>OX393564.1:23937075-23982075 GCA_947652115.1 Blastomussa wellsi
GTTTTGCGGCTTTCCGTGTTTCCTTGGTTTCCTTTTCATTCAACTAATTTATTCCGTTGTTTTCACGTTACCAGGCACCAGCCAATAGCGAAGCTCCATCTTTCTGTATATAAAAAACACATGGCCCACAATTCCTTGATTCGCTCCGACGAAGGGCTAAGGCTCGAAACGTCAGCTATTAAATCTCTTTACGGTGGCCAATTCACATTATCAACCCAGTTGATAAAACCAAATTATACAAGTTAGCAATGGTTTGCATTTTAGCTTGGGAGAACCTGGGAGGGGAGGGAGGTTTGTTGCCCCATTTCAGCTTTCATCATACCTCTCCAAAGCTAGATATCTGTTTAGCGAGTTCAATTTCAGTGGCGCCGGCTCCTGGTACAAAGCGATCATCGCGTGTGAGTGCTTTGAACGTGTTCACACCATCATCCACAGCTCGCTCCACATCATCCATGATGTTCTCAGTTGAGCCTCGGATCACTACAGTCGTTACTGCTGTTTCCTCGCGCTCTGAAAACAAGAAAGAACAAACGTTTAGTTGAAAAACGTGTCATCTCAGATTTGGAAATCAAATCCTTTATTTTGGGCTCAAAGATAACAGTAAGAGTAAGCAAGCAACAGAATGAACCAATACTGCACAGAGCGATTTTTCACTTGAGTGCTGAAAATAATCCGCGTTTGCTTTTGTTTTGCATTGCTACGCTAATTAGTGATTGGTTTCACTTTCTCAACCAACGAGAAATGGGACTCATTCACGAACGTTTTCCAACGCGTCACACCGGCTATATACAATAGATTCAAGTTCTGCTTAGTTTATAGAATTGACTGTCTACTGTGATTGGTTTTGGCTTTACAACACTTAACAGAAAATTGCACTAAAACAAACCCAGCGGCAACTTTCTTCTCCTCCATCAATATGCGCAGGCTTCATGTATTTGCATCGAGTTTTGTGATTAGCTCAATACAGTTTGGCTCAGTTGGTTTTGCTTATGAGAGCAGCCAGAATGTAGTTGCAGATTTTTTAACCAGTGTTACTCACGATTAGTTATAGATTCCAAAAACTGATTTTATATCACTTATTCATAATTTTTCTAGCCTGACTACAAGTATTAGTTTTAGCTTTTCACAGTGTCCCCTAATTAGTGTGGGTACTATCCTAAGCTGCAAGGCTTTGACACGTTAATATAGTTTTATTATTATATTATCACTGCAAACCCCGTTACATGTCTCCTCGCATTACCTTGTTTGAAAATTGTGACAGAAGTGCCTCCAATCTCAGACACCTTGATTTCATCACAATGACCAATCTCCTCCGATGTAGGGGTAGTCTGGGGAACAAAGAACAACATTAGTCACCACCCTTAAAATTCACAAAATGTTTTTTGTATGTTTTATGCTCTCTTATTGCTATCTTCGGCACTGCATCAAAAATGTCACTAGATTTTAACATGTCCATCAGAAATAGTGAAATATTTGTAAACTCTATTAAATTCAGTTTAAGGAGAAGTCCACAATTTTTGCAACTTTTGTTCTCATTTACCAATACCCCAACATAGTCTACAAGAAGTTGTTTGTTAGCTACAAGAAAGAAACAAGAAACTCACAAATTTTGGAAGTATTGTTGCACCCACTGATCGACAGAGTCTTCTCAAGTCAAACTTCGAGGTTAACCTGCAAACAAGTGTTGCCGTTAACATATATCACCAGATGCTTCAAAAAAAATGTTTCAGGAGCTTCAAAACTATTTCTAAAACTCTTTTAGAAATTTAAACTTTTATGAGAAGTTGTAACTGTCACCATGCTTGTGGAGATAAAAATATGCCTACATGTAACAGTCAAAGTTTTGGTGAGAGTCTGGCAGATGAAAAGTGAATTCTTATCCAAATTGAAAAAATCAAACAAACAAATCTATCCAACCATAATAGACTCAACTGACCTGACTACTAGAATATTAAACTTGTTACAAAAGTGTAGAGCCATCTCGGCCACTTTTCCACCAGATACAATGCAATTAACACCAGCGTCAACAATAGACTTGATTTGCTGAAAATGAAAGAAAAACCCGGTTCCAACAAACTTTAATTAAAGGGGCAGTGGCCTAATGGTTGTGTTCTGGACTCTGCTCGTATTGTGTTCTTGGGCAAGAGACATTAATCACACAGTGCATCTCTTTCTCTCCTTTCATCCTTTCAAAGGACACCAGTGGATTAAACGCTGGGGTTAACCTTGTGTTGTACAGACAGAAAAACTCCTGTTGCTTCATGATACAGGACCCTAAGATATTTGTCCAACCAGTCTTAAATGTACCCAACCAGGAGCTTCAATAAAATTAAATGTACCCAGCCAGGTGCTTCGATAAAATGTGAAACAGGCGGTTGGTTTGAGTAGAGTAACCAACTGTTATTTTTTTTAAAGAAGCCAACTTTTCTAAGCAAAGCAGAATGCAGTAGCTGATGATTTTTGTCAGCCGTGCTTATTGACAGCACAGCCCAACCAATCACTGACCTTTTCTAGCTGTTCTTCCTCTCCTTTGCTGAAGCTCTTCAACTCCTCTGCATTTCTTATGAGAACTGTACCCTACGAACAGCATGATTAACGATACCATGAACAGTTAGCACATGTGTGCTTCAAGTAACTACTGAATACTGTTTTAATCACGGATTTGATCATTTTAATGCCATATCAAATTCTTGTTAATGAATGCTAAGCCTCCACTGATCCCACCCAGTGTTCAAGATAATAGTAACTCCATGTATGTCAATTGACAAGCCAAAGACCAATGGCCGAATATGAGAGAAGGAAGGGCGAAAATATTTTTCTCTCTCTCCCTACAACGCCTCATCGCCCTCCACTGTATTCACTTCTTTGCTGCAGTTCTTCCTTTTGGCATGCTTTTCGTGATGAAAAAATCAATTAACAACTGCAAGCAGAATACAATGAGGTGGTCACCTGATCCAACAAATGTAACACTTCTGAAGATGTCATTTACTTGAAGAGCCATATCTAACGATATTTATCATGCCTCACTGACTACCTGCCTTAATTTACTTGGTGTAACTGGAACACTATCCAGCTGTTTAATTAAATAACTGACCTTTGTTTCTGTGGTCATTGAATCCAGTGGACATGAAAATGCTACAATCTTAGCATCTTTGAGTGCTTTGATGTCCCCCTCAACCTCTCGTTTGAACACCATTCCTGGGATTACTTCTGAGCTGTGGATACCAGAGCCCTTTAACAGACAAAGAAGTCAAGAAAACTCACATCCACACTGCATAATGGTGTTCACTGGTGAGCATGAGCTATTCCTATGACAAATCCTTATAGTAGCATCAGAAAACAATTATTTTTGCCCCCAAGTTAGAATGGCTAGCAGAGCATGCAATCAAATTCAATATATGCAGCCAAGTGCATGCAGATAGCATGAGCAAATTGCTTTGCAAGAATAAAGACTACATAGAAACTATCCCCAATTTGCCAAAACATATCCTATTCTGTGTTAATGTTAAGAAACATGGGTTTACCATTTAAGGGCCCGTACATAACAAAGACTGTGGGAAGCAATAGTTTGTTTAAGAAAAAAACTGACAGTGTTTTGGTGTAGACTGCTTGTTCCCTGAATCTTGACTGAAAATTATGTACAGATTAGTTTTCATGACACGACAAAAGAGGCTAAGTATGTGAAAGAAATCTATCTAATTCAACTCACCAAAATTTTTGCTACTCTTACATTGTCCACATTAAATGGAGATTTTTCTGGGAGTATTGACACTGAACATGAAAAAGAAAACAAGTGGTTAAGGTTATATATTATACATTCTTCCCTAGTACAGTCTAGTCTGAGCACTGAATTAGTAAGTGCTGCTGTTTCCTTATAATGTATATGCATCTTGAAGCAACCCATTTAAAGAACATGATCCCTGATGATGCCCAAAGCACTTACCACATGCTTTTGTTATAAGTTCTGACAAGAAATCTTCATTTCCATACTAAAAAGGCAAATAAAAAGTAAGAAAGAATGTAATTAATGCAGGGTTAGGCTAGTGAGTGATCTGTATAATTATATATATATATCAGTTTAAAATTAGTAAACAGGAATTAGTAAAAGCATGAAATTTCCAGCCAACTCACTTTTTTTTTAGAGTAAGAAATCTCTCAGCGAGCTCACTAGCATTCCCTGTACAAGACATACCTGTTTACTGCCTACAGCAGTTTTTAGAGCTTTTGCAACTTCTTCACTATCTCTAAGGTCAGATAAACCTGAGCAGCTCAAGTCTAGAATGATAAGATAAATGAAAAATTTTGTCAACTGAGTTGCTTATAATCCTACATGTACGTAAAACAACTGCTATTACCAAAAACAAAGTTGGGATGCCGCTCCACCCTCCTGCATTATCAATAGTAAGTATCAAACTTTAATTTGGCTATGTTCGCTTAATTATTACATAGGCATTGGCAACATGTCTGGTATCCAGAGGAACCCTGATAATGGGGGGCCCTGGTATCAATGTTTTTTTTTTTTGCAGTTTAGGATAATAAAATCAAAAACATCAGCTACAATGTCGTAAGGGGGGCTGGAAATTAAAAGTAGAGAAGACATCAGGCCGCAGTTGGCGATTTATAGTGTGTATAACATAAGAGCCTTTGAATAAAACCTTGTTATCTACAAGTGGGCAAAGTAGTTACAGAGTATACCTGGTAAAATCTCTAAAGCTTTCTTGCATGCTTTTTCATATCCTTCAATCACTTCAGGAGGAGAGAGACCCTGGAAAGGAATAAAATCAAGTGGGCAAAGCTGCAAAGCACTGCACTGAAACTGTACATTATGGAACACAAACGCAGGCAGATTTGACAGAAATAAATGGATTAATTTGATGATCAATTTTAACTACAATTTTATTGTTTACCATTCTCAGAAGTTCTTCCGCAGCATCAAGAAGTGCACCAGCAAAGACTAAAACAAAATTTGTGCCATCGCCAACCTAAGACAAAAAAACATGGCCAAATGACTAAACGAAGAATATGATGCAGGGCACGAAATTAACTTTTTTTTCAAGAAGCCATCTGGCTCCTAAATTTTCCAAAGTGGTCGCCAAGACAAAAAGGTTAGGAGCCATTTTTCATGTGGAAGGTGTCGCCATGGTTGGAAAAGTATGGAATGTTGCAAGCCCGCAATATGCATTGTTAGCAAAAGGCACATTTCAATATAGAACGTAACGCTTAGAAAATCCAAGATGGCGGATGTTGAAATGTTCGCTTCGTAGCGGGCGTTTTTAATAAAACAATTATTCCACTCGCACTTGTTGGAAGGATATGAGATGGTTATAGCCAAACCGGTGCTACGTGCCTCGTCGGCTATCTACCATCTCCTATCCAATGTGCACTCGTGGAATAATTGTTAAATAGTTGCACAAAAAAAATTAAGGCTCCTGACTTTTCAGCTAACAATTTTAACCTTTTTTAGCCTTTGAAGCAGCTACATAGTTACCTCTTGTTCCTGCATTTGTGATGCTAACACCAACATCCTAGCAGCTGGATGTTGAACCTACAAGACATGGAGCCACAGAGCAGTAAGACAGCAGCCAAAATTAGTGAGTAAACAGTGTATTTCCTTGCTTGTTCTACTAATTGTGAACTCTCTCTAACATGTACACACTTGGAACCAGCTCAAGCTGTGCACGGAAGAGAGGTGTCCACCGGTTAAAGAGAGTTAAATTGCAGACAAGTGAAATTTCGCCAGAACCAGCCAGCCTAACCATGTCCATCCCAGGGGGGTGTCCACTTTGAGAGAGAGAGAGAGAGAGAGAGAGAGAGAGCTACATATTGATGACAATACAGAAAGAGTAGACAACATGTATTCAATTTTGGTGGCGCTTGATTTTGAATGACCATATTGTGATGAAATCTTGTCACCGTGACAAATTCACCACAGGATCTTGTAAGTAGCAAGTCTCGAACAACTCTTCCCAAGAAAAAGTAATGGAATGTAAATGAAGAACATGTCCTACCTAATTTCATCATAATATTGTGCATGTCTCAAATACCTCTAATTCTTTGATAATTGTAGCAGCATCATTTGTTACAAATAATTTTTCCAAATGATTGACAACCATTTTGTTCATGCCTGGAAAACAAAATTAGAATAGTAACGATTTTAACATTAACAATAACAATATGCCTCAACAATTAATCCGACACTTGTTTTTAGCATACACAAAAGCACAATCATTTATTTGCTTATTAAAACTTACCATTTGGCCCTAAAGATGATCTTGTTATCTGAGTTAGCTGTTGGCAAGCTGTAATGTTTCTAAAAACAGCTTCATCAAGGCCTGAGTAATGCTGAAAATTAATATCAAAATCTCATTAGTCCAGCCTTCATTAAGCTTGAAAAACAGAAATTAAACACTATCCGTTGAATTAAAATATAATTTCTAAGCAAATTTGTTAAATCTGGTCATCATCATCATCATCATCATTACTTATTTCATCTATTCGCTTTGCAAAATATATATAGAGTTTAATATAATAACATGACCTCTAGCAACCACCAGGCTTATAGTCCAGGGACAAATCCAGAAAAATTCAGAATAAGAGGGCTGAAGAAACTTTACTAACAATAGTGAAGATCCCCCTGCCCCTTTCAATAAAGGCAAACTTAAATTCACTGTGAGACGCTGCTTAAAGCATTCTGGTAGCATTTCTGATCCAAAATTTAAGGGTTGGAAAGGACCATAGTCCCCCTCAATATGCCCTTGGCTATGTTTTTATTGTTTTCTTTCAAGAGAAGAATATCTGGTCGGAAATGACCAGTCCACAATTCTGCACATAATCCCCTCCATCTACACTTTTTCCCCAGTACTTAAGTTTGGAGTTAATTTCTTGGATTCACTGATTACAATGTACACCAGTCAGTCACAATTTCAAAATCTGACATTGGCAGTTAAACCCATACCATTTGTCATGGTGTGGTATGCATGATGGGATAGTGTGCTCTTCGGCAAGACGGTTACATTCAGGAGTATGAATGGATACAAGACCACTGGGAGAGGTTGTGTTCAGTTGGGGCTGAAGGTGGGGGGGGGGGGGGGGGGGGGTGGGCAGTCAGGCATAGGTGACAAATTTGAATTTCTTTCAATCAAGGGCATTTGTAGATGACACTGTGCAAAAAGTGAACTTCAGTGGTCAACAGTCGTCACTACAGGCAGATAACTTTCTATGCCAGGCTTCGCCATCTTCAGCTAAAAATTGATCATTGGTGTATACCAAATGCCGTTTATACCAGTGGAAGATCTTGAGCTCCCATTTTAGTCTCCCCCTTCCAGGCCCAATGTTAAGGAGGATTCCGGAAGAGATGTAGACAAAGCAACACTCACCGTCGACAAGGAAATTACTGTACATAAAACTTCAAAGTTCAGATCAATGAACGTACGTACATTGTTCACGTACATCTACGTTACCAAAATAACTTCAGTCTAAAGGAAAAATTCAAAGATTTTGATGCCGACTTGGTTCCATATTTTATACTAAAATCAGGAACTTCAACTGTTATCAGTTAAACTCATTCTGATTCATGTATTTTACAAGGTAGAATTTTGACAAATTGCATCGCACGTGCACATACCGCCGGCACGGCAGTTGAGTTATAATAAATCTTCCAAAAAATATTCTCATCGACAACTTTTGGCACATATTAACGACAACAACAAATCATCTTGCTGCTGGATATTGAACTTCCTAATATACCTTTGCTCCATCTTTGAGCATGTGCTGAAACATCGTTTTCGGAACTGGGAGCGCCATGTTGAAAAGTTTTCTCTTCCCCTATACACGGTGCCCAAAGGGTCCTGGGAAATGTAGTGCCACGCCTCCACGACTTTTGCTTGCGCGCGTGACATCATACTTTCTTTTGTCTCTTTTCAGTCTCTTTAAAATTTACTTTGATTTTTTTTGTATAAAACTAACAAAACATTCAAAACTTGGTTATCATGCTACGTATGGAAGGAGACGAATACACCTGATCATGTACTGAAAAACATGATATATTCTCTCATAAGATGAATGAATGAATGAAATGAATGAAAGACTTTTTTTTTTACTTTATTTTTGTCGCTGCTTTTAACATATTTATCACTCTCCGACCGAGACTGCACGTGCAGAGCTGACCGCCACGCAAGCTTAGATTAGACTTGTGACTTTCATTTTAAACTAATACGCTTGTCAAGGCTAGTTATTTTATATTTACATTATTCGCTGAACAAAGCCTTTCCTTTTTGGTGCTATTTTTAGCAATGGACTTGTACTTGGCGTAAACTCCCTTGACTTCAGTCCGTCTAGTTCGTCTAAAACGCCGGCTAAACGTCAAAGGCTGAAAATGGCGGTCATAGAGAGGGCAAGGGGACTTAGGGAGTAAAGGGTTGGGTGAAGGCCTGTGGATGGGAGTCATCAGTATTATTTTGTTTTCTCTATCTTTCAGCCAGGGTAGTTTGTTTACGTAAATAGAGGACTTTTTCCGCGTTCAAGTCCATTGCTCATTCTGATCTACACCCAGATCCAGTAACAATTTGCACCTTTTGTTTAAGTGGTCCTTGCCCATGGTTTACAGAAGTCAGTGTAAGTTGTGATTGAATATGCAGGACCCATGCAGGGCTACAGGGCCTGCTCACCACCCGGTCCTCACTGCGAGTCACCCAAATAGCTACGTGAGCAGCCATTCGACAGATAGAATGCGGTTTTGTTGGTGGGAGGGCAAAAGATATCTTCTCCTTATCTTGAGGCTATATATTATATTATATATCAAGGTTTCCATGGTAGAAAGAAAAAGGCAAGAAGTAATAGGAATCAACGGTAATGAAAAATTAGCAAAGAAAAAAAAAGAACGACTTGAAAACAAATTCTAAAGTCGTTTTTTTTTTCTTTGCTGTTTTTTCATTACCGTTGAATCTATGATTTAAAACAGCAGGATTTGGATTGGTCGTCCTAATAGAAGAAGAAATAAACCTGGGTAATTGTTAAAGGAGGTTGCATCTATCTACGATGTACCAAAAGACCCTAAAAGTCTTGAAAATCTATTGCTAATTGATAGTTTCAAAATATGAAATTGGCAACGGCGATGGCGGAGGTGGGGAGTAGATTGTACATAGGAGGTATTGTATCATTTAGCAGGAACCTTTCCCGGCAAACCACGATGACGTTGACACTGTCGACAAATCCCCCAAAAATGATTGCTTATTTTTCTAAGAATCTCGCTTGAGAACATAAGGGGTGGTTGCGTGTAGTCTAACATAGCCTTAATTCAAACTAGAAACGTGGAGAAAATTCGCTGCCGTGGTTCACGTTCTCGGCACTACGCAGGGTTTGGTCATTTCATGGTGTTGTTTTGCATAGGACTGGCGACTTAAAAATGTACAAAAAATGTCCTTTAAAGTTCTACACTTTAAAGGCCCGGCCAATGAGGAAACATTTTCCATGTTCCCAGAGACAGCCGTAGCGTGCGCATGTTTCCCAGTTTTGCCACATGGGAAACATTGTTTCCCGCATCAATTTTTGTTTCAAACTAGCAAATTTTGCTTCTGGTACTTACACGGTAGAAACATTTCGTGTCTCCCGGTGTCAGCCCAGTTTTGCCACGAGCCGGGGCAACATTTGTTAACATTTGTTGCTTTTCCGTGTTCACAGCACAATTCGCAAACATTTTTTCTGAAATTCCCCACCTCTTGCTTCTTACTTTTATGCCACAATCTGCCTGGCCCTTTCTTTCGTTTTTTCTATTCTCCTTCATCCTCACACAGGGCCACAACCAAGCACCCGGCACAAGCACAACACTTTCGTCCACATCGGCCATTTTACCCAATCACCAGTTCCTCATAAAGTTGCCGACCAGTCTCGTCCCCACCCCGGAAGGTTTTAATCAAATTTCGCATGCACACACGATGATTTTGATTTTTGCAGTGGTATTAATTATCGCCGGGAAACTGGTACAGAGTTTCGTTACGAGTAAGACGTGATTGTCCCGTTGTTTTGTTGTCTTTTGTACCTCACGTGTGTTGGATTTTGTCCCTTGGGGGACTCGCATATGAAAGCGGGGGGCGCTCGTCTGAAGTTTTAAATTAAACCCTTAAATGACACCGCTCTGGGTGTGGCCCAAGCTTTTTTTGACCCCTAAAAGAGCCATGGAAACTTTGATTATGTGAATCGAGTAAATAAAACCCCGGAAGGTTTTAATCAAATTGCGCATGCACACACGATGATTTTGATTTTTGCAGTGGTATTAATTATCGCCGGGAAACTGGTACAGAGTTTCGTTACGAGTAAGACGTGATTGTCCCGTTGTTTTGTTGTCTTTTGTACCTCACGTGTGTTGGATTTTGTCCCTTGGGGGACTCGCATATGAAAGCGGGGGCGCTCGTCTGAAGTTTTAAATTAAACCCTTAAATGACACCGCTCTGGGTGTGGCCCAAGCTTTTTTTGACCCCTAAAAGAGCCATGGAAACTTTGATTATGTGAATCGAGTAAATAAAACCCCGGAAGGTTTTAATCAAATTGCGCATGCACACACGATGATTTTGATTTTTGCAGTGGTATTAATTATCGCCGGGAAACTGGTACAGAGTTTCGTTACGAGTAAGACGTGATTGTCCCGTTGTTTTGTTGTCTTTTGTACCTCACGTGTGTTGGATTTTGTCCCTTGGGGGACTCGCATATGAAAGCGGGGGGCGCTCGTCTAAAGTTTTAAATTAAACCCCTAAATGACACCGCTCTGGGCGTGGCCCAAGCTTTTTTGACCCCTAAAAGAGACCATGGAAACTTTGATTATGTGAATCGAGTAAATAAAACGAATTAAAATATACATATTAAATATATATTTCTATATTTCTTCGCGTGCAACCCTAAACGAGACCGTCATATGCGAGGGGGTAAGTTTCTAAAGAAACTGTGGTGCTGCGTCGGTGGGAAGTATAACAATATAATTTGGTTTTATCAACTGGGTTGATAATGTCAATTGGCCACCGTAAAGAGATTCAAGTGCTGACGTTTCGAGCGTTAGCCCTTCGTCATATGCGAGTCGCCCACCCCCCCCCCCCATTCCCCCCGGGATTTTGTGTGCTGATTACATTGTGCGGTGGAATTTTGATGCTCGGGGGTCTCAAAAGACTTCGTGCAGTTCCTTTTGTTTTAGTCCGTCAAGTGCGATGCGAAAAAATGGCCGCGCGAAACCTGGGAGGCGCGCCCACGCGTGCCTCTCCTGGGAAGTCATTCGCAACATATCGAAAACGATGGGTTCAACCCGTATCCACTGCTATCCTGTGAATGGTTGATATTCTGATCGTTGATTAATCATATTAGAAGGACCCAACTGCGTTCCCAGGCCTTTTTCCACGATAACGAGATTGTCGACGGAAAGATTGCCCCCGGGGATTTCCATTTCTTTATGGTGTTTATAAATAACCTTTAGTCGTTACATAACAGGGCGTAATTTGACTATATACTTTGTTTCGCTTACTTATGGTCGATCTCCTGGGAGCCCGAGTGCGAAAATTCAACTGCAATCATGTGAAAATAAATAAGTAATCAAACATGCAGTCAAAATGCCAGCAGAAAGAAAAATTCACTGAAAATTGTACACTCCAATGCTTATGCAATCTAACGTACATCAGACAAGGCGATTGAAAATTTTAATTTTCGGGTTTGCATGAAATGAATTGAATTTAACTATGGACTCTAGACAACACAATAAAAAAATATTTGCATGTCAGATTGTCAGAGATGGCCTCGATTTTTGAGTGAACAATAATCATAATTTCTGTCTTTCCGTTGACGATATCTAGTCAAGTCTAAAACTTTTCAGTCCTTGTTTTACATAATTGTCCACTTTCTTCATAACTGATCCACCAGTGACTATAAATAAATTATTTTAAGAGAAAACCCAAAGCACACACCCGATCAAAAGCAATCGGCGTCTTCTATAAATAATTCATTCGCGTGCACCTTTCTGAAATTGTAATCACGCCCAAGAAAATTAAAATAATTGCCTTTGAAAATAATACGCCATTTGGAAAATCTATAATCTTGATTCTATAAAAGCATTATAATAACTTGCACAATTCCGTTGGAAGTTGTAAACCTCTCTCTGTACGAAACACGACGTAAAGATTTTAGTATTTTAGCGCACGAGCAAGCCAAAGAAGAACAAACACACTTGTTTTTCTCATGTTGTTTTCACTAGGAATCACCGCGACATGAGCATAAGCATAAGAAGAACGGACAGTGTCCGTCCTTCTTCTGCTTATTCTTATGTCGTTATATACTTATGCGCTAGTGAAAACCAGCCTTTAGTAATAGCTCTCATGAGCCTGTACTGAATTCTACTGTTCCTCTACTAAATAAGGCTGGTTACTCTCGAAAGCGTCCCATTTAATCACTCGTTTTACGAGGAGTTCACTTTATATTGTGGTTAAATGAAAAAGAGAAATAATCAAACCACAAGCGAAAAAAACACCTGTTTGGGTATTTTTAAAAAGTGGGAATATTGGCGATGCACGCAACAGGTGCTCTCACACAATTTAAACTTCATCCGGAATGAGAAAACTTTTATTGTCTTGAAGTTCTGTTGTTTCGAAAAATATTGTGCTCCACTGAGCACACTATCTCTACAATTTGAGCGATTTATTTCTGCTGGAAGACGGGTACCCTTCAATTCGCGAGCAAAACGGGTCATTTTTTATTTGATTGCTCAAGAGAGGGCTTTACATGTAAAAGTCGCCTTCTTTACTGCAGAAATAAATCAAGATCTTTTGTAAAACCAAGAGTTAATGAGTTGTCAATCAACAAAAGGCGCATAAAATTACGTGACGTGTCACTTCTGGTTTTGCCGTTGCGCGACTCTTCATCCGGGAGACCTCGTTACCTATTGAATTCAACAAAGAAGCCAACCGGATGCGTGTCAGGTGGTCACACAAGCCCCACCCCTTGTCACGACATGCAATGTAAATAGGGCTAATCTGCGCTGTACATTAGGAAACACTTTGCATGTTAGTGGAGGACGTGGAAGTCAGTTATAAAAGGAACTGATCTCATTGTTTTGGGTGGGAACTGAGCTTTCAAGATGCCTCACTCAAAAGCGCAAAAGCAGAAAGTTCGAGTTAGCATGAGTGAGGACACATCTTCAGACCACGAGGACGCAGAAAGAGAACACTTCATCGCGTGTTGTCTACCAAAAGGATGTCCTTTAAAAAGCTTCGTCGATTTGTCGACCTCTGTTCGGGTTATTTGCAACAACGACGCTTGCCAACAAAGCGGCTATATGCACTCCGAATGTTTTGACGATTTCGAAGAAGAAATACTCGCGTATTTACGAGGCACAGGGCGAGCGCGTAGCTGGTCGGAAAAGCAGAGAAGACAGAACATATGGACTAAGAAAGGTTACGACTTAGCCTACAAATGCTGTGCTTGTCAGTGCGGAAAAGGACATTTGAGAAAGGATCTTGAGTTTCAACCACCAAAGCCCGAAGAAGTGGGCCATTTACACTTGCAAAACCAGGTCAAAGGCAAACGAAAGAAAAAGAAAGGCAACGAGAAACCATCTGTTAACGTTTCGACGACAGGCCGACCTCGCAGAAGTTCCCAGTCGTCAAACTGCAGTCAGTTATCCGAGTCTCCACCTGAGCGATCGCCGATTTCACCGCTCCCAAAAACCCCTACCAAGAAAACGAGAGCGAATTCGCACGAAAATTGTCAAAATAACTGTCACTTCTTCGGTGAGACTTTCACCAGTGTCGGCAATTCGAACGTACTTGCTACGCACGCTAATGCGTTGAGCAGTTTTTTGAAAAGAGCCGATTTTAGCTCGTTTCAAGGCGTCTTACCCAAGCACAAAGTCAACCCTTATCATATTAAAATGGAAGACGAGGTGAATGACGAAGCGCGTCATTTTGTACTCTCAAATCTGTCATCTCGCATGACTCGCACAGCTAGCTGCGTTCTTTGCAGTCGAGAGCTGCCCGTTTTCGATAAATACCCTCTTATCGACGGAACGTTCTTTCTTTCGCCGAGGCAATTAAATCCGACCTGCGTGGATGTGTCACAAAACGGTAAAGCGCAGTACTTGACTGCAGTGTGTGTGCAATGCTTGGAGGGCATTCCAAATCGCATCAAATGCAAACTTTGTAGCAAGGAATGGGACGGCTCTTCGCATCAACTGGGCACCATGTACTGTTACGACATCTTCGCCGCCTCGCCTTGCTGTCAACACAGAGTGGCGTGTCATTCTTGTGGAAAGCCTGTCGTGGATTTGAACGATGGCATGAAATTCTTCTGGGAGTATTCACAATCAATGAAATGCCCCCATTGTGGAGTTTCGGGCTTTCACTGCATAAAGTCGATCTCATATTATGAAGTTCCTGACGTAATACGCTAGCGAGGTTTGGCAAAGATAACAGTAAATTGCGAATAACCGGCATTTTAATCAGTTTGGGTGGCCGTTCATTTCAACTGAAAGATTCTACCAGTACAAGAATACACAAGGTTTAGGTGTGGTTAATGTGATCAATACCCCAGTACCCCAAGCCAAACTTACGAAGGAACAGAGAAATGAACAATCTGAGTTTTATTTAAAAAAAAAGTGCCTCGTGCAATAAAGCATTTTATTTCGGTACGGTGCAGTGAGTTGTGAAAATGAGGAAATGATTCGCCTAATTAACTGCCAACTTTTTGCAGACTTCTGCAATGGTACACTGGCTTTACCTCTCCCCTCAAGTAAAATCAGGGTGGCCACGTTCCCATGCATCATGCCATTCTAGGGTAGGCAGGAGAGGTGTGTGGTGTCAGTTATTGTTGCAAAGCAGTTTGTAGTGGTGATTATTGTGAACAATGGCCAATTTATTTATTTTGAGCACTACATAAGCCGGCAATAAGTCTCGTTTGCAGCCATTATTAGGGTCATCATGCAATGCTCCTCCCCACTGGTTGCTTAAACCTGAACCACATTCCTTTCCCTTTGTTTAGACTTTGCATGATAATTACAAAATACACCAATCACGTGTCACTTATTGTTATCGCTAAAACCAATCATGTATCAGTAGTTTGTCAATGATGCCAGTTTGCACATTAATTTAACGGCACCTTTGTGAGATCTCAGAGATTTCCTTTGGATATATAAACTTGGACAAGTAGTCTTGGTGCGACTGGCTCAGGAATGTGGGAGCCAAGTTATGATTGGCTAATCAGCAGAAAGGAATATGGTTTGGGCTAAAGCAGCCATTAGTGTGGAGGAGCATTATGTGAAGACCCTAATAAAGGCTGCGAAGGAGACTAGCCGGCAATTGCATCAATTTAATTTTGTTAAGAAAAAAATAATTGTTCCAAATGACAGGATGGCAAGATTTCAAAATGACCATAATTTTTCAAAAAGCACATATAAATGTCCCTGCACTTAATTTTCTTTTTCACTAAAATATAAGCTAAATATGCTTTCAAACTGAGGAACAATTTACTACTTGTAAATAGGAGCATGGTACATGTATATTAATGGTGGTACATTTTTTAACGGCGTGTGTACTGTCACGATGTTTTGCCACCCCTCACCCCCCTCCGCCAAAAAGCAGAAAGAAGTCCTGAAATATATGTTGCAGCCAATCAAATTCATCCAATAAAATTCAAGGGTATCACTATAAATTTAATTTTTTTAGTATTGGTTAGTCTTGTTTGCAGCAGTTTTTGTGAAGTATTAATGAATCATGTTCATTTTGCTGACCAGCAGTTATTTTTCTAACTTTGTGACTAACCAAGGACTTTGACCATGATGGTTGCAGGTGGCAGACAGTAACTAGCCTAAAGTTCAATGTCCTGTTGCCAAAACCTTTCTGAATGATACGACTGCAACATATTATTTCATTCTTATGCACCGTCAATTTTAAGCCACAAGGGGGAAGGCCAGGCATAGGTAGGGGATTTGACACAAATTATTGCCCGTAGCGGGGACTTTTGAATGTTTAGTTGACTTTAATTTCTAGCAACATTTTATTGAAGTTTGGTGACTCTGACCATCCATTTGAAGTAATATATTTGAAGTAATATATCAATTTCATCACATTTCCAAACTGTCTTTGAGAGAGAGTTGAAAATAACACATGACGTGGAGTATTTTTGACTACCTTTGAGGTGTTTGGAAGTGTGACGAAATACTCTCTCAAAATGTTTGTTATCTCTTCTTAATCGAATCTAAAACTATTGAGAGAACGAAGAAATAAAATCACAAAAATCTATGCTAATGAAGATCAGATTTCTGAAGCACAGTAATGACTCTGATCTCAGGTCAGTTCAAATGCCCTGCCTATGCCCGGCCTCCCCCTGGAGCTAATAAAATTGATAGGTGCATTATTGTGGGTACCCACTGTGTTTCACTGGTGCTTTATTGTGACAACTATCAGCAGTTCAGGACTTCAAGTGTGAAAGTTAAGTATAAATTTGCATGCTCAGAATAAATTATTGAATTCATGCATGAATTAAAAGCATACATTACATCTTGGGTCCCTTTTTGTCCTAATGTCGCATAGGATTATCTAAAATCTGATACTTTGTGTTAATGTGTCCTTGTATTTAGCGGGTGTGAGTGAGTTGCCCAGTTGGTATCCCAATGTCTTAGAATAATTATTTCTTTTTTAACAATTTTTTCTCATAAGACAATTGTTTCGAAATCAGCCTGAGAACCTGGCCCTGCAAGTTTAACTAATGAGAAATGTTGCCCCTTTTGCCAAGTGCCTAACATGAAAAATGTGTTCCCTTCCATCTGAGCCAAAAATTGGGCCTCCTGGTTTCACATGTTAAAAATAGAAAGTGTTCATTTACATTTTGCCTAGACTCAAAGAAGTCCCTTTGTTCTTAGTCTGTTGAGCGTGAAGCAAATTAGATATGGGGGCAATGGCCATGGGGGCATCTCCCAGATTTAACGTGACCACCACATTTATTCGATCCCTGCTTGACAGAATAAGAAAAGAGACTCATAGTCTGTTTTTAATACTATGCAAAGCAAAACCAATCCCCTGTCCTCATATTGGAGGAGAAACCTATGAAATGAAAAAACTAGGTATTGAAAAATAAGCTTATTTGAAAGGCTTTTAAAAATGAAGAATAATGGCGTTTTCCTTTTTGTGATAATTAGCTCCTCTCGTTCCAAAGATATTCAAGATTTTTGTATTAGGCAAATAAGGTACTGATGACGTCAAAAGGTGTGATCGTATGGGTGTAATAACTAAAAATTGAAACTTGGCGAGCATGTTATAGCCTAACAAATACACCAGATGGTGTATATTTTGGTGTTGCTATGGCAACACATCGGTTCCAGTACCTGTATTTGATACCTGTATTTGATCTTGAGCAAACATTGTCCACTTCCTAAAGGTTTATTGGAATAGCTAGTGCAATATGGGCATTAGGCACGCTTTAAATGGGATCAATCATTTGCCCTATACAGTCACAAACGAGTAATATTTGATTTAAAGAGGAAAGAGACTAGAACCAAGATTGTTGCCATAGCAACATCAAAATATGTATCAAGGTGTATTTCTTAGGGTGCAATGTGCTTGCAAAGTTCCAGTTGCATTGCATCATTACTTGCAGAGATATGCTACATTTTGTGTTTTTGCACTATCACACCTTATGACATCATCAGTACCTAATTTGCCCAATACAAAAATCTTGAATATCTCTGGGACGAGAGGAGATATCACAAAACAGAAAACGCCATTTTTCTTCATTTTTTAAGGCCTTTCAAATAAGCTTACTTTTCAATAGCTCATTTTTTCATTTCATAGGCTCTGAAATTTGACCCAACCATCCTCCACGGCAAAATGACTTCAATAAAGAAACAACTTCATGTTAGTTCCAAAACTGGCCAATAACTGCCTTTTATTTTACCTTAAGCTCAAGTTAATGGTCCATGTTATTAGAACTGTACACATAACTCATCTTTCCTTATTACCGGTACTTTATGCAAATAACAAATTATTAATTCTGCATCTGCTGCATACTTCACAAAGAAAAGGTAATTATATCAGTCAAATACAGAATTGAAAGTTTAAACACAGGTGAAGAGACCATTAGCTACTTGCACTGGTACATGAGACAGCCCAATACCCCTTTTTCAGCAAATAAAATTATGTAAACATGGTTTGAGTCACATGAGAATCCTGGGAATTTCATGATTTCTGCAGAAGGCCGGACTGGTTCAATTTCTATGATTTTTAAAAATTTTAACAGTAGTTTCATCTTAGCGCTCAGTTTAGTTATTGACTTTCCATAACAACCTTTTTATTGACTTGCGAAGGGGATAAACCAATATGATAATAAAAAAAATATCTGATCAATTGCCACGAAAAACACCCTTTTAGTTATCAGAAAAATATACTTAGGCTACAAGTATATGGGCCTAACATTTTACATAGGAGATCTGCAAGCCATAAAATATCTGACAATATTTAACATGGCTCCACATTATATTTACATTATAACTCAGAGGAACCCCACCTCTTGTCCCGGCAAAATGCCTATACATAAACCCTGTCAACTGCAGCCTCCCTATGAATACAGCCATGATGGCCATCTTCTGAAATCCTAACTTGTATCCTTTTTAATTTCCTTTTAAAATGAATATCTGCATTTTGGAAGTTTACTAAAGAATTAACAGTTGTTTAGAAGGGCAATTGTGATAAGTTTCTGTCACATCACTTGATGAGAACTTTTTCAATTTTCCTTGAAGGTTGATCCATTATTGGAAGGCAACTGTATTGTTGAGAAATTTAATTTTGGACAAAATAATAACATAAAAAAGTACCAGCAAAAGAAAAAGAAGTAGAAAATCATCAAAACCAGCCAGAACAAGGTTTTAACAAGTACAATTTCAATTGAGAAAACAGCTTAAAAGCTTTGATTTGGATGGTTTCATCCACAAACTAAAACATTGGAACTATCCTACACAGCATAATAAACTATATCATGGCAGCTACTAAAATTGTTGCAGCTCAATGGCTTAAATTAATGGTGGAAACTATATGTCATAAAAGTTGCACCCTATCAATTGATTGGTGGTTTGCTACTAGGAGTGAAAGGACTTATAAACTGCACCACATCCGAAAACAACTACGGTATTTAAACCAGTCTACATGACCAGCAACGCAATTAAATAACCTGCAACAACCACAAAAAAATTAATGTCTCAAGTCTGCCAGTTCTGTATATGTATCCATTAATTTAAAATGTAATTATGAAAAATGTTTATTGAATATCATTCTCTTCCTCTAGCATATCCTCTATCTCTTTTTCCCATTCGGCACTGTCTTCGTTATCTACAACTTCAAAATCCTGCAGCAAAAAAAATTGACAGAATAAAGACAAAACCTAAAGAGAATACTCTGGAAGGACAAGCTTTTAAGGAAAAATGCGTGGGAATTAAAAGACAGCAATAAAATCAGTAATCGTTAGTGCTGTACTCCGGATTGGATGGTCCGAGTTCAAGCGCTGGCCGGGGCACAGCGTTGTGTTCTTGAGCAAGACACTTAAACCTCACAGTGCCTCTATCTCTCTTCACCCAGGTGCAAAATGGTTACTGGCGCAATAATGCTGGGGGGTAACCCTGAGATGGACTAGCACGTCATCTGGGGGTTGTAGAAATATTCCTAGCCGCTTAATGCTACAGAAACTGGAGTAAGCTCTAGGAGTATGGGCCACTGACACGAGGCTTTACCTCAAAGAAATCAGCACTTGTAACAAGTACCAATATCATCAATATTACAATGTTAAAATTATTTATGTTAAAGGCCATTTCCAGCCCGTACTGCGCAATCTCTGCCTGCAATGTTTATCAAGTCTCACACAATGAAATGTAAACAAACCAAAATGAAAATTAGGGGTAGAAACTTACCTTTTTCGTCATTATTAACATCCGATATACATGCAAAACAATAATAAAGAGTAGACGAACCTCGACCATATTCTAAACCGACGTTTCAGCTCATTGCAAACTCCCAAACAAAACGACCCATAATGTCAGACTCAAAAACTTCATGTACACAGTTATAAGTGTAACATACCAACGAATTCAAAACACAAAATGTAAACAAATACCGAGACTGCGCAGTGCGGACTGGAAATTACCTTTACGGGGAGAACAGGAACTAAGGAAGTAAGGTTGGTATCAATGCTTAGCATGATCTTCAAACTTTCCATTTGATAGCAATTTAATTTCACCTGTAATTCGGCTTGAAGTTCTTTTTCCCATTCAGGAATGTCATCTTGTGTTTCTATAAGGGACAAGAAAAATTCAAGGTTCATCATTCTATTATTTTTGGTTTCTAGCATTAAAACGTACTGGGTGGAATTAGATTAATTTTAATTTTGCATTGCCTCACATTCATTATAATTTGAAACAATTATAAATAATAAATAATCTCTAATAAATTATTTTAAGCCTATGCAAATATTTAACAGCTCCCACCTGCCTATTTGACTTCACTCTCAAACAAAGCGTCCCTGCAGTACTATAACTCCCAACAGAATTCTCACACTTTAGGTGCAAGTCTCACAACTGCAGGTCAAAAACTTTGATGTTATGCCTGCTTGATTATTTCTCTTTCACTGTGGCTAAATGACTGGCGACTGGCAAGTCAAGCTCTTCAAGCCATTAAATGATTGGTGGTCCAAATTTTTGTTTAATTCTTGTAAATCAAAAGAACTTAGCCAGTACATCAAAGGCTAAACAATGCTATCTACCGGACAAATCCCGATCCAGTGGATAGCACAGTTTCTTTAGTCAAGTAACAGCTATCCACTGGATAGTGATTTATCTCGTGGATAGTATTATCCACTCTTTGAAGACCGGGGCCTGGTGTAAAATGTACGCTGCACACACTTACCAGTTGTGCATGCCACTGTCTCTTTTACTCCTTCTGTTGGTTTAGACTGATTGCTTTGCTCCCCCTCCTGTTTCTTTTCCATTCCAATTTGTCTAAGGTCGTCATGACTGAGTTCTATGTGTAGATGATAGTTTCAGAAAATAATTAACAGTAATAACATACTATCGAGGAATCCTCTACGCAGGCAGTTTAATGAGAGCATGAAAGAAACATAAGTAGAGTGCTTCAAGACAAAATTATAGCCAAGAGCAATTCTAGGTTCTTGAGCGCACTCTAAACATCCCAAGAGCACCATAACTTGATGGACAAAGCATGAACCAATTGTTTTCTAACATTGCCAACCAGTGCCAAAACACATGCAAGAAAAATATCTGGTGAAGCAATTCGCTCACATCATCGGCATGCACCATTGGATTTTGAGCATGCTTATTACATGTACTGAATTTGATTCTGTGGCTCTGCTTGCTATGTTATAAAAAATATTGGAAACTAAAGGCAAATTAATTTTAGTAGTCAAAAGTACTATTGTCTACTGACAGTAATTTATAAACTATGGAAATTGATCCATGCATAGTAACTTGAAAATAATTACCCTGTTCTGAATGAGCAAATGAGTCACTAATAAATTCGTTATGAACAGAGTGCTCATCAACATTAGGTTCCGAAAAATCTTCTTCGGGGGTTTCCTGTTAAAGAAAAATTAAGGACAAATGTCAGTTACATGTAGTTTAAAGGAGCACTGTCATGGTATTTTGGCGTCATTTTAAAATGCTGTTTCTGCATCAATGGAAACCCAAAAATAATTGCGTAGTGTTGTTACCCAGGACTATATCACTACACTGAAACCATTTACTGCCACCTATCACTTAGGATGGTAAGGGTGGAAGTGCATTGAAATTTGAAAAAAAAACTAGCCAGTTTTTTCAAATTCTAGAGCCATTCCTTGAAAATATCGCCAGGAATTGATTAGAGTTCTCCGAGCCACAATTCGGTTTATGTCTTCTAGTTAGTAGATCAGGAGCATTTTGAACACGAGTAAAGGTACCAGGTAATGATTTTAGCAATGAATGAAGCTGAAAACAGCAAAACCCGTGTCAGCGCTTCATTAAAGGAAGGTACCTAAGGCAAAACCTTGTGCCAAGTGGCCCATCCTGCTGGAGTTATGATACCTGTTTCTGCAGCATTTGACAGCTAGGAATATTTTTACCCACCTCCGCCCCGGATGGGATGCCAGTCCATCGCTGGGTTACCCTCCAACATTATTTCGCTGGTACCCATTTATACACCTGGGTGGAGAGACCCAGTGCGAGAGTAGAGTGTCTTACCCAAGAACAAAATGCAGTGCCCTGGCCAAGGCTCAAGCTCAGACTGTCCGATCTGGAGTCCAGTGCACTAACCAGAAGGCCACACTACACCTCTATAATATTATGCAGTTTAACAAGAAGCAAAACATAAGCAATAATAGGCAGAGCTTACTTGGGTTTCAGCATTTTTCCTGGGTATGCTAATAGTCCCACTTTGACTTGATTCTGCAAATCAAACCAGAAAAATGGCCGCAATCAAATTACCAAAGGTAGTTCTCTCACTAGTGGTTTACTGTATAATTATCAAGTCTTATCAACAATGGTTACATGTAGCTTATTTTGTTCGCTGAGAAACAACAAGGAGTGCCACTGCTACCCCTGCTCCCCACCCGCACACCCAGATGACACATGAGATAAAACATCACAGTTAAAACGCTTTCCTTTTTTATCCTGATCAATGTTTTGTCACTAACCATAATTTTACATCTGGGTCATGATAACATTAATTAGTAGAATGGGAGTAATTATTGTTTGAAGTATCTTACCTCAGGAGATCAATATAAGGGAGGCAGCGTGGCCGAGTGGTTAGGGCGCCGGACTTGAAATCCGGAGGTCATGGGTTCAAGTCCCGCTCTGACCACTTAGCTGGAGTTGTTTCCTGGTGGACCCTAGTTCAACTCCTCGGTCATGGTTGTATATAGCCAAACTGGTCCGCCTCCCGCCAGTTGGGATTTTCAACCTTGTTATGTTCATTTGAAATATTTGTTTCCCTCTGTTTGAGTGGCATGTCTGAGAAGTAGCTTGATAGCTAAGTGCATGACCACTATAATCATTCATTTGACATTTTTTTTTGACATTTTGACATTTTTAGCTAGAATCCAACTTTATTATTATGATAATTACTATTAATAATAATCCCAGTAATTTTAAAATACTACGGGATTTTAAGAAAATCATCAGCCAATCATCTTAGAAATAATTTCAAATAAATGCACAAGAACCAACAAGGAAAATGCTGCAGTTAATAAGGAATAAAACTAACCAGAATCTGACTTTGTGTCTGATGCGGTTAACTGTCTGTCACTTCCATTAGAACCACTACCACCTATCATAACAACCAATCTAAATGAATAAATTAACTGGCACTACAATCAAATCTGACAATCAGAAACAGGGTTCCAGTTAAGTTTTTGAGGCAAGGTGCCATGCAAAATATTCCAAGGGGTCAAATCCCCACAGTTCCCAACAAATCATTATAAGTTTTCAATTATTTGTCGGGTCAGGAAGCTGACCTAGTCGGGTTTTTGACCTGAGACCCCTCTTATCTGGAACACTGAGAAAACTGATCAGTTCTGCAAAGTAGGATTGATGTTTCAAAATACAAACTGAATTCCAAACATTAAATTAAATTTCACTGATAACATTAATATTTTATTAGTTTGACCTGTTACATTTTATTACTTGACTATAATAAAACCAACTACCTCTTATCTAGATTTTACTTAATATTTACCTGCAGCAGCCAGTGATGTCAGCTGCGTTGATTGCTTTATAAGCGACACTCTGTAAAAGTAATTCCT
Organism: Blastomussa wellsi; assembly: GCA_947652115.1. Lineage (NCBI taxonomy): Eukaryota > Metazoa > Cnidaria > Anthozoa > Scleractinia > Plerogyridae > Blastomussa > Blastomussa wellsi. The sequence goes on from OX393564.1 coordinate 23,960,866, forward strand.
CCAAAATCTCTCCTCTGAAATTCTATAGTTGTGGGAAAAAGATAATCAAATTCCAGATTAATTTTTGCGTGATAAAAATATATTGCAATCTAAAGAATCCTGTGCACATAATTGTCTAGTAAGATCACATATTAAAAGTCTCAAGTTGTTAATTAAAATTGTTGTTGTTAGAAATTGAAACTGTCATTTCTTTATTGAGAGTTATTGTCACTCTACTGTCTTTACGTCCATTTGGAAATACTCCTAGAACTTTTGGTTTTTGAAGGCATTATTTTGGAGCGGAACACTAGACTCTAGGTAATAAATTGTGTTTTCGTTGCCGCCATCTTGCATGCTTGACCGGTAGAGAATTGGTGCAGGCCCATGTTTTTTTTTACTTAAAACCTACTCCCTCGGGAAATATTTCTTCGCCCCAATCCTCCACAGCCTCCAAATCCAAGATGGCGGCCGAATGTGCACTTGCACGTCCAAAATACGCCTGCACTGCAGGCTAGAAAAACACTACCCGCATACAATTTTGGCCTGTAACAAACATGTATCAACTGTTCTTTTCTTTAATTTTAAACTGAAAATGGGCCTTTTGCAACAAATGGTTTATAAAACCCACCATGCTGAATAACAAGCTACTCCCTGGGTTTGAAAACAAAAGTCAAGCATGACAGGTGGAGTGACTCGCTTTGTTATGGAGGCTTGTGCTCAAATTGTCTGTTAACATATAGCACGGCAGATTTTGTAGGTGCTAGTATTTGACAGGGGGTCAATCATGTTTAATGCAATAGGGCAGAAAAGGCTCTCATGTTCACATAAACAGCTCATGTTTCTATTGCTGTTTAGCTGACTCTTAAATAACGACTATTTTCTTGCAGATTTGACGTACTTCTTTGGTACAAGTTGGAATCGCATTTTGCTAAGATTCTTGTCTTCCTGCAGGGTTGCCAAGGCAACTGGGAACATAGAATCACTTTCAAAGTGGAATGGTACACCAGATGGAGGATCTCGTAAAAAGTTTCTTTCATCCTAAAATCACATGGAAACAACATTTACTTCATATACAAATTATAAATTAACAGAATTTTGAAAAAATGAGTCATGAAAGGTTCAGAGCTATCTACCGGTAATAGTTGAATTTTATATATTAATTGTATAAGAGCAAAACGCCATTTCCAAGATGCTTTTAATCCCCAATTCAAAACTGCTCCTTTTGTGACACCTATCATATGAAAACAAGTTTTACAAAAACTACTGTATCTGTGCATGCATTGTCTTGCAAATCTAGTTCATTTCTGTATAAAACGTAGTGGAGTATGAACCAGGACTTGTTTAGTAACAGATTGATGTATAAGGTGACTAAAAAAAAGTGTACTAGAGGAACTACACCCAAGTGCAATGGTGGGGTTGAAAAATAAAGAATTTACTGAAAGTGATCTTTACAAAAATATGTACTAACTAAAGCTGTTTCTAAAATTGTCAAAATGTGCTTTCCAGTCTAGTTCTTTAAACAGGTACATAATAATATCCAATAATATCTGTGTTTGTCTGATACTGTACTGCCTAGTGTTGCAACAAATGAAGAATTTTTAACTCACTGTTGAAAGAGCCAATATTTGATTTTTCATGGTTTCTTCTTCATTATATCCGACCCAGGGAGGTACTGCAGTCTCTGAGGTCATCAATTGAAACAATACGATCAATCAAGTAAAAGCATGGTGCAGGAATACAATCATGATTTTAGGTTAATTGGGTGTATCAGATAAGGGGTGGAAATTCGCGGCTGAAAATTATTTTTCCAGTCACAGGACATCCATCTGACTACATGTAAGTCGGCATTTTGATCAGGTGAAACATATCACAACACTACTCAATAATGTGCTGCCGACACAAAACACCGGCATTTGCACTAGAAAGCAAAAAAATTGTCCAGACATTGTCTGACCACAAGTGGTCTGACTGTTATTTGAAGCCTGGAAAATGGAACTTACATATGGAAATAACGTTCATTTCAACCAATTTGCCACCACCGATAATTTAGGAAGACACGGTGGCCCAATACTTTTTTGGACCAACTGGTAAATGGATTGAGTAGTTAAGGTTCGAGCCCTGTTCTAAGACTTTCCTGGGAAAGACACTATTCTCACAATGTCTCTCTCCACCCAGTGTACCGGCAATATAATCAGCATTATCTTTGTCCTTACCTTTTCGTTTGTGCTTTTCCTTTAAAAATTCATCTTGCTCCTTGTTAAATTCTCCAATTATTGACTACAGATTAATTGAATTACAAAACATCACTACTTTATCCAGCTTATCTCTAGACCAAGAATCAAAGAAATAAAAACGGAACTAAACATATTAAAAAGGAGAAACCTGTTTTTCGACTGTTTCCTTGACAGAGTCCTTAACTTTATAAGCAGTACTGGTTGCAACATTAGCGAAGCTGTAAAGAAAATCTGAAAAATACAGAGTGGAACAAAAACCAGCATAAGATGATGGTATTGATTGGTGTAAGATGCCATTATAGAAAACTAACTTTCCTAGGCTATTTCACAATCAGAAATCATGGATTCTCTTTATGAAAATTTGTCAGGTTTCACAGAGGTCCACACCTTCTCTACAAGGGTGTCAGGGTACAAGGAAGGTCAATTTACCAACTTGCCCTTTGGGCAAGCTGTAGCCAGGATGCACTAGCCCGAAAAAATTCTCAGAAGTGCGATGAATTAATTAATTATATAGCTACCGTTACATCAAAATCCATTATTGTCAACAGATGCATTTTTTTATTAATTTTTGCCAACTGTCCAAATTTAAAATTCCTGGACTTCTTATTAAAGGCTCATTTTACCCATGTAGCTTTGCCGCCATGTGCATACTTGTTTTGAAATAACAAGCTTGTTTCAAATGAAGCTTAGAAATACAAAATGGTTGCAAGGCCAAATGGCCCTTAGTAGTAACTGTAAAGATCCCTTGGTAATAAATAGGTAATGGGTTATTCCAGAAAAAATCCACACACCCCCGACGGATGGGGTCATTTTTTAACCCCCCCTCCAAAAGACCCCCCTCTCGCCTGGATTTCCGGAAAAAAAATTTAGGCTTAAATTTAATTTTTTTTAATAGAAAATACGCACAATCACGTCTAGAAGATGTTCTTCTTTAATTTCTAAAGCTTCAGCTAATATTAAGTTAAGAATACTGTCGCTATATCGCGTGGAATGAAAAAATAAAGGAGCAAATATACAAAACAGTGATCGCGTGTTTACTTAAATAATTAGATCAAAAAATATCAGTTACCCTTTTTCTTTCTTAATGCAAAATACGGTCCTAAAGTAAGCTTAAATGCGATTAGTATGGAATATGATAAAAGAGTTCAACAGTCATTCCTTTTCGAGACATAAGGTCAGTCTCATCTACTGAAGATCGAGGAACCAAAATCTTTCGAAGAACGAAAGTCTAATCTTCTTTATGGTTCAAATTCTTTTATAACTTAAATGCTGAATAACTTCATTGACATCTCCTACCTTCAAAGGGCTTGTAGTTTTAATCTGCAGTGCGAGGCAAGACTCATGTTGTGAACAGCTTTACTAGTCCGCCATATTTACAACAAGACTTTTGGCTTTCGTCAGTAAATCGGAAACGCAAAATTTATGTTGAAGAAAATGGATCCAAGACAAAAGCACTTCGAACAGCTCCCATTAAATCACTTGTTTTTCTTTTCTTTATTATTTCTTTATTCTTTATTATTCTTATGACACCAAACAACCAAGATTTCAACGACGTCAACAGAGCAAAACGTGAAATTAAACAACGGTGGCGCGCTGGATCTGTGACGAGTAGAAATGTGTCAGGCGTTCGCGCTCTTCGTTGCAACAATGTTGCGACGGGTTCATTTTGGTTAGTTCTTTAGTATCTTGTTCTTCGCGTTTTCTGCTATAAAAGGACCCCTGAAGTAGAATATTTCAAGTTCAACCCCCCCTCTCGCTGGGATTTCCAGAGCCTTTGACCCCCCTCCTGCGAGAATTTCCAGAATCCCATCCATCAGGAAGGGGGGGGGGGGGGGGGTGGATTTTTTCTGGAACAACCCAATGAAATTGTTATGTGAAACTTATGTTGACAAAACAAATGGGTACTTCAAGAAAAATATCAGCTGATACAGTAACTATATTTGTACAATAAGAATTTTGTAAATAATTTCCCTACTTCACCAGTCCTCCCTTGAATCAGTTAAAACATAATGTAGGCATGACTGGCCATTTGTATTACACAAAGCAGTATAAAAACAGAAATAAGATAATTTTATAAGACGTGCGTAAGCTTATGCTTATATGACATTGTTCAAAATTCAAGCATAAGCTTATATCAAATTTGTATTTCTAATATCCACCAAAACGACAAAATTCAGGCGCACATGATGCGCCAAAATACATACTTCCTACATTTTTGGCCATGTCCTTTGCATAATCCATTTCGGACACCTTGCTCTGTTGCGATGTTTTGTTCTGTTGCGTGTTGGTTTTGTCCGTCCCTCCATCGTCGCTGCAGCCCTCACTATCGCTTTTCTGCTTCCCTTCAACGGGTTTTTCCTCGACGTTTTCATCACTTTGACTTGATGGAGGTGCCAAAGCGGACCACCAATTAAACATGGTTTCTACGTTGCGTATTGCGGCCTAAAAATGTGTTGTTTATTCGGACCAAAGCAAAATTTCGTCCTTCTTCGCAGCCATAATGTTTCCGTGACGTCACATGTTCATGTTACGAGCACGCGGTATTGTGTTAGCGGCTTTTCCCGAAAACTTATGCGCAAAGCCGTCGTCAAAATGGCGGATGATTTCAATTTTTTTGTCGGTGATTTGGTCGCAATTTTAGAAGGTATTTTACACATGTGTGTAAAAATTTATACAAAGAGGAAAGATTTACGAGTAAGGGCGCTCGTATCAAAACTATTAGTTTACAGGTGTTAGAGGTCGTGCACCTTTTATAAATACTCAGATCATTTTCAGATCAGAGCACCCATAGTTCGGACAGTACCAGAAAAATGCTCTTGTCGAGATTTATAGCATTTGTCATCAAAGTTAAATTCAAAACTGTAACCTCTCGCGTGTGTTGTTATTACTTTCGTTGTCAAACATGATGGCAAGAGACCATGAACGCAGATGAAAGTCGGATGAAACTGAAGAATGAGGCCACCAGGGTCTACCTGCCAATGTTTGTCAACATAAATGATTTAATTGCTTTGTCATCCATGGTTTAATCTCTCTTCGAATGCCTCCACGAGAGCGATCTTCGTTTACTGGCCAGAAAATATGGGACATGGACCATTTATACTGACAAGAGCGTACTTGGCGATCGCTACGATTTCAAGTGTCTACTGGGCGTCGAACGGTAGACCTCATTTCGATGCTTCTTGGAACAATACGAAAGATTGGAAGAGGGAATTGGCCGACAAAGAGGGATACTTTACCAATACATGGGCAGTGGAAATTGACCCTGCGGAAGAACACGTGGTCGCGAATATTGCCAAGAAACATGGCTTTAACATTATAGGGCAGGTTAGTCGAGATCACGATGCGTTGAATAAGAGAAAGGAGTTTAAATATTAGTAATCATAACTGGCTTGATGAGGTTGGAAGGCAGTTAAGATTATAAATTATCCAAACAACACATGGTGACCGACATGCTTGAGTTAAATCTCATTTTTTCTTGTGCATATATGTTTTCTTTTTTAACCAAACCTACTTGGAGAGCCAAGGTGAAAATGATAAACACCTCTTTTAAGAGCCATATTCTTATAACAGCTTCATTAGAATTAAAAATACCCGAGTATAAAATATTGGGTAAATTCTCGTGGTGGTTGTAAATTCCTTGTCTGGGATTGGAAATAGTTTCCTGAAAAAAAACTTGAAAAGTATGAAAGTGCTAAAAAGCTATGTACCCCTACATACAATAGTGTCAGAAGTTGATACACTTCTGTCAACATTGTGTCAATTTAGAAATCAGCTAGAGATTCTTTGTTTTCCTTCAGTGTTCTTACACTTACATGTATGACTTGCCAGAACCTTCAAAATTATGCTATAAAAAGTGAAGGCTAGCACTTTTCGTGCCGGCTATGTGGGCTGGCCATTCAGTGATCCTTGCCCTAAAGAGACCTTGAGATCTCACTTAGAAAAAACATTTGTTTTTTCAATTGTTACTTTCATTCAGATCGGTGACCTGAAAGGTCACTATCATTTCCAACATGATGATGTGGATGAACTTAATAAAGAACACAACAGAGATAAAACTGATAGATTGCTGCTAGAGAAAGAGGTTTGTAAATTTAAGATGTTATGCTGCATAACTGTGCTTTTGTTGTGATATTGTCTTCAACCATGGCATACATGTTGTAGTCTTTGCATTGTACACAGGCAATCTCAGGGTAGGTCAAACCCTCTGCTATGATCATTGAACAGGGTAGGGGGTTGCACCTTTGTGCATAATTTTAGTAAACAGCAACGCTTTCACAGAACCTTGTGACTCAACAGGATGGCACATAACCTCCTAGGATGCTTATTAGAAAGTTTGAATTAAACTCCTTGACGGCCAGTCTGAGTGTGGTCTAACCTTTTTGATCCCCTTTATTTCACTTATATTTGACTGGTTTATTTCATGTTTGGCATTATGTGTGTTTTAGAGAACATTTATCAATGAAGTCACTTTGTGATGCTTGTCTTAAAGAGCTTGTTTCTCATTAACGATCAATCCTGGGCATATCTGCTTTTTGTGCCTGGTCTGTCTAGACTACCAACACAGCATGACCAGCATTTTTTCTTCAAGATGCAGCCCTATATGAGACCTTAACAGGTAAAAATACCAGGCCAAGGGTTTTGTCCTGAACACTCATAGTCCATCATTTACATCCCTAAGTGATACAATGAGCATTCCTGGTTTTTGACATGGAAATGTGCTACTGGGAGATTATCTATTATAAAATCTTTGAGGAATTGCCAGCACTATGATTGGTCAGTTTGAGTACATTGTAGTTCCATAATATACACAGCATATGTCACAAGTGTGCTCTATCAAGTTAAATTGGAAGTTGGTGCATGTACAATAATTTCTTTAATATTACAAGATAAATGTAGAACTTGCCCTTGTGCATTGTTGAGTTCTATAAGAACTTGGGAATTTTTACAGACACTTGAGAAGTGTGAGAAGCACCCGGCTGCACTTCATACGTTTCTATGCACTTCTCTTGTGTTCTTAAAAATTCCTGCCTGCTTAATATACAACTCAACAATGCACTCAGGTGTGTTTTTTATTTCTTTAGTAATGATCCAAAGCCACTTCTGAGATTGGCATCATTAGAAATTATTACGTTTACCAAATGATACAATCCCAAAAAAGTAGTTCATGAAAGTGTTGCATTCATTTGTGAATTAAAAAACCTTTTCCTTCAATTGTCCTACCAGGTTAAATGGGCAGAGCAACAAAAAATTCTTCATAGAGTCAAGCGTGATGGTATACCTACAGATCCAAAGTTTAAAGAAATGTGGTATTTGGTAAGTGAATATTTCAAACTGTACATTGTTCATATCCTCTCTCCATGGCTTATCAGCTACTTTGTTTACAGATTCACATTTAAGAATATTGATAATTGGGTGCTTAAATACATGTACTAGTATGTACAAAGTCAATGCAAACCCAAAGGTTGGCAATTAATAAACAAGCCAAAAACAAAAATGCAGAGTAAATCACAAAAAAAGGCTCATCCTCGGTGTAGAAACCTGTGAAACTCACGAGTGGCGTAAAACAAAGAACAGACAAGACAACAAAGAACTCAATACAATATGGAACAGAAAAAATGCTGAAAAACAAAGAAAAAAGCCACAGGTTGTTACACCGACGAATGATAAACCCGAAAAAAAGGATTGATAAGACAAGATCAAATGTCAGGTCTTTTTTCCATTTGTGTGACCTTGTCGTTATGTTGCTAGTGTGAACCATGCAGGCCTTTCTTGTAGATTACCGGCATATACATAATTGCGTGTTTTAATTTTAGCCGTTGTCTACAGTAATAATTGAAAAAAATAATTCATAACTAATAATTAAATTATTTATCAATAACCAGTTAATAATTATTTATTATACTCACAGCTCAATGAGGGCCAGACAGGAGGTCCTGTTGGTGTGGATATTAATGTTCTTCCAGTCTGGAAAAAGGGCATCACGGGCAAGGGAGTGGTGGTATCAATATTAGATGATGGTACGTCACACACTCACTTACAGTAGAGCGAGTTTCAATTGAGTGTAGTAATGCAAAACCAAAGCAATTTGATAATTACTTTTGACACTCAATTGAAGTCCACTCTAGGTTGTTTTCACAACTCAGTTATTAAGTTTTCTTGAATGAAACACATTCTTTGCTTTCATGGGTGTGACCCTTGTGTTCAGCCTTTATGGAATGCATAGCAGTTCATTTTGTTTATTTCATTGTTAATGTTTTTCATCAGGTGTGGATCACACACACCCAGATTTACAAGGAAATTATGTAAGTTGATGCACATTTACTTGAGTTCTTAATTTGTTTTACAGTTGTTACACCAATATACTGACGTATTGAATCTACCGGTAAGCATGTTTCACAGCAGATGTTGAGCACATGCATGTCAAAATAAATGTAACTGCACCACACTGGCTTGAGTTGCAGCAACATCAGTAAACCAGTTTTGATATATTAAAATTCTAACGTGGCACTGACGCTTAGGGGAATAAAACAAACATTTTTCGCATCAAGTTTTGGGGATGAATAAATAATTTCTTTGTTTAATTCCCCTAAGCTTTAGTGCCATGTTAGAATTTTAATATATTGAAATTGGTCTATTGGCTGTGTGAGTGAAAGGATAACCTGCAATTTAACTTACTGAGAGTTTTATTGTTGTTTTATTATACAGGATCCAAAAGCTAGTCATGATTTTAATGATAATGATGACGATCCTAGTCCACGGGATATCGATCCTGACAACTGGTAATAAATTCTATATGTTATAATTGTGTTATTAAGTTTGTAGTAGTGTCAAGTGTGGAATTTTTTACAAGTTGTGCTGCATTTCTGCAAGCACACAGGGCATGTCAAAAAACTACAGCACATGACAGAAATGTGAAATGACAGTCTTATCTCAGTGGAAGTTAAACTGTGTCACCACAAGTATGTCACTGTGTGAGCCTTACTTCGCAGGTGTGAATCCAGGTCGGCTTACACCGTTGTAAGGAAATCGGTCAGAAAAACTCAAAAACGCCTTGTCCAAGTCACTCAAAACACCCGAAAATGACACTTGGATCTCAAGCTAAATAATATTACCCAGTAGGAGCATGCCTCCAGACTCCCCTGGACGCATGCCCCTTTGGCACTTATGTTGTCGGAAAACGGTCACCAATTGAATTGCACTGGATCCACACCTACTTTGGGCCAAAAAATGGTAGCTGTAATAGGCGCGGTTTTGGCACCGTAAATAGTTCTAGTCTCGGAAGAAAAAACTAAAAACAAAACACTATCAGGTGCCAACAACTTTTACCCTTGAGCTTTAATGTAGCAATACCGATTTCCAATTGTTTGTTGGTGCAGAAACCAAAGATGAAAAACGAATTTTCATTCCTTTCTTCCACAGTCACGGCACACGTTGCGCAGGAGAAGTTGCTGCGTTGGCAAATAACACAATCTGTGGATCAGGAGTTGCATACCACGCGCATGTTGGAGGTATGATTATCTCACAAATAACTTGAATTCCTTTTTAGTTTTACCCTTGTTTACTGACATCACCGAAGAGTTCCGTGGATAATGACCTTATGAAACGTATACCAAACGTGGGCCGATCCCTCTTGATAAATGCAAAGAAGAGAAAAATATGTTGCCTCTGGAATAAGCATCATCTGTAACAAATATCGTGTCGTTTTGACACAGCCTGTTATACCAATTCCACTGTTTGTTGTCGTCTCTATTAGAGGGTCCCTAGTCCCTCTTAGGCAGACGCTGTTTGGGCTCGTTATGCGTTCCTCTCCGCCCCCCCCCTCCCCCCACGAATGCTAAGTACTTTCGAGATTTTCATCGTTGCTCAGTTTTGGAGGTTGAGAAGCACAGCATCCCGTTAAGGGCGGTGTTGGACAATGACTTCTATATCAAAGCGTTACAGTCAACCACAGGGTTCGTACGGGTAATGGAAAACCTGGACTACAGTGTTTTGTAGCTTTTCTATCGGAGACTATGGAGTCCTGTTATTTCTTTCCTGCTATCGCTAATGAAACGGGCGGCAAGGAACATACTTATGACGTCACTGCATAATCTGAAAATCTCAATGTTTGTAGGTATGTCGGCTGTTTGGAATTCGGCCGCTTTTTATGCCTGTCGTCTATGAAGCAGCCTTCTTCCGGTGCAGTATTGACAAACTTAGATTCAAGAAGCAGGTTGTTTCAGAACAGCCTTCTCACACAATTAACGCAAAGCCCGTTCATTTTAGGTGTTCGCATGTTGGATGGTAAGGCAACAGATGCACTGGAGGCCAGCTCGCTGGGATTTCAGCTGCAATACGTTGACATTTTCAGCAACTGTTGGGGACCAAAGGATGATGGAAAAACGTTTGGCAAGCCAGGTCCCCTGGCAGCTAAGGCCCTGAAGAGAGGAGCTGAAGCGGTAAATACGGCAAAGTATTCCCTGTGTTGTCAAGTCTATAAATTACGTATTCAATCGGCAGTAATTTGTTATTGGACAGACACACGGAGTTAGTTGGTGAACAAAATGCCACACTGTTACCTGTAAATCACGCTTGCTCCAAGAAGCTTGGTTTTAAATCATGCGGAAAGTGCACAGGATTTGTGTGTGGTTAAAGGGACACTCCATTTTTAGCATGATTTTGGAAATCTTAAAAACATGCATCGATCTTTGCAAGCTGAACAATAATAGTTTTATTTTGTAGAGCAGTGCTCGACAAATGATTAGAACCCATTAGGAAGTGAAGATGTCTAACGATGCTGGGGATGGAAACGGATTGTGATATGGATTTTTGAAAAAGCGTCAGGATGCTAGTTTTGCAAAGGTTCAAATTTGGCTCGAAAATCGTTGAAACTTTGCAAAAATGTTGCTGCAGTATGGACTTTCTTCAAAAAATTGCTTTTAATCATTTAGTTAGGGCTAATTAAGTTCTTATTACATAAATATTTAAACAATAGAGTATTTCTGTCGAGGAACTATCTGCTGATAGTTGCCCCGCGGAAATTTGATGTTCTTTAAACAAATATTTGCCCGAGAAGCGAACCTTCGAGGGCAAATATGCTAGTTTTATTAGCATCCATCCATCCGGGCATTTTCCTCGGACGGGTACCATGCGCTGATAGTGCCCTCCGCGGATGGACACTATCGTATCACGTGTTTAATTTAGACCAATGAGAATCGGAGAAAATTTAGTGGGAAACTATAAATCGTGACAGGGTCCCTTTAAAAGTGCGCCTTTCTTGGTGAAAGGCGTGAATTCGGTAGTTCCCAGTTCCCTCAAATTTTCTCTTCTCATTTAGGGTCGTGGCGGGAAAGGCAACATCTACGTGTGGGCGACTGGCAATGGAGGCCTGACAGACGATGACTGCAATTGTGACGGTTACACCACCAGTATATACACAGTATCTATCGGGTGTATCGGCGACCATGGCCTGTCTGCTTATTACACCGAGTTGTGTTCGTCTACTCTAGCCGTGACGTTCAATGGAGGTGCTCACAGAGAGCGGGAAGAAAACAAAATGGTATGCTTGTGTTGGATGGATTCTATGAAGAAACGCAGTTTTACAGGCATGGAATAAATCTGAATGCGCGTTTTTGAATCCCGCTCTCTCTAAATTGTTTACATGATTGCCCTTTTCAATTTGTTGATCGCCTAATGTTTGGTGCTCTGGCCTCCGTATCGAGCAATCTGGTTTCTAACACTCCACTGGCTGGGGAACTGTGTTGTGTTCTTGGGCAACTTTGCTCTTACAGTGCCGACTAATTTAAGTCTGGGAGGTATCCCTACGTTTGACTAGGATCCTATCCTAGGGGTAGTAGAAATACTCCTAGTCGCTTCATTGCACGGGAAAAAGGATAAGCTTCGGCCTGACTAGGCTGTTACGCAGATTTAACATCTTCTCATTTTTGTTTACAGATTACTACAGATCTTCATCATCAATGCACAGAACAGTTCAAAGGCACTTCATCTGCCGCGCCTCTCGCAGCAGGAATGATAGCTCTTATGTTAGAAGCTAAGTAAGTAGCTGCGTGTAGCTCGCAATTTTTTGAGAATTACGAGTTGAGCCTGATCTATATAATCTCAACTTATCCTTGCATGCAAGCCCTCTCGACTTGCTTGTTTTAGTTTCGAAGTTTCTTATGCAAGACAGATTTAACTGCGCCTCGGAATGTGCGGGAATATATACGTGTTACTAAATACGTTTTGTTTTTCAGTGACAAACTCACTTGGCGAGATGTACAGCACATTGTGGTCAGAACAGCCAAGTTAACGAGCCCTGTCGATGACGGCTGGCGAACGAACGGGGCTGGATTTCATTTCAATCATAAGTTCGGTTTCGGCCGCCTTGATGCCGACGCTATGGTTGAAATGGCCAAATCCTGGACTACTGTTCCCGCTCAACGAATCTGCACTGGTGCAGCTAGCATAGAGGAACGGTGAGTAACGTGAAAGCTTTGGTGACTAAAGCCAATGACGGTTCAAAATCTTTCAACTTTTGTTGATCAACAAATGTTGAACATCGTTTCGACTTGTTGATTCTCTGCTTCCAGTGCTGCGAGGCGCAACACGCAACATTGCATTCGCAATTGTCACGAATTATCATCTGAAACAAATATCGTACTTTCACGAATTACCACCTCGTTTACCTGGATGCCCTGTTCCCGTGTGACCTGCAAAGCTGCTCTCACCGGTGGTCGTGGCTTCGACAGTTTACATGCGTTTTTGTTTTTCACTGTATAGGGACGTTCCATCAGGAGGCGCCCTGGAATTGTCCATTCCCACCAAAGCATGCGCGGGGACTATTGCCGAGATTAACAAACTCGAGCACGTGGTACTTACCATCAGTTTCATTCACCGGCGCCGCGGTGACGTTAGTATCCTCCTGATGTCGCCGTCAGGAACAAAGAACGAGATGCTTTCCACGCGCCATTATGATGACTCGAAGGAAGGGCTTGATAATTGGGGTTTTATGACAGTTCACTGCTGGGGTAAGGGCTGTTTAACGAGCAAAATCTCCTTATTAGTATCTGCATTTCTCATAGCATTAGTATGGAGAAAGTGACTTTCAATCGAGAACAGGGGCCCGTTTCTCGAAGGTCCCGTAAAGCAAAATCCGAAAACTTATGATTATACAGAGCTGTTTTATTCACATGTTTTTGATATGAACAGTGGTTCCCCTCATACAAAGTTTCAGGCCTGTACACTTCTCTGTTTTTTAGATACAGATTACTAAAAATGGCTTTACGGGCCCGAAACGTTTCCGGGACTTTCGAGAAACCGGCCCCCGAGTTACCAACTTCGACATCTTGTCGTGGCAAAGGAGGAAAGGAATTGTGGAATTTTGTAATGGAATATACCCTTTAACATTAATTTCGTACTGTTTTTTCATGTGACTTAGCGCATTGTTTGTAACGGACTTTTCGCGTTTCTAAAGTCTACTTTTGTAACGTCGAAATCTTGACTTCTTGATGTGCTTTCGTCATTTTTCTAGCACTGCTCCACAAAATCAACGGTTTGCGTTGGCTTCACTTGAAATCGAAACCTGAATTTAATCGTTAAGGTTAAGGGAAGTCTGCGTGAGAGCCTAGTAAACCACTAAAACTATCATTACAGCAATTTTCACCTAATTAAGTATCGAAAGTAATTCGCACTTGATTTCAATTGGTAGTTATGCAATTATTACATTTAGAGATTGGTTTAAAAATCTCGCGCCATTTTCTTATACAACGGAAGTTAAACCAAAACCAATCGTGATTCGCCCGCGCACGTTTTCCCGCGCTTCGCGCCGGCTACATGTATTGGCTTCGCGTTTTGATTGGTTCACCGAACTGTCTGCGTCCTTTGTGATTGGTTTGTTTTTACGTCACTCAATTGAAAACTACTCTATCCAGGTGAGAATCCTCGCGGTTTCTGGCAGTTGAAGATCATTGATAATCCTCTGAACGAGATCGGCGATCGTGTGTTGAACGGATACGGCACACTTCATCTGGACACAAGTAAACAAGACACTGATGTGGAGGACTTAGAGGAACAAGTTATTGATGATCAAACCAAACAACAACAGACCCATGTACAACAACTCAAACTACAGGTATCTTGTAATGAAAGGGTTACGATTGACTGTCAAAGAGTAATTATATAGATCTTTACTTTAGGTTTTCGTTCCTAAAATTAAGCGAGCTGCGCAATTCTGTACAAGCTGCAACTTATGTAAAAGTCCGCGAGGAAGACCATATAGCAATGAACTACAATTGTCGAGTTTTGAGGTGACAAAGGCATTAACTAAAATCTTCGTATGCTCGGTAGATAAAAATTTTCTAATACGATAAATATTACGAATATTAAAGAAGCTACGTCACGGAAACACATCTTGAAAAAACTGGCAAGTTTTTTCAAGTTTGCCGTTTGTAATCGGTCTATATCGTTGTCATTCGAAACAATCCTTGTAGAATTTCAGCATTTTATTATCCCGTTGGTGTTTTTTGGCATTAGAAAACTCTTACTGTTAGATTTCCTTCAGTTTGAACGTAAATGGGAAAATGACTTCAAATTCCGTGACACTGCTCCCTTAAAATAACAGGACTTGCAAATATCAAAATCATAAAATAACTACTTCGTCACAGAAACGCTAAATGACACCATTTATACTTGTAGCTTACGTTTCATGTTTTTGTTTGTTTTCCAAAGAGCGATCATGTTGACTTCCCGTACCCTCCGGGAGTCAGACGAGACGAGGTGCGGCACCAGAACCAGTCAGAAATGAGTGAACAAAGCGTCATAGACGATCTCTATAACCTCACAGAGAGTGACGTCGCAAGCACCACGGAATACGTGTACGATCGAAGCCGAATCTCGTATCCCGAGGGATCGGGAAGTGGAGAAATGTCCGGCGATGACCAGGACATGGACCCTGGGCTTGACTTTAATCCTGAGGGATCTGCTAGTGGAGAAGATCCCATGGGATCTGATAATGAAGGAGTTCCTTTAGAAGAATTTCCCAGCGATGAAATGGATGCTGAAGAGCGGGACAGCATTACTAATCCCGCGGGATCAAGCGGGACATCATGGGATGGTGTGTCCAACGACGAGGAGTATCTCGACGAAGACATGTACGACGATAACGAAGATCGTAATTTTGAAGAGAAACCATCTAGTATGCTTAAGAAAAAGAAACCTAAAGCTAGAAAGAGGAACACAAACAAACCTATAGCAAAGAAAAGCGTTGTGGTAGACAATAACTCTAATTCGAGAAAGAAGAAAGTTCAAGTGGCGGCCGAAGAGACCGCTACCCAGCGTGTTCAAGTGAACGCGGGCTACGAAAATCCCGAGATCCCTTGCTTGGGCAATGGGTGTTCAGGTGTACTATTAAAATGGGTGTTGACATTTTATGGAACTGAAAATTAAAAACATGTAGTCTAGTAATTTTTATCAATTTATCAATTTTATAATAAACAGGAACAGACAGACAACTACAGCTACACCTAGGTAGATTAGGCAATACCATAGTTTAGCTAATTTTCATAACTGGCTTGAACGAGGAATGTTATAATCGTACCTAACTGCAAATGCGTATAGAAGTCGTGAACTTGGCTGAGCCATACATTCGATTCTACGAAATTTAGGAAGTCTGCTTTTTAAGGCAATCTTTCAAAAGTGTTCGACGTTTGTTTTTCTTTCTTTTCATGTCGAATATGGAAGTTTTGAAAAGTCTTGATCTACCATGTGAAAATTGCCTATGTTTAATAGGGAATCCTTTTAAACGTAGGCTGTGACCAGGTTCCCTGCTGGATGGAGCTTGTTCTCAGCCTTGTTTTGGCCCTTCCCATGTGTCCATTCCTACAGCAGGTTGTCCAATCCTATTTTTTTACCGTGCAAGCAAAGATAATATCATGACATTATAAATAATCAAGGTTTAATCTGTAGATGACTTATTTGATAGGTAAAATATCTGTAATACCTCTGAACAAAGCAAACATCTTTCTGAATGTACCAGCGTTTCAAAGAAAAATAACGAATTTCCTAGTTAAATCATGTTGCATTTGTACTCTTTCGCTCCATGTTTTTCATGAATCAATGCATTTAAGAACTTATACTGATGTAACTGAGGTTGAACCTAAACTTGCAATTCATTGTAGGTCAAACATTTTAACATGTGGGATTCTAAACGTAGGCCTGTAATTCATTATGGGTTAGTGTAGCTAATGCTAAAACGTCAACCATCACATTTCAGCTTCGTCACTAAATAAAAGTGTGGAGGGGAAAATGGCTTTTAGCGCACCTAACACCAAAATATTTTTTTCGTTAAAATACACCTTTGTACCACTTCGAAACACATTCCGCCTTTCGTTTCTCCTTTTCATCAAATTCTGGCTACTTATAGCATTTAAAAGTTTCGAAAAACTGTTCATCATTTGTTCCACGACCGAGTCAGAAGGGGCGTGGGTCTATTCTTGATTTGACGTGACAAACTAATTTGCATGCATGTTTACAAAGATTTGATGCGATGCAAATCAATTTGTGACGTCAAATCAAGAATAGACCCACGCCACTTCTGACTTGGTGGTGGAACAAATGATGAACAGTTTTCCTAATGCAATCAATAGCCAAAATTTGGTGAAAAGGAGAAACGAAAGGTGCAATGCGTTTCGAACTGGTACAAAGGTGCATTTTAGCGAAAAAAAATATTTTGGTGTTAGGTGCACTTTAAAACTGAAATGAATTCAGTCAACTCCCCAACTCTCCAAAACCGACATCGTGGGAACCAAGAATAATTGTCCGTCTAAGAATGGAGTTAAAATATAGTAATTACAAGAGGTATCCGTTATGAAACTGTAATATTTTGTAATTTCTAAAGCGAGGACTTTGTCAATGTCTAAAGGAAGCATGTCGCGATATTATAACTGATTTTTCTTATGTACAAAATTGCTTTGAAATTGAAGGAAACCTAAAAATAATAGTTTTCTAAGGAGAGAAACAGCAAAGAAATTAAAATAAACCCAAACTAAACAAGGTTTGTTACCGCTAAGCAAGATAAAGGATTTCGAACGAAAAACGTAAGGGGGAAATTGGCCAAATTTTTCAAGGTGTGCAGCGCGCGACGTAACTTCTTAAAAGCGAATTTCACCTCAAATCTGTACATATAATGCCATTCGAAAAAATAAGCATTATTTGCACTTAGCAGGCCATTAATCTGTCCTCTGTCACATTAAACACACCTGTTTTTAAGACGTCTTGATTTGTTTTTGTTTTGTCTTTGACTGTTGAAGTTTAATTTACCAACCTTGTTCCCAGGACTTTTCCGTGAACGAGGTTTTTTCAGCCTACTTTTTCACGCAACCTGAAAGAGAGGCTTTGCATCCACCTTGGCAGTGATGGGAAGAATACACAGAGCGCCTGTCAAGTCCTATCGCTGCCCGATGGCCATGACATGCTGATGAGGGCGAGCAAGCCCGAGGGCTGTTCATGACTGCCACTACCAGGGCCGGTGCATTCTTTCCAGGGTCCGAGTTACCCTTGACGCGGGTTCTGACAACGGGATTGAATTGGGAGTAAGCGCCATATACCAAGTCAATAGCGAATCCCGATGTACGTCACAAAGAACACAACAATGGGGCCTAGCACTTAAACAATAGCACAATAGAACGACACAATACTGCATATATTGACTTGCTACATGGGAATCACCCGGGATTGGGGCCTGTGTAATGACTCGTAACGGACAAATTGAACGAGTAGCTGTGGGGACGAGAATGGGGAGATTATTGCTTTTATTTTCCTCGTTTTCTTAAATTCCTTATGCGCTCGCAGACTATCGTGGAGTTAGTCGTCTAGCGCTGCTAGCAATATGGTGGTTGTGTTTTGTCTTTCCTTCATAGCAGAGACGCGTAATGCCGGACGCACTGTCGGCAAGTAAATCAATTTCGTCCCGGGATGTCAGAAGGACTTGCAGTGAAAAGTCAGAAAAGCAGCGCAAACTAAAAAAATTCCTTGTTCACGTACGCTGAGAATTTGCGATTCTTATTGTTGTCCAGACAAAAGTAGCAGCACTTCGTCTGCGACGATATATTTTTTTGGTGTTTCGGTCTTTTAATTGTGTGATTAAAATAAGATTTCGAGATCAAATTTATGATTATCATAATTTCCTCCTAAAATTCTGATTATCACAATTTTGGTGTCGAGATCATGTTAAGTCTTAGCGACCACGTCCTAGAAGACCCTTGAGACGATTCTGACATTGTCACCATCTTCCAAAAATCTCGATCTTAATCTTCGGCTGAAACAGAGTCGTGTTCCTCCCAACCAAGGCAAAACAAAGGGGACAGAGAGGAACTCTGAGAGCGATAGCTGCATGGGATCGATATACCTAATCGAAGAAACGTTATTCATGTGAAAAGTCTAAACCATGAACGATACGACCGAATGGGATTCGGGTATACAACATTGTTAAGCTTAGTAAGATTTTAGGAGGAGCATGATCTTTTACAACCTGTCTCACTACAATGTTTGTGTTGTAACACGCGACGGTGAACGTTTTCGATTTTCCAGGAAGCACTTGGGTCGCATAATCATGGTTTGTGCTTCTGATGGGTCAAAGTTCCTTAGTTATAAAGTACGTATATACAACAAAAATTATGTAACGGAAGTCTGTTTCTCGTTACGAGCGCAAAACACGAAACTCAAATTTAGATTGGTCTTGATGCGGACGTCTCGGGGAACAGATTTCCATTCCTAAAGCCAATCTAAAAATAACTTTAGTGGAAATGACCAATCCAAAAGCCTGCACTGGGAATGCCCCTCTCTGTCCCCTCTTCTTCTCTCCCGACTGAATCGAAATCTAGCATCTGCAAATTGAGAGAGTTGCAAGAGGTTGTTTGCATTTATTTCGAATGCTTTTTTCAGCAAGCACACTTGCATTTATCCATTTGTCATCTTCACTTGCTAATGAGCGCCTGTCATTTGTCGAGTACCATTCTACATATAAAACCACCGTTGTTGGGTTTGTTTATGACCCCGGAATGTTTTGTGCAAAAATCGACGTACGGGCACTCAAAATTATTGTATTTTCAGTTTATTTACGGTCGCATAAAGAGGTGACCAACTGAGAAATGGATATGAGATGGGCTAAAAATGTCACAAATACTTCACAGATCAGAACGAAATTAATATTGGTTCTTCGAATTATGCCCGGATTGGCTCCATCGCGTGCGCTATATTTACCTGCGCGCGTTCTCACCAGGAAACGTGCCGATGGGTTTTAGAATGAAGTACGCTTTTGGTGTTATATATTTTCGTGGGTACTCCCATGCGTGGGTAAGGTTCAACGAAGCGTTTGCTCCGAGACAACCCATTACCTGTTACCCACCCTGACATACAGCGTGCATCAGACTGCTTAAGTAGATGGAGCATATTCATGAATTTATTCAACAAAATTATCCTCGATTTCTATAACTATTTCGCTGAAAGTAAAAAATGAAACCGGTTCGATGGCGTGTTTACATCACGTTGTTTTTCTTCGTGTCCGAAATCGCCGTCCTCCTTGGAAAGCCTGCCAAGAAGTCACGTAAAAGAGGAAAACAAACGCTCCAATCGACGCCGAAGCTAACGCGCAGAGAATGGGAACAGCTTCATAAGTTCGAAGATGCGCTTAAAAACGAAGATGGAGAGCTGATGTTCACGAATTCCTGGGCTGTCAAACTTGACCCCGCCGAGATCAAAGTGGCGGACAGAATCGCTAAGAAACATGGATTTACAAACTATGGCCAGGTAAGATCGGTTTTTGTCTTTATGTTTTTCTGCGGGTGTTCTTAGCTTTGAGTTTAAACGTCAATAATTTCCCCTGGTGACCTGCGCTTTGAAGAGGCGCATTTTGCGATCTTTTTTCTTTTGCTGTTATAAACTCTTTTAATCGGCCTTTAAGGCAATTCACAACACATATTTTAACTTTGTTGCTGTTTGTATAGAATCTATTCTCTTTTCTTCTCCAAATCGTGACACAAAGTGCGCCATACCACCTTAAAATTAACGCTTGGTCATGTTTAGTGATCACCCGTATTGTTAAGAGTTTTTCAGTTTGTCCTTAATTTTGTTTTGAAGTGTTAAGCATCTCAAACGAAACTCCCAAAGCAGAGAACGATTTCGACAATTCTTTGTTAATTTTTCACGTAAATCCAGTACAACTTTTCAAAACTGACTTTTGGAGTATAGCACCTTTTGGCATAACATGGTATATCGATCAGCATCTGCAAAATTATTCTGTGTCTTTGCAAAATAAATTTTGGATTGTTTTGCCGTATCCAGTAGGATAAACAAACTGGTTGACTGTATTGCAATTTTTCGCTGGCTAAAGCACAAGAAAAAACAAACTGATAAGAACGAGTGGTTATTTCAAATTAAAGCGGGTGGTAAATGATGTTAAATCAATCTAATTTAATTGCGGTCATTATTTGGATCGTTAAACGATAATTTTAACAATCCAAGTAACAGTTATAAAGGAAACTTTCCCCAAAACATTACATTTAGTATTAGGAATTCACAGCATCTCTGCCTTAGAGTACAATTAAAGAGAAATGATTTTGGAAACTTGTAGAACCAAATAAATGCTGAGATATTCTAGGCGAGAAGTCGCTGCAACAACTACTCGGTCGTGCATGGACGAGGGAAAAAATTGAGGGAACTGGACGCCAGGGCAAGACGGAAGACACGAGTTGTTCTCTCTTTCCTAATTGTGCTTACGCTCACTGTTTCTCTCACAAATTTTGCGCTGAAAAGCAGAGAGCCCGGCTCTGAACAGTCTAAGTTCCAATTTAACAGGTCCAGTGCAAATCCTTATACTTGCTATAGCTTTCTCAGCTCAGGTGCCATTACAAGTCGATACAAGCGCCTGTGCGCAGTTATTAACTTTGGTGATGTTTGATACATAACAACTTTCCGGCCTTCTGTTTTGTGTATCATTTTCAAACATTGTCTCAATTCCATACGT
>OX393564.1:23987075-24052075 GCA_947652115.1 Blastomussa wellsi
GATGGCATCAGTGCACCTTATTCTATTCTATTCTTTTGTTGGTATTCAAATTAGCCCTTCTTGCCTCGTTTTTAAGTTCAAAAATCAAAAGAATATTTTATCTCGAACGAGGCAACAAGGGCCAACTTGTGTGTGCATATTTCAGCGGCCATTTTGGAATAAGGTGTATCACGCCCCCAGGGAAACCCAAATTTTGTCCTAAATATTCGGAAATGACGATTAATGTTCGGTATTGTTCGCGAATCTTCTAGAAATGATAGACGACTGCACTAGTATCACTCGTTTCAGAACGTTTATTGGCACACTACGAAGACTCGTGCATTGTGTGTTGTCTTGGCTGTCGGTTACTTAGCTTACTTAACAGCGCGGAGGGTGAACACGAGCGCAAAGCGCGAAAAAAGATAAGCAGTTTAGTTTTCACTTCGCGCTCTGCGCTTAGATGTATATTCTCTCTGCCTCGCTAAACCGCCTGTTCTACAGGCTACAGGTGTCTTGAACTAAGCTTCGAATCCATCATCCATTTTATACTTCTCTCGATCACAGGTGATCATTAATACCAATGCATTAATTTCATTTTAGTCCAAACCTCACGTGGCGAGACGTACAGCATCTTGTAGTAGAAACTGCTCAGGTAACGAGCCCTGTTGATGAAGGATGGATGAAAAATGGAGCTGGCTACCATTTTAATCACAAGTTCGGCTTTGGAAGGTTAGACGCGGGAGCGATGGTGAAAAGAGCGAAGACGTGGAATAACGCACCACCACAAAGAACCTGCCATGGACCTTCCAGTCAGACACAACAGTGAGTAATGTTGGATTCTATCAGTTGGCAAGGAGAAGGGGTGCATATGATCAACTTAGTAAATGACCTTAGATTTCCAAGAGTTCTCGTTACCCAGTTGGTTAGAGCGCCCAAACGTTGTCTGGGAGGTCATGCGTTCCGAATCCTGTCGGAGGGTCAGATTTTTTCTTTGTCCCACAAATGTTTTTATAACTGAATACGCTTGGCTGATCGTTGTCACTTAAATAAGTCTTTCATTACGACGAAGGAATTGGATAGCGAACTGATTTTTGTACTGGTAAAGTGGTGATGAACGGCCATATTTGGTTGGTCATAATATTAAATAATGGTCCCGATTATCCTTGTATAAAACGTATTGACAAGAAATAAACCAAATTCCCTAAAAGGTAATACGGAGAATGTTTGGAAAACAGTAGAGAATTTTGATACTGATCATGAAATTCTTGCAGGGAAATTCCTGCTGGCGGAACGCTGTCAATCACTATCGACACCATTGCATGTGACGGAACTGACAAAGAAATCAACAAGCTGGAGCACGTGACTCTTACTGTCAGCTTCCAACACCGACGACGTGGTGACGTCAGCATCGATCTTTTTTCACCGAGTGGGACTAGGAACGAGATGCTGTCGACGCGTCGTTATGACGATTCCAAGAACGGCCTTCATGATTGGACGTTTATGACTGTGCACAACTGGGGAGAGAATCCAAAGGGGGTGTGGGTGATGAACGTAACTGACAACATTGCTACGTTGAATAAAGGGGTGGATGTGAATGGATATCTTCAACACGATACAAGTAAACAAGAGGCAGATGTTGAAGACTTGGAGGAGGAGGTGGATAATGTTATCTTTTCATTTTTTTCGCGCAATTTGACAACTTTCCAAAAGTAGAGGGAGGTGGCGGGGGAGGGACAGCCCGAGAGAGCAGGGAAGGAGAGGGGCACAGGAGGTGGGATGGAGTGAAAGCGAGAAGCGGCGTTCCCAAGATGGTGGGAACAGCTGGGAAAAATCGAGAAAATTTCGCAACATTGTGTGATAGTTTTCAATAGAAATAAAACAAAGAGGGGCGGGGGCCGTCCGAGGGAGTGAAAGAAGCGGGAAACGGGAGATTCAAATCCCTGTTTCCCCAATTAAACCAAGCTGAGAGTTTTATTTTTGTGCGCATGTAAGTAACCACCGCTGCTTAGTTTTCCTAATCCTATACACGACCTAGAGCTGCATATCCCTCTAGCCCTATTCCAATTCATTTTGCTTCAATTGCAGTTTGAGAGCACTTATGCATTACGTTGGTAAATGGATCATTCGATCAGTTCACACTTACATTTTCAATCGCAAATTTAAAGGTTATTGATGACGAGAAGAAAACTCAAGAATTAGAGTCCAACAAAGACGGAGCTAAAACCAAAAACCAAGGCGCTGCTTGGGATGCACCCTACCCGGAAGGGGTGAAAAAACACAAGATTCGCATACCAGAGAGTCCGGAAGGTAAAGCAAAGAACGAAGAAGATGATGTCAAAGCTAATGGTAGGTGCAGAAGATAAACATCACAAGCCATATTAAAATATAGACGTACCTCAGACCACCCTATTGTTAAAAGGAAAAAGTTAAAAATGATTACAATTTGTTTCACCAGGAGCCCATGAGAAGGAGCCTCCATTCGTCTTTGCCCTTGAGTCAACCCTGTCCCGGCCCGTATCTTTTTATTTTTAAAACAATGAGCTCTCACATGATTGGCTAATACAAAAACACCCGCGAAAACCACAGTGGGAGGTGCTTCTAAAAATAAAAAGATACGGGACAGGGTTGAATCAGATGGTCCGTATGGGAGATGGAGGTTCCTTCTCATGGGCTCCTGGTATTCCTTTCTAAAATAAATGCCATCATGCATCACGTGGGAGGCGCGGTTAGTGCGCTGGACTCGGGTTCAAGCCTTGGCTGGGGCAATGCGTTATGTTAATTATTATTATTATTATTATTATTATTATATTATTATTATTATTATTATTATTTTTATTATTATTATTATTATTATTATTATTATTATTATTATTATTATTATTATTATTTATTATTATTATTATTATTATTATTATTATTATTATTATTATGTTCCTAAGCAAGACACTTTACTCACACATGCACAGTGGCTCTTTCACCCAGTTGTATGAATGGGTACCGTCGAATTTTATGCCGGAGGTATGGAAAAGGTCTCCATGATATGTTTTCAACTTTAGGCGTTGGATTAAAGAAGTATCTTGGCTACACGCCGGTACCCATTTATACTGCTGGGTTAAAAGAGGCAAGAGCACGTTGTTCGAGAGTTTCTTGTTCATGATAAAACCTTTTTAAATTTCAAACCAGACTAATAACGTTCTTTTGAAGAAAAGATTTATTCTATTTTTGCTTCAAAGTGCCAGGGAATGCAGAGGCAGAGGAATGGGGAGAGTATGAACCAGCAATGTTCGATACCATTCTCCCAGAGGATTTTCAAAACGGAGTAGGAATGGATCAAGATCCAAACGCTTTCGTTACCGCCTATGAAACGCCAGGCGTGACACAAGATAATAACTACCAGATAGACAAAGCAGCTAAAAAGACACTTAGTGACGAGGAGACTGGGGACGATGAAAGTAATCAAGTTTACGGATACGATCGTTACATTTATACGAACGAACCCGACAATCCACCGAAGGTATCCGAGAGTAAACGAACGGATACCGATTATCAGGGACAGCGAGTTCAGGTCACAACTGAAGAGACTGGATCTCAGAGAGTTCAAGTAAATAATGGTTTTCAAGAGGAGTTCGTTCCTGGATTAAATCCAGAGTCTGGGAGAATTAGCTCAGGGGTATTTTTAGAATGGAAGCTAACATTTTATGGGACAGGTCCCAACGACAGCGTGTCTGGAGACGATGCAGATGATGACGATGAAAACGATTCCTCAGACGTAGATGTCGACTTGTAGTCTTTATATCAATTTGCCTTTTTTTATCACTGATTGTTATAGGGATATAAAATGTACAGCAAGACTATACTTAACGAAATTCGAAGGAACCGTGGGAAGGAAAAATGGCGCTGTTATATATGTACTGAGCATACGTATTTCACTGTTAACAGCTACAGTTAGCAATAGCTAAATGTGAAATATGGCTGAAACACACATATAGGGTTCTTTTCTTAGCCAGTTAATTCATTTTGCAAACATTGAAGCTTGGACATAGCCCTGTTTATTGATTTAACGCGCGATTTGCATTGCAAAGTCCATAAATATCAGGATATAGAATGCGTAAATGAATCTGTTCCTGATTTTCAAGCACGAACAAGCAGTCCATCCTCCTAACTTTAATGATGCCACTGGAAATTACAGTCGAAGCAACAAATGGACCATTTTTATTTTTACAATCCTTTTAGAGTGATTTTTATTTGAGCGTCGAAAGCAGTTAGCATTTGCTTTGGCTCTAAATTAATTACCCTTAGTGATTGGTTTAAAAAACCCGCGCCACTTTCTCAAAATTTCGGAAGTAAACCAACCCCGACTCGCTCGCACGTTTTCCCGCGTGTTTTTGCGCGGGCTGCAAGTATTTGCTTCCAGTTGTGATTGTTTCATTGAATCGTCTGCGTTCTTTGTGATTGGTCAGAATAGTTGCTTTGGAATTCGCCATTTTCGATCCCTTTTACCTCAATGTCAAAACGAGGCCAAGTACGATAACATTCAAACGAAAATGTGTTTACCTACATGTTTACTTCATGCAAAGCAAAACGAAACTTATTTTGATATGAATGGTTTCGCACTTAGACTCGTTTCGAAACAGAGGTAAAGGGAATTCGTAAAAGGCCTATTGGTTTTGCAAGACCAATAGAAAACCGCTTTAAAAGTACGCGAAGAGCGGCGTTTAACATTCTTTTTCTTCAGTCAGAAAACAGAACTCTCCAGATGAAAATGCAAGTATATTTATCATCGTATAAAGACAGTTCCATTCGAATTTACAGTCTATTCCTAAATAGCTGATGTAGCTCTTAAATGCTGGAAATTATACTTATCTAGATTTCTAGAATTTTTTTAATTCCTAAGATTTACAAGCTTTCACTGTACTTTTATAAAATCGATGATTGCCTCCAATTATTCTCTTCCTTTCATATAAGAATATGATGTAAAATACTGATTGAGTTGCTAGTTGATTTTTAAATGGACACAATTTTGATCAATAAAGAGCTTTACAATTTCGTAAATGGCCTTCTTTTTCTAAGTTTGTTCTGTCTTCTTTACCCGTCTTAAAAATACTAACCTCTTACTAACCGAGCGCGAGGGCCGTACTGGGGAATATTGGCCCGAGGTCGTGGCAGTAGGGAACGAGCGCAGCGAGGTCCGTACAAAAACGACCGAGGGCCAATATTCCCCAGCACGGCTCGAGCAAGCTATGTTAGTAAGTAGTAACCGTATTGTATTTTTCTTGACAGAGTACTTATTCTTTTTGATAATTAACGTTCCTTTATTATTTTTTAAGGATATCACCAAATAAACATTGATCGTTCTTGAGTCAGTCAGTCAGTGAGTCCGTCTGTCCGTTCGTCCGTCCGTCCGTCAATCAGTCAGTCAGTCAGTCAGTCAGTCAGTCGGTCCGTCCGTCAGTCAATCAGTCAGTGCATCTGTCCGTCAGTCAGTCAGTTTTTCAGCCAGTCAGCGATCTTCCTTCAGTCAGTCAGTCACTTTTGCAAACGTTCATTTATATCTTACAGTATAAAATAAAAGTAATCAACAGCAGATCATAGATCGTACTACATTTCGTATTTCACGATTCCTTATCAAATAAATAACAGGATTTATAGAGGAATTAACATACATAAGAACTGTAGACCAGAAATATAAATATGCAAATTCCTCGGGAGATAAATTTTCCAACATATTGATAACTATTGCAGGAGCAAGGCAGATCGTTAAGGCAGCGATAACAATGACCATATTAACAGCCGCTTTCTTTTCCCGCCTAAATATAACGGATAAATTCTGCCCTGAAACGGTATCCGCCACTTGGTTGTTATGACGACGAATGGCAATGGAAATTACAACGTTGCTCGCGATTGGCAGAACGAAAAAAAGTACGCCCAAAACCATCCCCACAATAAATGCGCAGCGGTCGGGCAAAATAAAACGCACCAAAATCGTTATCAACAGCCATACTGTTCCTGTAATGGCAGCTGCCCGTACTGCATCTGTTGATGAAAAAATACCGTAACATCGATCGTTATCCGTTTTCATTTGAGGTACAGTATTTCGAGCAGCTGATCTTAAAAATATAATATGTGACTAATACGTGAGGCGAGGGAAGGGGGAGTTATGGGAGGGGCTTCCTTCTCCACAAAGGTTTATAAGGGAATGCCCCTCCCGTGATGGCCAATTACTTACCCATCTATTTGAATGTCATTTAAGGTACCCTTCAATATCTTACGTAGAGGCACTACATCTCGTTTTTACAGCCTTATAATAAACTTGGTGATAGTCCCGGGAAATTCTCACGCCATTTAAATATTTACACGCTGGATGTTGACACTAATAATCAAGAAAATTCTTTAGTGGTGAAAGCTGACTTCGAGTAGGATTAAATTAGTTCTTCAAGTGGATTCGAACCAACCAAAATGAATGATGTACCATGGGATGGTTTTTCGCGCATAGATTAAGTTCATAATGTTACATTTACCTTCCTTCGTCACGTTTGCACGATACTTTAAAGGCTTTAGGAGTGCGTAACAGCGATCAATGCTGATTGTAGTCAAATTGGCGAACGACCATCCTGTAAAGGCGTATTGGCACACCCTAAACGCATTAAACAGTTCAAATTGATAATCGCAGGATTCATGGATGCGGTGAATCATCAAACGCCAAGCAACAAATATCGGCTGAGCTATCAAACCGGTCAAACAATCTGTAGCGGCCAGATTGCACAGCAGAATATTGCACGGTCTTTGTAGGGATGGAGTCTTGACAACAGCTAAAATGACAGCCAGGTTTCCAATGAACGCCAAGACGCAGAAAGGTACGTTCACGGCACATACGACGACAGCATTTATGAAAGAGGCAGTGTGAAGCCATCGGGGAAGACCACAGATTGTACCGTTCTCCCCTTCAGCCATCAATTCTCTGTGAAAAAAGGAATACAGAGTTATTTGCGTTTACTGATTTTCCAGGTAATGCATAATCATGAATTTAAATCAAAAATGTCGTAAAACGAAAAGTATATTTTTCACGTGCCGACACGAAGCAGTTTGTTCACTACACTCCTCCACAACTCTGCCCAAATTTCAGGATCAATCAGCAACATCGTTTGATATAAACCAGAAAAGAGATTTACTTTAATCTAGAAAACCTTCACTTGACGCGCATTAAGGACTTCTTCAATCGCTGAGCGTTCATTGTGCATGCCAAGGCTTACGCAGATTTAGATGAACAGTTCAGTTTAAAAATTAACTAAAGCAAAGCAAATGAAAAACGACACGTTTATGTTAATTACTGCAAAAAATAACTTCCTTTATTTCTAACTTTATTACTTTTCAATTAAATTTTACCAACATCATGCAAGACTTTTCAGTGTTTCAGTTATTTATTTTTCTGATTGTTTTTTGAGTTCTTAGCTGTTTGTATTATTTTATGTATTTTACGTATTACTTTTACCCAGGTATAACTAATCGACGATATCGATGACACTAATGACATCAAATGAATAATCGATAAGTAATAGATGGGTAATCAGTTGATTAGTCATTGCGTAATCGATGACTAATCTATAGGCGACAAAATTTCGTTGATTACGTCGATTAGTCATCGATTGTATATATTGATTAGTCACTTCTTTCATTCATCAATCATGGATATAATCGCGTGTCTACAAACTGTATATATTGAATATGAACAAAACAAATACAACGTGTTAAATGTAAACAGATTATTAAATGTAAACAGCTTCATTCGATCAGGTTTGTAATTAGCTTTCTGGACATTTGAAACTTCGGAAGACATATTGCAAGTCGTTGTCTCCGGCCTCTCGCTGCCGTTTGCTGTTAAACCAAACCTTGACGGTTGACCCATCAAGGTTGTTTAACTTTGCGAATTCTTCTATTACCCCTTGCGATGGGTTCCTGCTTTTGTTTGCAAAGATGTGTAGTCGAGGAGTAATCAATAGGTTATCAATGAGTAATCAATAACAACAATGTCTAATTAATGACATCAATGAGCAATTGATGACATCAATATCTAATCGATAGGCCACGTCGATTACTCATTGATCATCGCCAATAATCAATGAGGAATCAGTTGATTACCCATCGATTACTCATTGATTCGGCTCGTTGATGTCATTGATCACCTATTAGTTATGACTGGTTTTATATGTTATTTTAATTTGGTGGCATAACCGCATATATTACGTAATATTCACACTAAACCTCAAGTCTTGGTCGAAATGTTTCTTAAATCAATGTCGTTAACATTACATAATTGTAATTTCATTTCACTTCCCACTTTCTGTAATTCAAATAAGCCTTTACACGGGATTAGCCGCTATTTTGAATTGGGAACAAATAAGGCGAAAAAACAGTGAACGCAAAAAGCCGACATGTACTTTTACATAAATTTTGTATAAATTGATCTGTGTAAACTGAAGAAGTTTGGTTAAAGATTATGTTGTTCAAATTTGTAAATTGTAAGCTACATAGACTGCGTGCAAATTTTGTCGTGGATTTTTGTGGACAAAGTTTTACCACATGTTTAATATTACTCACAGCAGCGGCCATCCTGTGTGAATGCGACATATGTGCAATCTTGGAAATTGAATCGAAAAACACGAAATTAAAGCATTAAATATTAAATCCTCGAAAATACGATGTTTAGGCTTGATAACCTACGTACTAATGATAGGTTTTAATTTCCGGCTCTTAAAGTACCTATGAAATTATTTTCTTTTTGGTGTTTTTCAGTAGTTTATTACAAGCACAGAACGAAAAACCAGTTACTTTTATAAAAGCTCAGGCCATACCAATAAAATGTTTCGTTTCCCATCGCCCGACCGACCTATTTTTTCGAAAAGTAAAAAAAAAAAATTCCAGATTCACTAGTCAAATAATCAAATACTTTATTTTACAAGCAACGCGATCTTGTTTTATTAACAACAATCGATATGATGTGATGTCCTTGTCTCAATAACATCGATACTCCGTTCCCAATGTGTGGCTTCATTACTCAGTTGGTAGAGCATCGCACTGGCATCGCGGAAGTCATGGGTTCGAATCCCGTTGAAGCCCTGTTTTTTAGGCTACTTTCCAATTGCTGAAATTCACTCTTCACTTTCATCTACATCCGCAGTTCAAAGATGAATTATTTCATATGATACTCCGTTCTTTAAAGGGGACGAACGAAAAGACCATGAGAGCTTACCAACTCTTAGAAGGGCTGTTTCGAGACAAAATTCTTCCAAGAATCTGAAGATTATGCCGAGAATCGGGAGGCTTGGAAAATTTTCCGGGAAACACGAAGTAACGAAGTTAAAATTTCGGGAATTTTGAGACTTTTTGGGGAATTTCTCTCAAATATTCGGGACGATATTCCAGATTTTCGGGAGGACTTTTATTCACACACGGTACTGTCCAAACAGCGGAATTTTCCGTGGATTTTTTTGACAAACGGAACTGCGCTATCCTTCACCAAGGAAATGGATCGGATTGAGCGTACCATTCAGTGGTCCGAAGCTTAAGTTGGATAACAACAAACATATCGACCGGACTTGTTGTAATGTCAAAGACGGTGTCAGGCAATTTAGCGGATGACGACTTTGAAAATGAAATTATTTTTTTCTGCAGCATCCACATTTTTGGAGAGAGATTTCAACCAGGGACTTTTGAGCGAACAGGCGAACGATACCCACGAAGATTCATCTGACGAACTTTCCCGCCATCTCACATTTCTTCTCGGAAATGTTGCGTAAGGCAAATGGTACAGAAACTTCCGTAAATTCCAGTCAACCCGTGGTAATACCTCGAGCCCTGCCTTCTCTGGCACCCAGACCCCTTCAAGTGTTTGCCCGACCGACCGACCCACCATCACAAGAGACAGGGCGATGGCAAACGAAACATTTATTGGGATGGCCTTATAACTAGGGAAAACAAGAATAGTTATAAATGTGGCTTCCATTTCTGGGGAGACTGGGGCAAGTGATGACGTAGAAACGAAATAAGCAGCTACCTCAGCTAGTTGCCTACTGACGACTGAGTGTCATGGCCGCCATGTCGTCGAAAGCAATTACACTTGGCAAAAGTTGGCGATATATACAATCTATATACAAGAATAACCAGCGAACGCATTTACAGCAAGAATATCAAAGATATGTACAGGATGGTCTGGTACAGAATAACGATGTTCTCGCAAATAATTGAAAAGCGATCAGTTCACATCTTAGTCAGCGGTTTTCCGATGGTTCGGTTTCAGAATTTTAGGATGAATTATTTTTCTAAAGA
This sequence comes from Blastomussa wellsi, assembly GCA_947652115.1. Lineage (NCBI taxonomy): Eukaryota > Metazoa > Cnidaria > Anthozoa > Scleractinia > Plerogyridae > Blastomussa > Blastomussa wellsi. The sequence goes on from OX393564.1 coordinate 23,997,378, forward strand.
ATCTCAAAGACTGGGATCATCACTATCTTCGCTGAAAATGTAATCGCGTGGTCCAGATCTGAAGAATTCGCCGCCGTAGTTTACGTTCTCTAATTAAAGAAAAAAGCAAAACAGAATTGGGTGATTTCGCGTTACTTTTTAGCACTCAGCTGCAAAAGAATGTACCATGATTTACAACCCCGTCAATGAAGTATAAGAGCAAATAAGCAATAACGGCCAGTAACGAATGACAAGTTACTCGAATGGTAAAAAGTTTCCGTTTCAGACCAATCTTTATGAGCAATTTTCCATCCTAAAGAAATGCCGCGGAAAGTTTGAATGCCTTATTATTAGATGCTTTTAATAAGGAACAAGAGACCGACTCTCAACACTCAAAAGGCGAAACAGTTCACTTAATTATGTACGTTCTTTTGTTTTACTCCATCTCGTTTTATTGCTTTCTTTATATAACGTCACTGAACTTATTATAGTAATTTCCATCTGATAATGGTGACATGTCGTTGCCGAAACGTCATGTTTTAATCTCGCTACTTTTTATTGTGAAATGTTTTTCCAAATCCTTCGTTATCAGAAGATCTAGGAGGCCAGTTTACAAGGTTGCCAAGCTCTCGACTCGGGTATTTGAAGAAATGGTTATGCATTGAGTTTGAATGGTTGGCTTCATAGCAAATTTGTCGTGGTAGTGGTGAAAAACGTAGGGAAAGGGATATTAAACGAAGACCGCTTTTATGGAATACGTATATGTGGTATCCGACGATATCTGTATTCTAATTGTAAAAAGTCTCATTTAAAATGCAAATGTTTCATCTCATATCACAACCGTGTTAAATCTCAGATCAAAACCCTTAAGATTTTGCTGCGGTGTTTCCGATTGGGTATCAAGATTCATCCACCTATAGCTAGCTAACCTAATGGTCACCGTTTATTGGCTGTTGACTTCATGAATAAAAATGAGTTTGAGAATGGTTTATATTTGGCTCACTAGCATAAGCGCATCAGTTTCTGATCGAACAACAAATATATCAATTCGGAATTTTGACAGAATTTGATACAATTAACTTCGCTATAAATTTGAGCCCGATGTATTAAATACTTTTAATTTTCTGTGGTGCATGTTTGAAAACTCGAAATTTTACCACGAATATATGGGCTCAATCGAGGGTTTCCCGCGTAGAAAGATAAACAAACAGATTTTAGACTTTTTATTAAAACGTTTCAAAATACAAGTGAAAAGGATACATCGGAATCACAGAACAAAACTAGCCTGGGCTCATAGTGTAAATTATTGCTAATACCTCTGCAACGATTCTTCAATTTCTGTTCAATAACGGACCGTTAATTTTCATGTTGGTTGTTCACAGATTTCGAAAGCTTCCAGTTTGAGTTAGTACAATTGACACCTTTTCACTCGCTTTATCCAAAGAGCAAGGACAGAATATCGAATTTTCTAGAATGCACTGGATCAGTTGTCCGTGCTGAACTGATATAGTCACCCCCAATCTCCAAGAAATTAACGGTAGCCGGTCGTTTCGCCTACAAGTCGTTTCTTCTACACAGGATACTTGTTCAAAAAGTTTTAGTTAACTCAAAACTGGCTAACAGCAGGCTACACATGAATATACCTTGTTCTTTAATCCATTAGCCGAAAGATGAGAGCTCCTACATGAATATATCTCGTTCTTTAATCCACTTAATGTAGGTGAAACGACTTGTAGGCGAAACGACCGACATCCAAATTAACTTCTCTTTCTTCCAGTCCGCTGTTGAGTATGAGTATAGCCAATTTTTAATAGTTCTGTGCAGTGAAAGCGATAGGGAAGACCGTAACTTGTATGGTTGGTTTTTAGTTGCTACCATCTCGCAGAAACGCCTGCATTTCAGTACATATAAGCCTCTAGCAGTGACCTGCATGTAGCAAGTCCCTGATAACTGTACGTCTTCAAAGTACTCTCTTAAACGAAGACCGTCTGCTTGGTCATGAAAACGAAGGTCAATTGCAAAGATCAAAGGCCCCAAAACTCGAAAACGAAGATCACCGCACAAATACTGAAACGAACACTAATTAACTTGGTCATCTGTTTGTGTAATTAAAGCTGACAGTTAAACTTTTATTCAAAATTAAAGATAATTGTACAAAATACGATAGACATTGCATTCAATCTTTGTTTCATGAAAAATTTGGAGTTTCACGTCAAACTTTGGTGTTTTCCCTTCACAAATTAATTCAATCCCGATCCACATTCAGCTTGAAAACGAGTTGGATGATTTCCTCTTTAAAGGAGTCCTTTTGAATGTAATTTGTTCCTCCTCCTGAACATATCTTATCTTGAGCTTTGCCTTCGTTTAGCAGTTGAGTGCAAATAGTTTATTGCGGTTACTTTAAATTTTAGTCATGAATGTTCATTAAACTTTTTACTATTTTCTTAGTAGCTTTAGTATTTTTTATATAAATAATTAACGAGGGATCCGCTGTCATTAACGAGGGATCCGCTGTAATTGGCTAGGCTGTAGTGGTCTCCCTGCCTAATATTTTTATGTATTCTAGTTAGGCGAAGCTAAATAAATATATATATCTTAGTAGCACCTTTTGGGTCCTTATAGGTTGTGCTAGTAAAAGTAACATATTGTGTTACTAGCATTGCCCTATTTTTTCCTAATTATGTTCAAAATTATGCTCGTCTTTGAAAATTGAGCTTCTTTTTCTTAAAGTATGCTTTTCAAAAAAGAGACTCCAAACAAATCCAAATTATATATTTATTGTTTATAACGCACGATATATCTTCTTTATCTTGAGCTACACACATGCTCTGATAAAACACAACTAACTTCTCGTATCTGTTAGTTGCTTGACGGAATTTTGTTGCCTGTGAATACGGGAACTGGGACGGGCGCAATCTTTACTTCCGGTGTGCCCAGCCCTCTAGATAACGAACGAAGCAGTGTTGAAGCAACATTCCCCCAAGACATTGCAAAATTTAAGGCTACGTCCACACTAAGCCGGATAAATTTGAAAACGGCGTTTTCGCCTCGAAAGCGGATAAAATGTTTTTTGTCCACATTATACCGTTTTCAAATTTTTTTCGCCATCGATTTTGAAACGCTGCATCGCAAGAAACGCTTAATACATGCTATAACATGCCCACATCGAGCGAGCAACGTTATTCGATTGTTTTGATGCCAGCGTTTTCAAAAAGTTCCGTTTTCGCCGTCCACACTAACACACCTAGCCAGCTTTTTCAAATTTATCCACCTTGGAGAGCGTTTTCAAAAAGTTCCGTTTTCGGTGACCGAATTCGAAACGCCGTTTTAGTGTGGACGGAAGGCCAATCCGGAGAAAAAAAGTTGCGTTTTCAAATTTATCCGGATTAGTGTGGACGTAGCCTAAAATAGACTGAGCCGTCGATAGAACTTGAAACTAATCAATCTGGGAGAGCAAGCAAGTTATCACTCTGGTAATGTTCCCTTCAAAAAAAGTATGTATACCAGCCCTGCTACGTTTGTAAAAAGTGCAAAAATTATGCTCGTTTTTCCAAATTATGCCAATAATATCATAAATTACTCCTTCATTTTGGCGCGAAATTTCAGCGTTAATCTGTAATTTCACCTATGATATTAAAAGGTAATGAAATCGTATACTCGTGAAATTAGGAAATAACTTCACTTGCGTTTTGTCAAAATTCTAATAATTTCCCTCGCCTAAAGGCTCGGGAAATTATAAGAATTGAGACAAAACGCGCGTGAAATTATTTCCTAATTTCACTCATCACCATTTAATTACCCATACAAATTAAGGCAAAAATTATGGCCCACCAGCCTTGCCTACATTCATGGCGGAAAAACAACTGAGAAACCATATGTGAGTTTCATCGGTTATCAGACAGCCACTGATTGGCTAGACTTAGAGTGCTCGTTTACGGGGATTCCTGATCGGCTGTTAAATTTTCTTGATGAGAAACAACCATGGGCATTGCTTCAGGAAAAAGACAAATACACCTATTAAGTATACAAAAAATGTTGAAACAAATACCACAGCGTTAAAAATCAGTAATCAAAAGCGCGACATTGATCTTACCGCACTTCGGATTTCTCTGTTTCGAACCAAATAAATAACGGGATTTATAGAGGAGTTAACAAAAATGGCAGTTGCTGCCCAGACGTACAGGACTTCAAATTTATCGAGTAATAACAGTCGAAACATGCTGAAAAATACTGCAGGAGCCAAGAAAAGCAATAACACAGCAATTACTATGGCCATGTCAATAGCTGCTTTTTTTTCCCGCCTAAATAGAACGGATGAATTCTGCGCTGATACAGCGTCAGCCACTTGGTTGTTATGACGACGAATAGCATTGAAGATTCCAATGTGGTTGATGACTGGCAGAATGAAAAGGCAAGTTCCCAAAACTTGGCTCAGGACAAAGGCAGGATTTGTGGGCAAAACGAAACGCGTCAAAATCGTCATCAAGAGCCAGAATGTCCAAGTTATGACAGCTGAATACACTGCTGCTGTTGATAAAAAACATAGTATTTTCTATAAAAACGGCCTTTTTACTCTAGTTCGCGTCTGATAATTCGTTCCCTTTTCCAGTGCCAAAACAGCGATGTTTTTCGTCCACTGGTGAAGGGCAACGGAGAATTTTGTTGTACTGATTTTGGAGTGAGCGCGATTATCCTAGCTAGACTTTTCTTTTTTGAGAATATTTGTGTGAATTTTCATTGCCTGGCTGTGTACTTCCACATTGCTTGGGGCTTCCCTGTTGAGAGGGCGCGTGGGCTGGTGACGAGCGAATCCCAAGCCTGGGGATAGCGGGGGGACTTCCTGTACGTGTTTACGATTTATGTTTTTGGTCACATGAGTGAAAACTCTAGTTCTATAGCAACCATACACGTAGAGCTGCGTAGAGCTGTTGCTTTCGCACGTGAATATTTTCAAATGCCAATCAACACTTTGTCGGAAGCTTCGCGAAAGTTATACTCGGTAGTTTGCAGTTATCTCCAAACTAAAAGAATATAACGAACATTTTGTAGAAACATAAAGACATTAAATCTAAAGTACAAATGTAAAAAAAAGGAAAGGAAAGACACCCAGCTTCCTCTCCCTCCCACTAACTTGGCTCACGCATTTCAACTCTCCCTCCCCTCCAAAAAATATTGCTTCGCGGGCCTTGGCCATTTAACAAGCGGCTAGATCTGATTTGCGCTCCTCGCTAGATAGGAATTGCAGCGATGATCAAAATGGTTGTAATTGTATATTGAAATTATTACCTCTCTTCGTTACGGATGCTCGGTAAACCAAAGGCTTTGCGAGTGCGTAATGTCGATCAAAGCTGATCAGGGTGATATTGGCGAATGACCACCCTCCAAATGCTGCCACAGAAACATTATGCGCATTAAACAGTTCAATCTGATAATCACAGGATTCATGGATGCGGTGAATCATCAAACGCCAGGCAACAACAGTGTTTTCTAGACCATGCTTAGCATTCTCAATTAGCGTTTTAACAACCTTTCCTTGATCTGATAGATTTGAAAATTAAACCAGTTGTAAGTTTGTTGGAAAAAAGATTGAAGTTTAGTTGTGTGGTTTGATAAGGTAATCAATATTACCATGGAAACTATAAACCAAAAAAATGAAAATCATTTATGAATGAAAATCTATTATAGAAAAGATGATGCCAATTTCTGAAATTACGATCTATGGCATGGTATATCGTTTTTGCCTATTTGATCAAGTTCTTTTAGTTTAGTTTTGTTTTTTTTTTTGTTCACCAGAATGAAAACCACCTAAAATTCAAACATCTTACCTTGAAGTATTTCGTTTTTCTTAGAAAAAGAAGTTCACAAAAATTTGTTCAACAACTCGTGTTTCATTTCACTGTAACATGGTCAGTGGGACAGGACTTGAAGTAATGACTTGAATGCGTTTTACGAGAAATATCATGTCGCCCTCAAACTCTTTCTTAAATTACACAAATGCGTCAGAAATTTGTTAAACAATGAAGAACAAAAATATTTGTAGCTTTTTAAGATTCATTTCATGATATTAATTAACTTTGGCTTACTCCTCTCGTTCAAGCTGTTAAATGCTATTTCTTTCACACGCTGCTTCATGGCAAAGATTTAGCGGCCATGGCTTATATTTATGAGATAAAAAGAAAGAAACGTTGAAATATTAGTAAGAATAAAAAATGTACTCTCAGGCATAACGTAGAAAGAATGTCAAATATTTTGCCTTGTACTAATGCATTTACTCAATATTTTAATGAAATATTAGCAGCCGAATTACATGTTAATCTTGTCATGAAGGCAATTCAAAGTCAACGTACAATAGTCTGAAACTAAATCGAATTTGCCAGCTGTTAACTATAAGCTTCATTTACTCAGAAACCTTGCCAAAGAAAGGAAAACAAACGCTTAATTTTGTTAATTCCATATTTATAGACACTTATATCTAAAAACCTTTCACAGCCTGATAATTATATATCGTAATTAAGGCGACGACAATTTTGTTGTGACTCTCTTGGGGTGAACTAAAGTAAAATCACTGATGGATAAAAAATGATATCATTTTCCCGAATTGTAGTTTGTAGAGTTTGTGATGCTGCGAGTAATTATAGCAATAAATCTCTCTCCTTATTAAACTGAGTCATAAAAATATAGCTCCCGATGCGGTGGTTAATCTGAAAAAAATATATATTATTCTATTTAGTTATGCATCACCCTCAGGACATGATTAGTGAGACACAATTAAGTTATAATTAATAGCAATTCGAGCCTTTTCTGAACTCGTCTGCCGCGCGCAAAGTTTGCAAACTATTACAATACGGCAAATGACACGGCAGCTGCTATTACATCTATTTATGCCGTGCCATAGAAAATACAGGAAATCTGCTGTATATTCGACGGGATTACACGCAACCTTCCTATCGCGCACTGCATGGTATAAAATAGTTTGTATGCAGCACTTTCTCGTGGTATACCATCGGCCATGGGACACCAGACTTGTTATTTGTATTTTCTTGGTAGACACACTCGTGTTAAGTCTCGTGTGTATACCGATCAACAAAATACAGGTGACGCGTGGGATATACCACGTTATTATTCAACAAATTGTCGCTTTGCCCATATATGGTCATTATGCTCTCAATATCCGTCAACTGCAGCAAACAGATATTCTGCGGTATACGTAAAAGTAACGATAATTCGGTAGAAGTCTCGCAAAGCGCCGCATAACGGCAACTTTTCTAGCTGTAAAATGCTCTTCGTTGACAATTTGTTGAATAATAAAACAACTATCGGAATATCGTCTGATTTTAGCCAACTCGGCCTACGGCCTCGTCGGCTAAGTATCAGGCGATATTCCGCAGGATAATTGTAAACTATATCACTTAAAGGCGTTGCACATGCAGTGTGTGAAAGATATCCAGTTGGTGTTTATTTTTTCGGTCGAATTTACATGTTGTACCAATGAGAACTGATCGTGAAGTTAATAGTTTTGTGACCAGGTGTTTTCCTCGCTACAAGATGTTTGTTTCATGACCGACAAATTAACAACACGTTCATTTTGAAAAAAGTCATTACCTCCAGTGCCATCCCACTCGGCTCTTCTGTGTATCACAGTCATGATTGTTTTCTTGAAAGACAGCTAATGCAGATTTGGAAAATTCATAGCCATGTAACAGACATAAAACATTAAGTTGTTCAACAGATTTTGGAAACTCGTTTTTCAGGCAAGACAGAACACTTCAAGGTAAGACGCTTAAATTTAGTTAGTTTTAATTCAGGTAACCAAACTATAAGAACTTGATAAAATATAGGCAAAAGCGAAATTTCACCTTTTTGAAGTGGCTCGAAACAGTGTTTTCTAGACCATGCTTAGCATTCTCAATTAGCGTTTTAACAACCTTTCCTTGATCTGATAGATTTGAAAATTAAACCAGTTGTAAGTTTGTTGGAAAAAAGATTGAAGTTTAGTTGTGTGGTTTGATAAGGTAATCAATATTACCATGGAAACTATAAACCAAAAAAATGAAAATCATTTATGAATGAAAATCTATTATAGAAAAGATGATGCCAATTTCTGAAATTACGATCTATGGCATGCAAGGGAATATGAAAGAATAAAATTCTGTATGTTTGATTTCGAATAAATCGCGAAAAGAGTTTCGCGCCACAGTTTCACGATTTTTTTTTAAAAAGTTAACCATGCAGGCCTGATAATGTCAAAAATTTTATTCAAAAGTTTGATTAGCATTTGATATACTAGAACACTTTTAAATTTCAAAATTTGTCGATGAAGTAGGCGCTCGAGCCCACGAAAAAGTTGCCAATGAAACTTTTGAATAAAAGTGTTAACATTATCAGACATACATGGCTAACGTTTTGTTTATCGTTTCCATGGAAATATTGATTACCTTATAAAACCACTCAACTAAACTTCAATCTTTTCCCAACAACTGGTGTAGTTTTAACATCGATCAGATCAAGGGAAGGCTGTTGAAAAGCTTATTGAAAATTCTAGGTATAGTCCAGAAAAAACTGTATCGAGCCACCTTAAACTGTCATGTTGTGCAAAAGGGAGACAGAGGAAATTAGCCGATATAAATTGACTGACATTTCTTCTTTCTGTCGTAGTTATGACTCAAAACGAGAACAGCACAATCTGTGGTCTTCCTCAATGGTCACTAACTGTGATCAGCCCAAGAAACAACACTGCCTCTTCCATAAATGATGTCGTTCTGTCAGTCGTCAACGTGCCTTTCTGCGTCTTTGCGTTCATTGGAAACCTGGCTGTCATTTTAGCTGTTGTCAAGACTCCATCCCTGCAAAGACCGTGCAATATTCTGCTGTGCAGTCTGGCCACTACAGATTGTTTGACCGGTTTGATAGCTCAGCCGATATTTGTTGCTTGGCGTTTGATGATTCACCGCATCCATGAATCCTGTGATTATCAATATGAACTGTTTAATGCGTACATTGTGAGCCAGGCGGCCATTTCAGGATGGTCGTTTGTCAATTTGACTATAATCAGCTTTGATCGCTATTACGCGATTGCCATGCCTTTAAAGTACATCGCAAACGTGACCAAGAAAGGTACATATCTTAAACGTAATCTGTGCGGGAAGAACATTTAATTACACAAAGATTTAGCTGGTATCTTCCCATATTATATTGGTATCTTCCCATCTTTCTCTCCGACGAAGGGCTAACGCTCGAAACGTCAGCTCTTGAATCTCTTTACGGTGGCCAATTGACATTATCAACCCAGTTGATAAAACCAAATTATGTTCTTATACTTCCCACCGACGCAGCACCACAGTTTCTTTAGAAACTTACCCCCTCTCTTCCCATATTAGCAGAATTCTCAAAATTTATACCTAATTGCCATAACATGAAAACACCAAAGAGAAAACAACTTATTTAAACATTATCAATAGCCCTTTTTTATTAACATTGAACCATTTATATAATATTTGGATAATATATTTTAACTGAATTTTCAATGTCTCCAATCGATCTCCAATCAATCTCCAAAAATATACGACATTTGTAACAGAGCATCTGTTTTTCGTTTAGCTGAGAGTTCCCTCCCATCCCCCCCCCCCCCCCCCCCCGAGCAACTCACGGTAATTTACTTAGGCTTTCACTACTCAACAAAATGTTGCTATATGGTTTATAAGTGGCTAAGTCGGTTTGTGCCTCCAGTCGGGACTGAGCTTCCCTTTACGGCTATAAGACACTAGTTGTTGAGGAGCCCTCTATCCCTCTTGGGCGGATAATTTAAATTTATAAGTCACATAATTTTTTTCCAAGGTCTGCTGCTCGAAATGTAATTTTTTTGATATTTAGATCAGCGAAGTTACAACGCTATTTTTCGTCAACAGGTGCAGTACGAGCAGTTACCATTGCCGGAATAGGATGGTTGCTGATAACGACTTTGCAGCGTTTTGTGTTGCCCGGCCTCCATGCCTTTATTTTGGACTTGGTTTTAGGTTCGATTCTTGTTATTCTGCCAATTATCAACCACGCTGTAATCTTTATTGCCATTCGTCGTCATAACAACCAGCTGGCGGATGCCATCTCAGGACAGAATGCGTCACTGAATTTATTTAGACGAGAAAAGAAAGCGGCTATTGATATGATCATTGTTGTCACAGTTCTATTGCTTTGCATGGTTCCTGCAATAGTCGTCAATATGTTCCAAAGTTTATTTCCCGAGGAATTTAAATATTTATATGTATGGGCTATTACTCTTATTTATATTAATTCTTCCATCAATCCTGTTATTTATTTGTTGCGGAAATGTGCGATAAGAACTGCAGTACGAACCATGATATGCTGCTGATTACTATTCTATTATTCTGTGACGTATATATATGAAATACAGTAATAGCCCGCGTATAAGAACCTGAATTTTTCAATTTAGCCTAAATAGGTTCTTATAGAAATGGTACTTAAAGCAAATTTAGGCTACCAAGGTTCTTAAAATAGGTTCTTATATTTTCATATGTTTTTTTTTTTAATTTCATCTGAATATACTATATATATTATAAATTATATCATCTCATAATACAGTGTAAATCAATGGACATACAACATGGTACTTAAGCTTAAAAGAAAAAGTTATGTCAAGTTACTTTTAAATAGATGATGATTTTAATTCAGCAGTTTCTACCTGTACACTTTTACAGCAACCCCACTGATAAGAACCTGCCTTAAAATTTTAGCCTTAATAGGTTTTTAGGGGGCTTAAAATGAAAATTTTAGCCTAACAAGTTCTTAAAACCCAGGTTCTTATACGCCGGCTATTGACTGCGGATGTAAATGAAAGTGAAGAATGATCATCGCAGTGAATTTCCAATTTAAGCTATTGGAAAGAAGAAGCCTGAAAAATATCAGGCTGGATCGTTACACTGGATCGTTCTGGAACCGGTCCGGTCGGGATCCAAAACTGGACCTGCAAATTAAAACAACAAGTCCCGTTTCGGATCCGTTTGCCCCGTCCGTAACGTTGTAGTTTACTTAAAAATATTTTTTTGTTTTCGATACCAGCAAATCGGTGTCGCTAGTTATTATAATAGCTGCAACATTCCAGTGGTTTTCAAAAGACATATTTTTCCGCTTTCTTTGTGCCTATTTTCGCGGTGTTAAGATCAAAACGGCTTTTTCCATCGTTACAATTTAGAAGAGTACTTTTAACTTTAACACTGAAGCAGTTTTTGTGTAAATGGCACAAAGCAAATTAAGTGATGAAATTTGTCGAAATATTTTGCATTAAATGCTGTTTAACGTCACTGAAGCTTGAGCCTTGAGACAATATGGGAAAAAGATAATAACACAACTAACGCTGACTTCTGTATTTATGAAACGTGTGAACGTTTCCTATATAAAAGTTTATCCAATGCATCCTGCTTGGGTATGACTTGTGTTAGTTTGCATTGCATGTTTTGGATCATCGAGGCGTAAATTTCTTAACTATTTTTTGAGTGAACGGAGAAGAGAATTAGCTGAAATAGTTAATTAAAGATTTCTCTGCCTTAACTTTATGTAGTATTGTGATGTTTGTAAGAAAGTATGCAAATTGCCCAATTTGCACTATGCGGCATCACTATGAGGCATCAATATGAGGCATCACTATGAGGCATCACTATGAGGCATCACTATGAGGCTCTGGGGAAACCTCACAGACTCCAATAGTTTATTTCCCGGAGCCTCGTGGCTGAATTTTAATATATCGAAATTGGTCTATAATGCGTATTTCAAGTAGGTAATGTAATGCATTATAGGTAACAAGCATTGTTTTGTAAGTAATGTATGCAAGTGTATGCGAGATATGCAGTGTAAATAGACTAAAGCTTCAAGAAGTTAACAACAAAGTATGTAAAATAAAATATAACCGTCTTCATATTACCAATATTTTTTCTGTACCAATTTTCGTTAACAATCGATAATCATCACTTGATTTTTATCGAAAACAATTCTTATCGATTGACTAGCTACGTCCGGTGACATGTCATGGAGTCTGAACCATATCTCCGAGAAACTTTGCGGTTATTCCCAATTCGATATGGCCAATGTATTCATGTACATCGTTAATCGTTCAATCCATGGCCAATTACTATTTAAAAGGAGTAAATAGCCATGCTGACCAGGTAGTTCTGTTATACGATAGGGGGCCGGTGTTTGCGGCGGTTCCTTTGCGGCGGATCCCATCTCATCCCCCCTCAGGAAAGGTGTTTAACCGCCGCTATGACGCTTAAACGTCATAATTATAAAATCACAAGAAATGACAAGAGAAGAAAAACGGTAAGTTTATTTAAAAATTCGTACATTAATTTCAAAGCGATAGGAGTATTTTCCATATAATTATTAACTACATACTATTCTTCAGATGCGGTAGGGTGGTCAAAAACTGTACTTGACCTTATCGTGCACGTGACTTTCGTACATTAATAGGAGACAGCAGGAGCCATAATCTATTATGGCTCATGGAGACAGAAATATTTTCGACACAATTTCTTACGATTAAGCCTATAAAGTGTTATTTACTACGAATGATACAACCGAACTCTTATATTCCTTATTAACGTCATAGCTTAAAGCGTATAGAAACTGGCTCGACAATAAAAATGTTGGCCTTGAACATGATTCTTCCATACGTTATATTTGAAATTGTTCGCTATGCTCAAGAGTTACTCAAGACTTACTTACTTACAAGTATTTTTTGATAAACTGTTTTTGTGGAAGCTGGAGGCAGAGTTTACAAGGGACTGGGTACTAATACTTTCAATGGCGTTTTCTAAAAATCTACGTGTATGAACCCACCTCAGAATTTCAGAAATTAGTAATTGGCTTTGATTAAACATTCATGCCGAATAAGATGAAAATATGCAGTACAGATTTTCAGCAAAATAGGAAAATGTAATTGCTCACAGATTTTTATTTTACTTTGCATGAATGTTAAATCAGAGGCAATTACTAATTTCTGAAATTTTGAGGTGGGGTCGTACGGATAGATTTTGAGAAAAGGATAAATTGGCAATTTCTATTTTTCTTGACAGATTGCTTTCTCTTGTTCATAATTAAAGTTCCTTTAATAGCCGGTTTCCACTGTCACGCCATCAAAAAAATGAACTCAAAACCATGCAAAAAGCTGTTACATTCAAATATTATAAAACATTACTAAATAGACAACATCTCCAAGTCTCAGGTCTGTGCGGTACATAATTCTCGAGTTATTTGCCGAAACATTTCACGCAAATTTATGGAGCTCAGTACGGAGAAACCACAGGCCGACCACCCTATGTTTAAGTTTGTTGCGTAACACCGATCAATGGCGGTTACAAAAGAAATATAGGCGTCATTCTATTATCTTCTATGGGTCGATAAATTATTTCGCGTAATGACGCCTTAAACGGCTCCGAACGGACAAAAAAGAGGGTCCCCTATACTTTTTTCGTAACGCGTGAATGGGCATTTTTGCTTTGCGTGAAGCGTGAATGAGGATTTATTTTTTTCCGTGATTCATGAATCTATATTTCTCCGTCCTCGGGAAACTGGTTTTCTATTTTTTCGTGATCCGTGAAATATGCATTTACTTACGCGTGATTTGTGAACCAACGACTTTTGAGGGAATAATTTTTCACTTTTTTGGAGCTTTTAGCGCCATTAAAGCTCGTAAACTAAACCGGACTAGATTTAAAAAGCGCACGGCCTGCCCATTCCGGATGGAGTACTGAGCACTAACCACAGCGACAGTGAACCAGGAGGGCCTACATTCTCGTCCCCATAGCCCTTTTCGTTTCTCTTAGCCGGCGGGGCCTTGGCACGAGAAACGAAGGGTTCTGGAGACATACGATTTCTAGTCCGCGATTCTAGGACTTCCGGACTTCATGTATATGGCATTGATGTTTCTACGTGTCGAGTGTAATGATATGGCGGCCGGCGAACATTTTGACTTCCGTTTAATATTTTTTTGTTCTCAACAGCCAATAAAAAAATTCGAATTTCTTTGAAAATCGTATATCTCCAGAGCCCTTCGTTTTTCGTGCCAAGGCCCTGCCGGCTAAGAGAAACGAAAAGGGCTATGGGGACGAAAATGAAGGGCCTAGTGTTAATATGTCTTTTGGTTGCTTTTTTACTACGGCTAGAGTCTGAAATTACCAAAAGATGGCACATTCAGTAATGTGAGGTAAAATTTTGTAATGATTGTATTTGTATGTTTTGCGAACCGTCAAAATAATTTGTATTTCTATGTGACACATGATTTAGCCTTTGCATTTTTACGTGAAACGTGATTACTTGCCTTTTACCGTGAACTGTTCTCTAATTTTTCGTGATGCGTGAAAAGGCCAATTATTTTTGCGTGAAACTGTTTTCAGAAGAGGTATAGGGGACCCTCAAAAAATAGCACACAAGACTCATTTAACGTTTCATCTGAACATTTATTGAACATGTAGGAAAAACGTAATATCTAGAGCAAATCGCGGCCAACTTATTTATGTTCATCTATATTTCTTTTGTAACCGCCATTGATCGGTGTCACGCAACAAACTCAAACACCAGGTGGTCTGCCTGTGGAGACACCATGTTGGTGCTCAGTTCGATGGGCACCAACATGGCGGCCGGAAATCAAAGAAAACAACTGACACTCACTTTTTGCTATGAAAGCGATTGCTCTTTCCTTACGATCTAGCGAATAGACGCATAAACATCTCTTCTAATACTTGAACTGTTTAAACTGCAAAAATTTTGCTTAAGCTGCTGGCTTAAAAAATTGTCATAGTGCCATCGTGATGTCACGTAAGGCGGAAATCTCAAAAATTCCGGCATGCTGTATTTCAAACACGAAGGATACTATCTAGCTGAAAACTTGTGACTAGCTATATTTTTATGATGTCTTGGTGCAATTATAATTTAGCAGGCCCAGTGAATTTGTTTGTTAAAAATTTCTGAAGTCACGTGAAAACCAATAATTGGTTTTTAAAGGATATCGCTAAATAAATATTGAACTTCCTTCAAATTTCTTTTCCTTCTTTAAATATGTATTTTCTATAAAGTTTTGGAATGTTTCAAGTTTATTTAGTTTGCAAGAAAATCTTTTTACAATCAGTAAGCACCGCCTGCAAAAAGCGAGCTAATCTAGGCAGGCGGTGTTAAGGACATACAACACAAATTACTAAAACACGAATTACTCAATTTTCGTAAAACACGAATTACCCGAATTACTCGATTTTGCATACATTATTTGACGAAAGAGGAAAAAGGTGATAAATAGTAAATTAATATATTATGTTTAAGTTACAATTTTTGTGAATAGTGTAAAACAATAAAAAATCTGAAATCTGAATCAGTCAGTTAGTCAGCTAGTCAACCAGCGATCTTCATTCATTCAGTCAGTCAGTCAGTAAGTCGATCGGTCAGTCGGTCGTCGGTCAGTCGGTCAGTCGGTCAGTCGGTCAGTCGGTCAGTCAGTCAGTCAGTCAGTCAGTCAGTCAGTCAGTCAGTCAGTCAGACAGGGAGGGAGTCCGTCCGTCTGTCAGTCTGTCTGTTAATCTGTCTGTCTGTCTGCCTGACTGTGTCAGTCAGTTAGTCATTAAACGTTCATTTATTTGTTACAGTATAAAATAAAAGTAATCAACAGCAGATCATAGATCGTACTGCATTACGTATTTCACGATTCCTTATCAAATAAATAACAGGATTTATAGAGGAATTAACATATATAAGAACAATAGACCAGACATATAAATATTCAAATTCCTTGGGAAATAAATCTTCCAACATATTGATGACTATTGCAGGAGCAAGGCAGACCATTAAGGCAGCGATAACAATGATCATATTAACAGCCGCTTTCTTTTCCCGCCTAAATATAACGGATAAATTCTGCCCTGAAACGGTATCCACCACTTGGTTGTTATGACGACGAATGGCAATGAAAATTGCAACGTGGCTCACGATTGGCAGAATGAAAAAAAGTACGCCCCAAACCATCGCTATCATAAACGCCAAGTGGTAGGGCAAAATAAAACGCATCAAAATCGTTAACAACAGCCATGCTGTTCCCGTAAAGGCAGCTGCCCGTACTGCATCTGTTGATGAAAAAATACCATCACATCGTTATCCGTTTTCAGTTAAAATTAAAATACAGCATTTCAAGCAGCTGATCTTAAAAATATAATATGTGACTAATGCGTGAGGCGAGGGAAGGGGGAGGTAGGGGGATCCTTCTCAACAAAGGTTTATAAGAGGAGGCCCCTCCCCCGATGGCCAATTATTTACCCATCTATTTGAATGTCATTAGGTACCCTTCAATATCTAACGTAGATGTACTACATCTCGTTTTTACAGCCTTGTAATAAACTTGGTGATAGCCCCGGGAAATTCTCACGCCATTTAAAGTTACAAGCTAAATGCTGACAATAATAATAATGACAATTCTTTAGTGGTGAAAGTTGACTTCGAGTAGGATTAAGTTAGTTCTTCAAGTGGATTCGAACGAACCCGGCAAAATTATTTATGTAAATTACTGATAGGGATTTTTGTAGAGCCACATTTTTGCTTTTTGCGCGTAAATTAAGTTTATAATATTACATTTACCTTCCCTCGTCACGTTTGCACGGTACTTTAAAGGCTTTAGGAGTGCGTAACACCGATCAATGCTGATTATAGTCAAATTGACGAACGACCATCCTGTAAAGGCGTACTGGCACACCAAATACGCCTTAAACAGTTCAAATTGATAATCGCAGGATTCATGGATGCGGTGAATCATCAAACGCCAAGCAACAAATATCGGCTGAGCTATCAAACCGGTCAAACAATCTGTAGTGGCCAGACTGCACAGAAGAATATTGCAGGGTATGTGCAGGGATGGAGTTTTGACAACAGCTAAAATGACGGCCAAGTTTCCAATGAACGCCAAGACGCAGAAAGGTAAGTTGACGGCGCATAGGACGACAGCATTTAAGAAACAGACAGTGTCATTGCTTGGGATTGGAAGCCACTGGGGTAGACCACAGATTGTACTATTCTCTCCTTCAGCCATTTCTCTATAAAAAAAGAGAAATACTGCAGAGTTAGTTTTCTTTCATTAGTTTTCCAGGTACACTTTTAAATTCATAATGTCCTAAAACGAAATGTATATAATTATGTATATTTTTTACGTGCCAGCACAAAGAAATTTGTTAATGTTCACTCTCCTACGCAATCCTGACCAAATTTCAGAATCAATCAGCAACATCGCTTGATATAAATCAGCAGAGGGCTTTGCTTTAATTCTAAAAAGTCTTCACTCGACTCGACGGCAGAAAGGGCTTAATTCCTAAATCTTCGAGCGTTCGTTGTGAAGGCTATAAGGTCATCAGATGAACAGTTCAGTTTAAACATCAATTAAAGCAAATGCAAAACGGTATATTTATGTTAATTACTGCAAAAATCATTTCCTTTATTTAGATCTTTGCTAATTTTCAGTTAACTTTTCACAACATCTGCCGGAAGACTTTTCCGCAGAGTTTCAGTTATTTATTTTTCTAATTGTTTTTTTTTTCCATTATATTTTAATTTGCTGGTGTAAGAGCATATTTTACGGAAACATATATTTACCCTCGAGTCTTGGTCGAAATATTTCTTAAATCACTGTCGTTAACATTACATAATTTTAATTTCATTTCACTTTCTACTTTTTAGTAATTAAAATAAGCCTTTACACGGGATTAGTCGATATTTTGAATTGGCAGCAAATAAGGCGCAAAAACAGTGTACGCAAAAAGCCGACATCTACTTTTCAATTATCTCTATATAAATTGACTCTTTGTATACTAAAGAAGTTTGGTTAAAGGTTATATTGACTAATGTTCAAATCTGCAAATTATGAGCTACATAGATTGCCTGCAAAGTTTTTCGTGGACTTTTGTGGACAAAGTTTACCACATGTTTAATATTATTCAAATTGGCGGCCATCCTGTGTGAATGCGACATGTGCAATTTTGGAAATTGAATCGAAAATCACGTTACGCAATTAAAACATTAAATCTTCTAGAATACAATGTTTATGATTAATAACCTACGTAGTTCTGATAGCTTTTAAGACGGAATCCATCAGGAAGTTGAGTAATATTTATTTAAGTTGGACGAAAGTCGAGTACCAGAATAATTTAAATCGTATTGCGTTACTTTTTACCCTCATATAAGTAATTATTTGTGATAACACCGACAACAATTTCTTATCAGAGCCCGAGAAAATGAATTTTAAAGATCACAAACTGTAGGCAAAATCTAATGTGAAGCCATTTTGTAAAATCGTCTTCAGTGGAATTTTAGTGGAACTTCGAAATTTGTTTTCGATGTTTGGTGTTGTTTGAAAAGATTTCTCTTGATAATATATTAGAAGTAGTAACACAAAAGCTTGCAATAAGGTGTAAATCATTCTGGTACATAATTTTGTCCAATGAATGCTCGAAGTCCTAACGGATTCCGTCTTAATTTCTCTTAAAGGGCCTATGAACTTATTTTCTTTTATATTTGGTGTTTTTCAGTAGTTTATTACAAGCCCAGAACGAAAAACCAATTACTTTTAGAATCGCGTACTACTGGGCAAAACAAGAATATCAGCTGCTCAAAGATCTCCGCTCGAATGTGGCTTCCATTTCTTGGGAGACTGGGGCAAGTGATGACGAAGAAACGAAAGAAGCAGCTGCCTGAGCTAGTTGTCTACAGGCGGTTAATTTGTTGGATCTGGGGATATTTAGCATGAAATAATTCCAGGCCATTACCATCGTGCGTGTACACAAAAAAAACAGGGTGAAATTTTCCTGTCGGCCATGATGCCAACAGCACTGAGTAATTGATTCTTCGTGAGCACCACAACGGCAATATATTGATCTTTATTCGCTTGGGCGTGTTTGTTGCCCATTATAGACCATGTGACATTGTTTGGGGAATTGTTCTTTTATCCATCTAGGATGAATATTTTTTCTAAAGAATTTGAATCTCTATGACAACATGCATTCAGAGTTTCTTAGGGATTAGCGCTATCTCCGCTGAAAATGTAACCGCGTGGCGCGTCGTCCAAATCTAAAAAAATTGGCCTTCGTAACTCACGTTCTCTAATAAACAACAACAACAAAAGAATTTGGTGATTTCGCGCTACGTTTTAGCACATGGGTGCAAAAGAATGTAGCACGATTTACAACCCCGTCAATGAAGTAAAAAAAAAAATAGGCAAAAACGGTTAGTAACAAATAACAAGTTACTCGAATGGTAAAAAAGTTTCCGTTCTAGATCCAGGAGGCCTGTTTAAAGATTGAGGCATCACTACGAGGCATCACTGTGAGGCATCACTATGAAGCATCACTATGAGGCATCACTACGAGGCATCACTATGAGGCATCACTATGAGGCATCACTATGAGGCATCACTATGAGGCATCACTATGAGGCATCACTATGAGGCATCACTATGAGGCATCACTATGAGGCATCACTATGAGGCATCACTATGAGGCATCACTATGAGGCATCACTATGAGGCAACACCATCAGGCATCACTATGAGGCATCACTATGAGGCATCACTATGAGGCACCACTATGAGGCATCACTATGAGGCATCACTATGAGGCACCACTATGAGGCATCACTATGAGGCATCACTATGAGGCATCACTATGAGGCATCACTATGAGGCATCACTATGAGGCATCACTATGAGGCATCACTATAAGGCATCACTATGAGGCATCACTATGAGGCAACACCGCTAGGACGCTTGAAACGCCATACAATCTCAAGAAATGACAAGAGAAGAAAAAAGGTAAGTTTATTTCAAATTTCGCACATTAATTTTAAAGCGATAGGAGTATTTTTTTAACTACATACTATTCTTCTGATGCGGTAGGGTGGTCAAAAATTGTATACTTCTTATCGTGCACGTGACTTTCGTACATTAATAGGAGACAGAAATATTTTCGACACAATTTCGTACGATTAAGCCTGAAAAGAATTATTAACTACGAATGATACAACCGAACTCTTATATTCCTTATTAACGTCATAGCTTAAAGCGTATAGAAACTGGCTCCACAATAAAAATGTTGGCCTTGAACATGATTCTTCCATACGTTATATTATAAATGGGGTTGAAGGGTGGTAACGGGCCCTGATCGAGTACACTGGGGCCACCAGGTGTACTCGTCAAATGTCAGGAAATGCCCACCGTGTGATAGGCTCTGCCACCAAGTCGGCTGTCGCATGTCCTCGTCATAACCCTGGTAATGCAGTGTACTGCAGCTAAGCGGCAACGGCAAAAGGCGAGTATCCGGCGCCTTTAGAAATAACGGGATGTTGTGGCTAAGGGAGGGACACCCCGACAGAAAACCCTGGCCCTCCAGGTTGGGGGTTGGGCATGGGGCCAATCCCCCCATCCCGTAAAAAAAGTTCGATTACGGAAACCGGAAATTCAAATTCTATACAATGTTACATGGGGAGCAGCACAACAACTTGCCTGACTCCAAACGATGATTTCATCACATGGGAGGATGGGTTAATGAAGGGAGCAGGTGCAAGCCGAAAGGAAGCCTGTTCACTGATGGAGACGTTGGCTTCTCCCAAGTCTACTATTAAGATAGGAACGTGGAACGTTAGAACAATGTACCGGATTGGGAAAACCGCAATTGTAGCAAGAGAGATGAGGAGATATGACATTGATATCTTAGGAATTAGTGAGTGCAGGTGGGCTGGTTTTGGACGAATGAGGTCACAAACAGGTGAAACACTGCTGTATTCAGGAAGAGACGATGATGCACATCTCAGTGGGGTAGCCATGCTGTTGAGTAAGAAGGCAAGTAGCTGTCTAATGTCGTGGACACCTGTAAACGACCGAATTATCGTGGCACGATTCAACTCGCGTTATATAAGAACTAGCATTGTCCAAGTGTATGCCCCCACAAATGATGCTGATGGAGAGGCAAAGGACGTCTTTTATGAGCAGGTGCAAAATGTCCTTGACAAAATCCCAAAACACGATATAGTGATCCTAATGGGAGATTGGAATGCGAAGGTCGGCGACCAACAGGATGGTGAAAAAGGAGTGGTAGGCCGCCACGGACTGCATGGAGAAAGGTCAGAGAATGGGGAACGTTTCGTTGGACTGTGTGCAAGCAACAATATGGTCATCACAACAACCTTGTTTCCCCACAAGGATATCCACAAGCACACATGGATATCACCAGACTCCCGCACAAAAAACCAGATCGATCATGTGGCTGTGTGTGGAAAGTTTAAAAGATCAGTGCTAGACACCCGTGCATTCCGTGGAGCTGATGCCAGCAGCGATCATCACTTAGTCATCGCAAAGATCAAGCTACGGCTGTGTAGAGTAGAGAAGAGAAATAACAACTTGAAGAAGTACAATACGACCAAACTCAAAATGCCTGAAGTGGCACAGAAATTTAAAATCGAGCTTCGAAACAGATTCAGTTGCCTGGCAGATGACGAAGACAACAGCAGTGATGACCAAACCCACGATATGGAGAACGATTGGAAGAAGATCAAGGAAACGTACCAAAAAACAGCTGAAAAGGTTCTGGGTTTTCGTTCAAGGGCAAACAAACCATGGATCAGTGCTGAAAGCTGGAAGAAAATAGATGACAGGAGAGAGTTGAAGGTGAAAATAGACTCCACCAGGTCAGAAAGAGTCAAGAAACAGCTAAGAAATGCATACTCAACCAAAAACAAGGAAGTAAAGAAACAACTCAAGAAAGACAAAAATGACTGGGCAGAGAAGGTCGCAGAGGAAGCACAGAAAGCTGCGGAGCAGGGTCACCTTAAAACAGTCTATGATGCTACCAGGAAACTGTCAACTATGAAGGGCAAGACCATGGACATGATAAAGAGCAAAGAAGGAGTGCTGTTGACAAAGCAAGATGAAATCCAAAAACGATGGAAAGAGCATTTCTCTGAAGTATTGAATCGTCCAGCACCTGAAGATACAGGAGAGTTTGATGAGGTTGACGAGATCCCACAGACTGAAATTGAAATTGACGTAGATGCACCAACAAAGGATGAAATCTCTGCAGCTCTCAAGGAGATGAAAAATGGAACAGCTGGAGGAGTTGATTGTCTGACTGTTGAGATCCTAAAAGCAGACTTAGAAACAACTGTGGACGTCCTCTATTATTTCTTCCATAGGGTGTGGGAACAAGAACAACTACCAGAGGACTGGAAACGTGGGTTGATAGTGAAAATTCCGAAGAAAGGCGATTTAACCGAATGCAACAACTGGAGGGGCATAACGCTAATGGTTATAGCAGCAAAAGTTCTGGGAAGAGTCATAATTACAAGAATACGAGATGGGGTTGATAGCATGCTACGACAAGAACAAGCAGGCTTTAGGAAGGGCAGAAGCACAACTGAACAGATATTTATACTCCGGAATATCATCGAGCAGTGTATCGAATGGAACTCCATCCTTTACATATGTTTTGTTGATTTCGCGAAAGCGTTTGATAGTGTGGATCGTCCAGCCCTCTGGAAGATCATGAAGTGTTACGGTATTCCTGAAAAGATCGTCAAGATGGTGAAAGTGATGTATTGTGGAAGTGAGTGCGCTGTAACCGATAGGTCAGGTGTGTATGACTGGTTTGAGATCAAAACGGGTGTAAAGCAGGGTTGCTGTATGTCTGGGTTTCTTTTTCTGCTTGTTGTGGATTGGGTTATGAGGAAGACCATCAGGCAGGGGAATACAGGTATCAGGTGGAAATTCAACAGCTTCCTGGAAGATCTCGACTTTGCTGACGACCTAGCATTAATTTCAAGCAGTAGAAAGCATATACAGGCTAAAGTTAACAATCTGGCACGATATGCAAAAATGACGGGTCTCACAATCAACTCAAAAAAGACCAAGATGATGAGCTGGAATATCCCTGCAAGTAGGAAGATCCTGGTCGATGGAAAAGAGCTAGAAACAGTGTCGAAATTTGTTTACTTAGGAGGAACAGTAACTCAGGAAGGAGGCTCAGATGAAGACATCCAAAGCAGACTTGGAAAAGCCAGGGCAGCTTTTAGCAAGCTGAGGAACGTGTGGAAGAGTAACCAACTGAAACTGGAAACCAAGATCAAGATCTTTAAATCTAACGTTATAGCTGTCCCCCTATATGGATGTGAAACATGGCGCATGACAAAAACTGATGCGACCAAGTTGGATGTTTTTCTTCATAGAAGTCTCAGAAGGATCATGAAGATCTATTGGCCAATGAAAATAACCAACGAAGAGATACGAAGCCGCGCTAACACCAGCACCATCAGCGAGCAAATCTACCGACGACGATGGAAGTTCATTGGCCATATACTTCGAATGGATGCAAATAAACATCCTAAAACAGCAATATCTTGGGCCCCCGAGGGACGTAGAAAGAGAGGTAGACCTAAGGAGACCTGGCGGCGAACGACGGAAAAGGAGAGATTGGCAATGGGATTCTCAGCTTGGAGTGAGGCGGCAGTGGCTGCGAAAGACCGTGTTGCATGGCGTAGAAGGGTGTCCGGCCCGATACCCACATAGGGTCACGGTGATAAGTCAAGTAAGTCAAGTATATTATAAATTGTTCGCTATGCCCAAGACTTACTACTTATCAAGATTTTTTCAAGTATTTTTTCATAAACTGTTTTTGTGGAAGCTGGAGGCAGAGTTTACAAGGGATTGGGTAGTAATACTTTCAATGCCGTTTTCTAAAAATCTACGTGTATGAACCCACCTCAGAATTTCAGAAATTAGTAATTGGCTTTGATTAAACATTCATGCCGAATAAGATGAAAATATGCAGTACAGAGTTTTAGCAAAATAGGAAAATGTAATTGCTTACAGATTTTTATTTTACTTTCCATTAATGTTAAATCAGAGGCAATTGCTAATTTCTGAAATTTTGAGGTGGGGTCGTACGGGTAGATTTTGAGAAAATAATAAATCGGATAAATCTTGACAGATTGCTTACTCTTGTTGATAATTATAACGCTCCTTTGATAGTCGATTTCCACTGTCACGCCATCAAAAAATAAACTCAAAACCATACAATCAAAAAAGCTGTTAAATTCAGATGTTATAAACATTACTAAATAAACAACATCTCCAACTCTCAGGTCGGTGGAAACTTGTGAATAGCTATATTTTTACGATTTCTTGGTGAATTTAGCAGGCCCAACGAATTTCGTTGGTAAAAATTTTTGACGTCAGGTGAAAAGTTCCTTCATGATATTTCTTTTCCTTCTTTAAGTATGTACTTTCTATAAATACTGCTAAGTTATAATTTCTGTGAATAGCTAGTGTAAAACAATAAACAATCTGAAATCTGAGTATCAGTCCGTTAGCCAGTCAGCCCGAGTGATTTTCATTCATTCAGTCAGTAAGTCGGTCGGTCGGTCGGTCAGTCAGTTGGTAGCTTGGTCAGTCAGTCAATCAGTCAATCAAACAGGGAGTCAGTCCGTCCGTCCGTCCGTCCGTCAGTTCGTCCGTATGCCTTCCTGTCTGTCAGTCAGTCACTAAACGTTCATTTAATTGTTACAGTATAAAATAAAAGTAATCAACAGCAGATCATAGATCGTACTGCATTACGTATTTCACGATTCCTTATCAAATAAATAACAGGATTTATAGAGGAATTAACATATATAAAAACAGTAGACCAGACATATAAATATTCAAATTCCTCGGGAGATAAATCTCCCAACATATTAATGGCTATTGCAGGAGCAAGGCAGATCATTAAGGCAGCGATAACAATGATCATATTAACAGCCGCTTTCTTTTCCCGCCTAAATATAACGGATAAATTCTGCCCTGAAACGGTATCCGCCACTTGGTTGTTATGACGACGAATGGCAATGAAAATTGCAACGTGGCTCACGATTGGCAGAATGAAAAAAAGTACGCCCCAAACCATCGCTATCACAAACGCCAAGTGGTAGGGCAAAATAAAACGCACCAAAATCGTTAACAACAGCCATGCTGTTCCCGTAAAGGCAGCTGCCCGTACTGCATCTGTTGATGAAAAAATACCGTAACATCGTATATCAGTTTCAGTTAAAATTAAAATAAGGCATTTCGGGCAGCTGATCTTAAAAAAACATAATATGTGACTTAGTGAGGCGAGGGAAGGGAGATTTTTTTTGGGGGGGGGAGGTTCCTTCTCAACAAAGGTTTATAAGGGGACGCCCCTCTCCCTGTGGTCAATTTCTTACCCATCTATTTCAATGTCCTTTTTGACAGAAAAGATACCCTTCAATATCTTACATAGAGGCACAGTTTTTACAGCCTTGTAATAAACTTGGTGATAGCCATTTACTCGCTGGATGCTGACAATAATAATCAAGAAAATTCTTTAGTGGTGAAAGTTAACTTCGAGTAGGATTAAGTTTGTTCATGAAGTGGAACAAACCAAAATGAATGATTTAAATTGCTGATAGGGATTTTTAATAGCTGTACGTATTGTTTTGGAGTTTTCACGTGCGCTTGAGCTCCTCTTTGTGTAACTTCATGCTTTTGTTTTAGCTTTCATCCAGAGTCACAATATATTCCGTTTAAAACTTCCACAAATGACCAAATAATCTTTTACCTCATTTTTCATAGCTTTTGCAAGCCTCGCGAGGTCGATGGAGGAGAATTTTAATCGCATAAATTAACTTTGATTTCTGGTCCGTCGGACCAGAAATCAAATCTTGACACATGCGCAGAAGAGTGTCAAAGGCCCTTTAAGAGCCACATTTTTTGCCAATATTGAAATCAAAGATCTAAATTAAGAAGTTTTCTGATACAGAAAGCTTTGCCATGGGATGCTTTTTGCGCGTAAATTAAGTTTATAATATTAGATTTACCTTCCTTCGTCACGTTTGCACGGTACTTTAAAGGCTTTAGGAGTGCGTAACACCGATCAATGCTGATTATAGTCAAATTGGCGAACGACCATCCTGTAAAGGCGTATTGGCACACCCAAAACGCATTAAACAGTTCATATTGATAATCGCAGGATTCATGGATGCGGAGAATCATCAAACGCCAAGCAACAAATATCGGCTGAGCTATCAAACCGGTCAAACAATCTGTAGTGGCTAGACTGCACAGCAGAATATTGGACGGTCTTTGCAGGGATGGAGTCTTGACAACAGCTAAAATGACGGCCAGGTTTCCAATGAACGCAGAGACACAGAAAGGCACGTTGACGGCGCATAGGACGACAGCATTTAGGAAAGAGACAGTGTCATTGCTTGGAATTGGAAGCCACTGGGGTAGACCACAGAT
The DNA here is from genome assembly GCA_947652115.1 of Blastomussa wellsi. Taxonomy (NCBI): domain Eukaryota; kingdom Metazoa; phylum Cnidaria; class Anthozoa; order Scleractinia; family Plerogyridae; genus Blastomussa; species Blastomussa wellsi. The sequence goes on from OX393564.1 coordinate 24,023,668, forward strand.
TGTACTATTCTGTCCTTCAGCCATTTCTCCATGAAAAAAGAACAGAGATAATTTTCTTTCATTAGTTTTCCAGGTACACTTCGTATTAATTTTAAATCTAAAATGCCCTAAAACGAGTGTATAATTGTGTATAGTTTTCATGTGCCGACATAAAGCAGTTTGTCCAACGTTCTAGGTACTCTCCTCCGCAATCCTGCCCAAATTTCAGGATCAATCAGCAACATCGGTCGCTTGATATAAACGAGTAAAGAGCTTTGCTTTAATTCTAAAAGGCCTTCACTGGACTGGTACAACGGACTTAATTCCTAAATCGGCGAGCGTTCATTGTGAAGACTATTAGGCCATCAGATGAACAGTTCAGTTTAAAAATTAATTAAAGCAAATTAAAGCAAATGGAAAACGGTATGTCTATGTTAATTACTGCAAAAATCATTACCTTAATTTAGATCTTTGTTACTTTTCAATTAAGTTTTCACAACATCATGCAAGACCTTTCCAGCAGAATTTCAGTTATTTATTTTTCTAATTGTTTTTTCATTTTATTTTATTTTTCTGGTATAACTGCATATTTTACGTAAACATCTATTTAACCTCGAGTCCTGGTCGAAATATTTCTTAAACCACTTCGTTGACATTACATAATTTCAATTTCATTTCGCTTTCCACTTTTTAGTAATTCAAATAGGCCTTTACACGGGATTAGTCGCTATTTTGAATTGGAGCTAACAGGAGCCCAGGCGCAAAAACAGTGTACGCAAAAAGCCGACATGTACTTTTAAATTATCTCTATATAAATTGATTCTTTGTATACCAAAGAAGTTTGGTTGTATTGAACTAATGTTCAAATCTGCAAATTATGAGCTACATAGATTGCCTGCAAAGTTTTTCGCGGATTTTTGTGGACAAAGTTTACCACATATTTAATATTATTCAAATTGGCGGCCATGCTGTGCGAATGCGGCATATGTGCAATTTTGGAAATTGAATCGAAAATCACTTTAGGCAATTAAATACAATGTTTATTTAATAAGAAGCCTAAGCCATGTATTTTACTGTCATAAAACACGACGGGCATTTGAGAACACGAGGGAAATGTAGAAAACACGAGCCGATGGCGAGTGTTTTCTACATTTCTCGACTGTTCTCAAATGTCCGGAGTGTTTTATGACAATATAATACATGGCTTAGGCTTCTTCATTTGCTTTATGATATAGATTTTATACGCCGCGAGTAAAAACACCAAAACACGCACGATCGATAAACTGAAGCAATTTAATTTCGCTTCTTCTACTTTCATCTCGAACTTAGAAGCTTCTTCGACAATCTCTGCAACTTGACTCAGAATTTTGTCCGGAATGTCTTTATAGAAATTAAAATGTTCGCCGCCATCCCTTGCGAATTTTCGCTAGAGTAAAGCTGACGAAAAAACAATAAAACACGCCTTTTTATGTTTTATACTCTGATAAAACATGGGTTTTTGACCAATCAGAGCGCGCGCAGAGTCCTATCTATATTATAACATGAAATAATTCCAGGTCATTACCAGCGTGCGTGTACACAAAACTAAACAGGGTGAAATTTCCCTGTCGGCCATGATGCCAACAGCACTGAGTAATTGATTCTTCATGATCTCCACAACGGCAATATATTGATCTTTTTTCGCTTGGGCGTGTTTGTTGCCCATTACAGACCATTTGACATTCTCTAGGGAAATGTTCTTTATCCATCCAAACATGATTTATTCATATACACGCAACTATTTGAAAATTGGAAAGCTAGAAAGTATTCTCAAGAGTACCATCACATGGTCTGAAATGGGGCAACAAATCGCCCAATCGAAAAAGGTCTATTGTGGCCGCGGCCGCGCTCAAATTAAAACCACTTTTCGGCTCTCAAATTCGATTTTTTTTTCTAAATCCCAATTGTCATTTATGCAATAAATATCAAACACGAGAGACAGTGTAATCACATTTTCGAGTTGAAAATACGACGGGCAGCGGAGTATTTTTGGTGAACTTTGATGTATTTTGAAATGTGATGAAGCACTCTCTCAAAATTAATGTTTGATATGTCTTCTCAATCGAAACTTAAACTACGGGGAAAATGAAAAAATAAAATTGAAAATTTTTATGCTAATTAAGAGCAGATTTCCAAACAACTGACTGTCAGAATGATGATGTTCTCACAACTTAAAAATTACTAACCAGTTTACATCCTAGTCGGCGGGTCTCCGATGGTGCGGTTTTAGAATAGGCCACTTGCCCCTACCCAGCGGAAATTTAGTCTCCCCGGTACCCAGTGAATATTTTGATTTTACCCAGTGACAGTGCGGTGTGACCCATCGTATATTTTGTTTGTGAAAAATAATAATAAATAAGTAAAACGAGCGGACCCAGTGGGAAATTAGCCAACCCGTTGACTTTTTCCTTAAAACCCACTGAGGATAAAGATTCCACTGGGTCTGTTACAGAGGGGTGTTATATTAAAATTCAGTTGGAAGCGAGGTCTTGAGGACAAAAACAAAAGAAATGAATAAACATGCTTTTTTATTTTCTTTGTTTGTGTCCTATAGGGTCGCTATCAAGCAGAATTTCAATATAGCGAAAGTGGCCAATTGAAGGATGAATAAGTTTTTCTGAAGAATTCGAATCTCTATGGCTACATGCATTCAGAGTTTCTGGAGGGATAAGCGCTATCTTCGCTGAAAATGTAACCGCGTGGCGCGCCCTCCAAATCTGAAAAAATGGCCTTCGCAGCTCACGCTCTCTAATAAACAACAGAAAAAAAATATTTGGTGATTTCGCGTTAGTTTTTAGCACGTGGCTGCAAAAGAATGTAGTCCGATTTACAACCTCGTCAATGACGTATAAGAAAAATAAGCAATAATGGTCAGTAACCAAATAACAAGTTACTCGAATGGTAAAAAGTTTCCGTTCAGATCCAGGAGGCCTGTTTAAAGATTACGATTTTCACGCGAAGCACCTAACCCTAACGGTCATCACTTATTGGCTGTTGCCACTTCATGAATAAAAATGAGTTTGAGAATGGTTGTTTGCAATATTTGCCTCATTAGCATACCCGCTGCTGTTTTCTGATTGAGTTACAAACATATCAATAAAGCATTTTACAGTTCTGTGAAATGTAACCAGGCCTCTCTATGAAGGCGAGGTTTGTGTTGACTTTGCCATGATAAAGACCAGAAACTAGTTAGCATAAGAACACAATGATTTACATATCAAAAGCAAGAGGGTTTGTATCAACACATTGTCAACTTCAGCCTCACTTCCACTCAAAGACTTGGTCGCTAAGCACAGTACTGTAAAATGGCCTATTCTGAAAACACACACATTGTTAACTATATTAGACCATTTTACAGTTGTGTGAAATGTAACCAGGCCTTTGCATGAAAGCTAGGTTTGGGGTGACCAAGGTATGATAAAGACGAGAAACCATTAAGTATAAGAACTCAAGGATTTACGTATCAAAAGAAAGAGGGTTTGTATCAAAACAAGGTCACCTTCAGCCTCGCTTTCACTCAATGGCTTAGTAACTAAGCACACAACTGTAAAATGACCTATTGTACAGCCCCGTAAACGTACAAGGGACTGAAGATGTTAATGCGGTTCTTAAATTACAGGCGGTACTTGCCTATAATACTACATCGGACATTTGTATCTCTTTTTTATTATCCACAATCATATATTTACAAAAGCAATTTTTGACTAGGTAATATTTGAAGCCATTAAAAAAACTGAAAGAAAGTAAATTAGCATCAGTTTGAATAACATCATAACTGAATTGTAAATTCTAACATATTACACTAAACATAGGCGTTAGTTATCTTGATCTTCGCCTTCATTTAGTAGTTGAGCGTAGTTAGTTTTATTTGATTAAGTTAACTTTTTATTATTTCGTTGTGAATAAGGGCTGTCTTACTACCAGCCTTCAGGCCGTTATAGATTGTGCTAGTAAAAGTAGCCTTGCCTGGTTTGTTTCCAAATTATGCTCAAAATTATGCTACTTTTTCTTAAAGTGTGCTTTTCGAAAAAAAAAAGACAAAAAAGTTTATTGTTAATAACGCACGATTTCTTCTTTATCTTGAGTTACACGCCACACCTAACTTCTCGTCGTGTCCAGTCTTCTAGACGACGAACGACGCAGTATTGTTTTCCAAATTATGCAAAATATAAGGGCCTACCTGCCTTGCCTGCATTCATGTGCAGTTTAAAGGGCCCTAGTCTGCCTCCACCATTTTTAAATAGGGTATCAGTTTTGCCCCTTTTTGCATTGTTCCTGGTGTGAACCTTAGATAGTGTATCGAAAGTGTATCGTCTAAAATTGCGATACGTAAACGGCACGTGAAATGAAAAAGAAACGGTCTGTTTAAACTGAACAACCGTTAAGAGTGTTAACATTACAGGAACGAAATAAGGTTTTTCGTTTTGTCCTTGAAAAGGGTATCATTTTTGAGTTTGGGCCTTAAATAAGATATCAAATTCCGTTTTGTTTAACCTTAAAGGAGCTACGTCACGATTTTGCGATGAACCAAACTACCCTAAAAATAATAGTTTATTATGAAAGCAAAACACAAAAGAGGTGATACTAAACCAATTTATCGCAGGCTTGTCCAAAATAACTTCATTTTCGATATATTCAAATGTTTCGTTATATCATCACCAACCATGGGGGTTGCTTCAAGAATATGACTGCTGCTTATCTGCAACAATAATTATTTTGAAACTAATACGGCAGCGCTACAAATCAGTAATCAAAAGCACATCATTGATCTTACCGCACTTCGGATTTCTCTGTTTCGAACCAAATAAATAACGGGATTTATAGAGGAGTTAAAAAAAGTAGCAGCTGCTGACCAGACGTACAGGACTTCGAATTTATCGAGTAATAACAGTCGAAACATGTTGACAAATACTGCAGGAGCCAAGCAAAGCAATAACACAGCAATTACTATGGCCATGTCAATAGCTGCTTTTTTTTCCCGCCTAAATAGAACGGATGAATTCTGCGCTGATAAGGCGTCGGCCACGTGGTTGTTATGACGACGAATGGCAGTGAAGATTCCAATGTGGTTCACGACTGGCAGGATGAAAAAGGAAATTCCCAAAATTTGACTCAGGACAAAGGCAGGATTTGTGTGCAAAACAAAACGCATTAAAACCGTCATCAAGAACCAGAATGTTCCAGTTATGACAGCTGCATACACTGCTTCTGTTGATAAAAAATATCGTATTTTCTATTAACCTCTTTACTGCCACAGTGACGTACTCAGTACGTCCTCAGTGATTTTTGTTCTTCATGTGCCGATATGGCGTACTGAGTACGTCAAGTAAATGAAAGCCACAGTTGAAACCCTGGCACTCTGAACACAAAAGCTATTGGCACTTGTGACCTCCCCCCGCCACCAAAAAAAGAAGAGGAAAAAAAAATGGTAGCCTGGTAACTAGTTATTAGTCTCCAAAACAATTCTACTCGCGATCGCTTTTCTGAGAATTTGTGGTTGTATCTAGATTTCAAGGTCTTTGTAGTTAGGCAGTTTTCAGTTCATTTTACTGAGGTGTTCCTGTCAGTCGGGATAGACAGATTTTTTCCTTTTTGTTCTCGGTGACAATGTCTGGTCTGTTGGCTCTCACTTCACGATCTGTCTGTGTTGGCATTCTGCCTTATTATTATTATTATTATTATTATTATTATTATTATTATTATTATTATCAAGGACATCATATTTCTGAAAGAATACTTCACTATAAAATTTTAGTATTATGTTTTAAGATGTTTTTAAATTAAAAAATGTTATTATTATTATTATTAGCATTGTTATTTTATTTCGTTGCGATTAGCACAAAGGGGCGGCGTTGCCTTGGTTACTGCAGTCGCTTGTAAAGATCGCTTCTAAAAAACCTCTCAGTGACACCCAATGCACGTATGTAAGGCGGAGGAGGGGGTATACCCGAATTTGAATGAAATTTTGAGAGGTGCAGGGAAGGTATAAAAGGACGAAAATTAACTTTGAAAAACCAACTGACAGTTGAACCCCACCCAAGAGCAACCAGCTTGGTAGGGGACAGTTTAGTGTGCCTATGCTAATTTTAGACTTCAAATTCTAATTTTTAAACTACATCTTCACTATTTCTTATTTCTCCAAATTTTTTTTCATCACAAAACAATGACTGGTGTTTTGAGCATAGGGTTTTGTCATTCCTTGAAACGCAAACGAGATACTTGCTTTAAACCCATTTTAAATGACGGTAAAACGGCTTTCAGGTTTACCCCCGCCTTAACCAATCTTGAGGAATAAACTAAACTGGAAATACAACTGTAGCCCAGCAGGGAACTCGGGGCGTACCCAACATAAACAAGCTACAGCGAAATATGGTCCGTACTGCCTGCAAAGTCAATCATTATGTATCTTCTTACAGCACCGTTTTTTAAATCTTTCTAGGTTAGTCTGACACCAAGTTTCACTAAATAAAGCTGGTCGAACCGATCTTGCGCTAATTTAATTGGAATGGTTTTACTGCGTCACATATCTTATGTCGCGGAAGTTTCCTGGAATTTGAGGTGTAATAATTCACTTGTAGACTCCTAAACTGTTTAAGCCGTTTAACAAGCGGCGAGATCTGATCAGCGCTCCCTCCTAGGTAGGCAATGCAGCGATGATCAAAATGTTTGTCACTGTGATATTGACTCTATGTATGTATATTAAAATTATTACCTCTCTTCGTTACGGATGCCCGGTAAACCAAAGGCTTTGCGAGTGCGTAATGTCGATCAAAGCTAATCAGGGTGATATTGGCGAATGACCACCCTGCAAATGCTGCATGTGAAACATTATACGCATTAAACAGTTCAAGCTGATAATCGCAGGATTCATGGATGCGGTGAATCATCAAACGCCAAGCAACAAATATCGGCTGAGCTATCAAACCGGTCAAACAATCTGTAGTGGCCAGATTGCACAGCAGAATATTGCACGGTCTTTGCAGGGATGGAGTCTTGACAACAGCTAAAATGACGGCCAGGTTTCCCATGAACGCAAAGACGCAGAAAGGCACGTTAACGACGGACAGAACGACATCATTTATGAAAGAGGCAGTGTCATTGCTTGGGATAAGTAGCCAGTGAGGTAGACCACAGATTGTGCTGTTCTCATTTTCAGTCATAACTACGTGATGAAGAAGATATAGAAGTACATTTATATGGGCTAATATTCTCTATTTTCCTTTTGCCTAGTAGATCAAATCGACATTTAATGTCATTCATTTAAGTTTCGTTTTTGCTATTTGATAAAGATTTTTCAGTTTTGTTTGGTATTTTGTTCACCAGATTGAAAACCAACTAAAATTCAAACATCTTACCTTGAAGTATTTCCGGTTTTGCTTAGAAAAACGAGTTCACAAAATTTGTCCAACAACTCGTGTTTCATTTCACCGTACCATGGCTATGAATTTTGCAAATTTATATTAGCTGTCTGTAATGGAAACACTCATGAATGATAAATTGAAGAGGCCAGTGGGACAGCACTTGAAGTAATGACTTGAATGCGTTTCCCGAAAAATATCATGCACCCATCAAAGTTAAATTAAACTAGTTTTTAAACAAATTCGTCAGTTGAATAATGACGCATCAAAATGTGTTGCTTTGTAAGATTCATTTCATGATAGTAATTAACTTTGGCATACTCCTTTTAATTTCTCTAAGAAAAGAAAACGCAAATACCGCTTTTAAAAACCTCTCGTTCAAACTGTTAAATGCTATTTCTTTCACACGCTGCATCATGGCAAGGATTTAGCGGCCGTGGCTTATATTTATGTGCTAAAAAGGAAGAAACTTTATGTTCGATATTTTGCCTTGTACTAATGTGTTTACTCAATATTTTAATGAAATATTAGCAGCTGAATTACCTGCTAATCTTGTTATGAAGGCAATTCAAAGTCAACGTAAATAGTCTGAAACGAATTCGAATTTGTCAGCTGTTAGCTATAAGCTTTATTTTACTAAGAAACCTTGTCAAAGAAGGTAAAACACAAGTTTAGTTTAGTTAATTCCTTATTTACCTGTTTCCTGGCTTGCTTAAAAGAAAATATCAACACTTATTTAAAAACCTTTCACACCCCGATAATTATACATCGTAATTAACGTGATAACAATTTCGTTATGACATAGCAAGTGTCAGGGGTGAAATTTTTTATAAATGCTATATTTTTAATATAAACCATGTCACGGAAGGAAAATATTAAGCTCTTGACTCTCCAGGGGTTAACTAAGTAAAATCACTTCTGGGGTGAAATGAAGTAAAATCATTGATGGATACAAAAAGATATCATTTTCCGGAATTGTAATACGGTATGTAGAGTTTGTGATGCAGTGACTAATTTTAGCGATAAATCTCTCTCCTAATCTCGTACCCAGATGTTTAAGTCCGCGCAGTTCACCATCCTGATTGGTTAATTAGCTGCATCATCATTTGCGCGCAAATTTGCCGCCATTTTGAACTATACTTGGCAGCCAGCCCGTGTTTGTGTGACGTCATTCCGTTTAGTGGGGACAAGTGTAACGCCACTGCACTAGTGGGGACAAGTGTAACGCAATCCCCTAATAACGCTTGCGTGGGAGGTTACAAATTTCTGTGATCATCGTCGGATTGGAGATCATTCCCGACACATGAAAACTGAAATAGACATGTACTGTCGGGGAAGTTTGCGATTGTTTTAGCTTGTTACCTTTACTACAGTAAACAGTAACCAACATCAGAAAACAATGCCTTTTACGTACGTCACTGGACGGCATTATAACGCTTCAGAGTTCTGACGTTCTTCTTTTCCGTGCCTTAGGGGATTAGGGCGAGACTAGGATGTAAGGTTGAATTACCGTGCCCACGCGATTTCATTGAGGTCCTAACATCGAATTAAGGTTCGAAATAATGATTCAAAACTGTACACTGTTAGCTGTGGGTAGAGGAAATCGTCCCACTGATTATATTTGTACAAAACACAGGTGCTAAGCAAGAAGAAAACATAAGATTGGATGGCCAAATGCGGCGGCGGTGCTCGCATGAATGACTGAGCTTGAAGACTGCGTTCTCAATACTCCGCGTCGAGGACGCTGCCCTATAGCCGGACGAGTTCACAAGCATGACAGTGGCTGGGCATGGGTGGTCGGTGCTAGCGGCTGTCTGTGTAACGTGTTCGCTCTCGGTTGCTCGTACAGCTTTGGCGTAATATATCCGTCGCTTTTGGACGAGTTTAAAAGAGGCAAAGCGCAGACGGGTAGGATACATTTTTTTCTACAAGAATGTTTTTTTTCCGGCCCAGACTGAATATTCCTATTTTTTGCCGATTTTAGGCTGAAAATGTTCTTGTTCTTGTTTTAGAATGTATTGGGGTATCAATTACGTATTTTGTACTGCATATACCTGTACACACGGGAGAGGAAAGGGCGGGAAGCGGGAGTTCTAAGTGGGCGGGAAGCGGGAGAGAAACGCGAGACGCTAATTTTTTTTGTTCAACAGTGCGTTAGAATACTTCCAAAAACAAGAACCCAAAATATATTTGACTTGCATTTAACTTCTTCTCAATCATTTCTGAGACTTCTGAGCAAACGAAATTTGCGCCTGGGCTGAATAACAGGCTTACTTCCGGTGAAATAGTAAACCCGTTTAAAGTGGTTACGTCATAGGTCATGAAATGTCAAGCGGCATGTGTCGCGTAAGCTATCAAAGTGCAAAAGAAGTAAGACGAGCAGGCGATCTTAATTCAATGTCGTCCAAGACAATTTTGTTAGGTCTCAGTATTTTTCGGTGCGGCAGTGAAAGGTCCGTGCATGGAAGACCTTCTTGGGAGTTTGCTCCTTACGACCGTGAATCAGAACGGACGAAAGATTTCACCGCGTGGTGTAGAGATGCCTCAACTGAATGCTGCTTTAATGCGCGCGCTGGAGAGTGTGGAGTGGTTCGTTTTACGTCCCAGTTTTTTGTTTTAGACAAGTCGAAATCGATTCCAATTAGAATAGGCGGACAAACAGCTTGGGAAGCAGTCAGGAACGACTTCATCGAAAACAAAGAGAAGATTTTTTCAAAAGATTACGAATTGCACGGTAGGTGTGCTTTCCTGTTTTGTTAACCATTTTTTAATAACTTACCACAACAATCACTGTTAAGCTTAACTTGTATTTTGAGTTTTTCCTTGTTTCCTTGCATTCGCTAACACTGTAGTACTGTATCACACGATAACTCTTCAAAACACAACAGCACCAAATTTCTAAATTCTTAAAGAACAGTCCAAAACAGGCGCTTGTTGACGCTCGCACGCCTTTCAAAACGAATTTTACCTGAGACAACGAACGAAATGTATGGAAAACTGAAATGATTGAAAAATACAACTACAAAACCTTTCAAGTCTTCCTAAACCAGTTTTATCGGTCGAATCTTAAACCTGTTATGTTATGTTTACTCTTAATAAAAGTTGCAGAATTGAAATTTCGCGGATATTATTCTTCATACAAACACTGTATTTGTTTTCGCCTCGTCTGCAACCGCAGACCATTTGGAGCAGAAGGAGACCAGTGCGCCCACCTAGGCACATGGAAGACTTCTTTTAGATTTCCCGAACAATAAAAACGCATATCTGAAATCCGCCTGGGACGTTTAACTGCAATTCCGTCAAATCCTACTTCCATGATTTAATTGTCTGATCGCAATAAACGCCGGACTGGTTACTGGAAATGCGTAAATGTATACTTTACCAGAACAGGAGACAATTTAGAATTAACTTTTGAGACCGTCACCACTGAAAACGGATTTCAGAAACAAATCTGAAGAGCCAATGGAAATGAGCTGAAATGCTGAAACTCAAAGAAGATAAACGGTAGGTCAAAACTTCATTGAATTGAAACATATGGCAGTGGTAATCTTGTTCAATTGTATTTAAAAACAAAGGAAATGCTTAAGAACTGCGAAGCTAAATGACTAGGATGTGTTTTCACTCGCCAAGTTACAAGGGACGGGAGCAGCACGGGAAAGGGCGGGAGGTGGGAAATAAAGGTACGGGAACCGGGAGAGCAGGGTACGCATGTACATCATTGAACATTTGGTTATAGCTTGTGAAGATTATTTCGTTTTGTTCGCTAGTTTTGCCGTTTAGAGAAAGGAATAATTTCATACATTTAAGTACAGATTTTCAATAGACAACGTCTCTCGAGACGAGAGTCTCGTCTCGAGGTTCCCGCAGCGTCTCGCCCCAAAATTTTTCGCGACCATATTTATTCTCTTCACGCTAGCTAGGCGGACTAAGAAAAAAGGGCCTGCTCGTAGTCTAGATTTTCAGCGCATGAAATTATATTCTTTTTACAATCTCAGCCTCGGGTTTATTCTTAAAATACTGTTGAAATAGAGTGTACAGTTATGCACCTATCAATGTAAATCCCGCAACGGAGGGGGGGGGGGGGGGGGGAGGGAATGCGGACATAGGTGGGGGATTTGAACTGAGCTGAGATTTTCTGTTCAATTTCCCGGCCCCAGGGCAATTGTAGATGGCCAAAAGAGTCACTAAAAGTCAATAAAATGTTGCTAGGCCGAAAGGCCAATAAAACGGTTAAAAGTCCCCACCATGGGATGATAACCACTGTCAAATCCCCCACCTATGCCCGCACTTCTCCCCAACGGGATTTACATTGATAGGTGCATTAAAAGCGTCGCGCGCAAAGTCTAAAAATAGAATTCAAATTATTGGACCCCAGCGAGACTACATTAGAAATAGAGGGAATGTAAGGAAAATTTTCATTTCAACGGTGTTTTAGGAACACCGGCGTACGCCCTTGAAGAAATCTTCCAAATCGTCCGCCATTCCGGTTTAACGGTTTAACCAATTTTAATCCGGCTTTTTAAAAGGAAAGTTAGAATTCCCATTCCATTTTATATTAACCTGTTTCAGGCTCTCAGATAGTGAGGCACTCGAAGTAAAGATAAGCCAACGAAGAGGTGGGGCTGGGGCTGAAGATGCTTCTGCGTCTTCACCCCACCTCTCTTCCCCTCGTGCAACTTTTCTTTGCGTGCCCCACTATCTGAGAGCCTGGAATAGGCTATTTAATATGGACAAACCAATCTCAGATTGCAATCTCAACAATCAACCTCAGATGGTGGTTCCTCCCGATATGCATCTGAAGATGATTTCAGATATTTGTTCTATCCAAGCGAACTCTGTTATCGAGCTAGTGGTCAGTTAGATCGGCATACAACAAGCAGTCCTCTTGATTCCCAGACCCATTCATGTCGTTGTTGCGGGATTCTTTTTAAGATCACGAAGATTCAAGTGGGTAAGGTAGGAAGTTGGGTAAGGTAGGAAGTTGGGTAAGGTAGGAAGCTGGGTAAGGCAGGATGCGGGGTAAGGTAGGATATAGGTGATGCGGTAGGACAGTAGGGGATGTGGGCTCCTTCAATTCTCTGGGTACCGGTCACGGATTACGTAAAACAAAAGAAACAAATTAAATTCAGTTCAAGCTTCTTCGTTACCAGCTATTGTACCATGTTGATTGCTTCACCTGGACGTGATGATGTCATCTTCCTTTTGATTGTTTTCAGCATGGATTGGATCCCTCTGCATGTCTTTAACATTCTTCTTTGGTCCTGTGGCGGGAAAACTCTGCGATCGTTTCGGCCCCAGAGTTGTTGCAATCATAGGAGCTTTGGTATCTGTCATCGGACTCGTATCAACTTCGCAAGTAGAGAGCTTATTCGTCATGTATTTTACATACAGCATTATATTCGCTTTTGGTGGATGTTGCATTTACACTGCCGTCTTTGTTATTGTACCAAAGTACTTTCTGAAAAGGCGATCCCTGGCAACTGGAATGATTGCCTCGGGCCCAGGAGCCGGCACCTTTATAATGAGCCCTATTTTGGCACTTTCCATAGACGGGCTTGGCTGGAGGGGAGCGTTTATCGTAATGGCTGGTCTCGTCGCTATTGTTTGTGTCCTTGGGTGCACATTTGATCCAAATACGCCGAAAACTACTTCGGAGGAAGATGTTCCTGGTTCTAGATGCGGCAACGATAAAGAAAGCTTGAAATTGTTAAAAAATACTGAGTACTTGTTAATGGTGTTTGTTTCGACTATTGTAGTGCTGGGGAATTCCATTCCACAAGTTCACATGGTAAGTCAGAGTTTACAATATGCTTTTTTTGCATGACCCAGGAGACGGACTCCCATTGTGGACCTTCAGATCGGATTACGAGTATCGAATTTCAATCCAGTAACGTTCCGAGAGCCCTTACGACCACCCCCCCCCCCCCCCCCCGATGTGATAATCGAGATCATGAGCACTTGTATTAAAGTTTAAAAAGTCGTACTCGCACTCAACCTCCTACTCTGATCTGAAGGTCGCCATTATAAAGTCACCAACGGATTTGCTCAACGTAAGGAGCTTTAAGGTCTTAATTTGAGGGATGGTATTTTAAAAGAGCTAGGATCTTGAGTTATTTTTTTGCAACGAACCAAATTACTTTTAAAATGTAGGAAACCTAAAACTAATAGTTTACAGAAGAAGAAAAACACCAAAGAGGTGATACTAAACCAAAAAGGAACAAGGATGGAGAAGACTGAGACGGATTGCAAATGACGATTTTGACAAATTTAGGCTAAATTTTTCAAAAGGCACAAACCGTTGCGTAGCTCCTTTAAATGTAGGGTGCAAATTTTACTTCATACCTCGCATTTATCTATTTAAAGACTTAACTAAATTGATGTTTTGGAAGCCAAATAAGGTTAAAACCGAAATACATACATTGTAAATTGAACTTTCACCGATCAAGCCAGGAAAACATTATTATTACATTAATAATATTTGGTTATTCGAGTAACAAACCCAACTCAGACTGTCCAAGCACAATTACTTTTCAATGGCAATATGAAAGCGTTGCTATTTCTGATCCTAGGCTCGCTACTGTGAGGAAAAGGGCATCAATTTAAACATAGCCTCAAAGCTCTATCTAGTTCTTGGTCTCTGCTCCGTGTTCGCTAGGCTTTTAGTCGGCCGCTTGTGTGACTTCCCATCTGTAAACCGTCGGTACGTCTACCAAGCGTGTCTGTTTGTTATGGGTATTTCAACATTCCTGTGTCCACTGGCGAAAACCTTTCCAACTTTGCTGCTCTATTTTATAACGTTTGGTTTGTTCGACGGTGGTCAATCAACCGTGGCTAATGTGCTGGTGCTGGCCTCTGTACGTGAAGAACAGCGGGCTCGTGCATTCGGAATGTGGCTGTTTTGTCTGTCCCTTTTTATGGCATTTGGACCGCCACTTGCAGGTAGGCAAGGCGACGTAGTATGGAAGCTCACCTCAAGTGAGAATCCTTTTAGATGAAGTAGCGCTAAAGAGATCCTTGAAGTACCTTTAATTACTTGCACGCGAAAATTAAAAATTGTGTAAAAACCAATCAAAGACGCTCTGTAGGGCTACGTCATTTGTATGACGCTCAGAATCGAGCAGGAAGGCACAATTCAGTCAGTCATGAACTAACAACAGGCAATTTTCTTTAACCGTAACGATAGGGAAGTCACCGCATTGTAATGTCTGATTATGAACTCTTTGATCATTACTTCTGATTGAAACAAATCCATGTTCACTTATTCACCATATATTGTCTTTTGTATTTGTTCCAAACTATGATGTGGTTATCAAGTCACCTATACCGTTCCCAGGTTACATTGCAGACACCACAGGCTCTTATGCGCCGGCGTTCTTCATGGCAGGCGGGAGCATTATTACTGGTGCAAGCATTTTCTTTGTACTATACTTTTTCCGTCATAACGCAGAGAAAGCAACAGAGGCGCATACCGAACTCATCGTGGTAGAAAAAGAAACAGTTGTGTGAGGAATTAAAGTGAGAACACAAGAGAAAGGAAATAACCGTAATAATGTGACTGTCTCGTCCTCAAGCGTCGTTGAAGGGCGGAATATAGACGCGCTGGGCTGCTGAGTGCAACAAGTCCACAATTCCAAGCACACCCACGCTCCAACCAAGGAGACACCTTGAGATTAGGGGGATCCTTTTGGATCTCTAATGCGCCTGTGTAGGTCTTGTAGGTCGTGCTTTGCTTTTGTTCGGCACGTGTGAACCAGATCTCTCCCTCAAACTTGTACCCAGTCTTCACGCTTCTTGGCCAATGGTCATTAACGACACCAACTACTAAAATATGGGAGGGACGCTACGGAGAGAGGAGGCAAAACGCGAGAAGCGACGCGCGGGGAGACGTGATGTGCGAGGATGCGCAACGCGCGAGGGAGATCGCGTGCCCGCCACAACCGACTCCCCGAGGACGTACTAATTCTCTTCATATGCAAGTTCACATAAATATTGCGCCTGCCACTTGATGACCATTCATTTTTGCATACAAGTTGCTCTGAAATTGTTACCAGCACCAGGGCTATTGTGGTTCAAAATATTAAAACGCAATGTCCTGATTGAGGCTTGGACGATTTTATTTTGTATTATATCTTCAAGTAAAAAAGAAGTATTCATAAGTTAATGACAACAGTAAATTGGTAAACTGCTTAAAAGAACGTCATTAATACAATAGTCCCGCTTCTTTTCATTGTTTTTCTACCTGAACTGGTGATAGCCCAATCGTGGGCTAATCGTCTCCCCTCTCCCTAGGAAAATCTCATATTCAAGTGTCAAAAGTCGTACCTTTGATACCAGGTAGGATGCTTTAAAGCCAAAATGATTTCCGTTAGAATGATTTGGTATCTCTTTTGGTATTTACCCGAGCGAAAAAAATAAAAAGGATGACGCTGTCTCGTCATTATTAAAAGTGCAAAATATCAGTTTCTTGGCCGGGGGGGGGGGGGGGGGGGGGTGGGGGAGGGCTGGTACCTCTTAGTCGTGAAAATAATTCCAGTCACACCCAAAACATATACCTGTTTGGCTGTCTGCTCCCGAGGCGTCGCTCCTTGGTTTCACACGCTTTGTGTTATAGGATTGATACTGCGCGGTTCGCTTGGCGTTGTGGGGCTGATCCCCACGCACCTCTCCGCCTTAACCGACCGGCGCCTGGGGACGCGGCACCCTGTTAGGGGCTCCGTCATGGGCGAATTTTTGCTGACGACATTGTTTACATGTTTCCTCATTAGCACACGACTTTGCTCAGATAAGGCATCACGCTAGATATGAGTAGACCAATTCGGCTAACGTGTTTACATCGTTGTTGCCACCCAATTCAGGTCATGCGATGATTCATTTGAGGGGTTACAATTGTGCAATTTGTCATACACAACTGACTGCATGCAAGTGTGTACGAACTAAACAATTGTAACCTCCCAAATGAATCATCACATGATCTGAATTGGGTAGCAACAAGGAGGTAAACTTCGACTTCAAACATTTAAATGGATTGTGAAACTTAGTAATTGGCGAAATTTTTAGCTATTTGGGTGTAATACTGAAGGAAATATTGGCTTTAAAAAAGTGAAAAATTTCTGGGTCGCAAAAGCGCTAATGAACTAATACATTCTTTGTAAAATTTTGAGTTTTGAAACCCGCGTTACACAAAAGTTATAAAGTGTAACGCGGGCTCAAATTCTTTGGGTCAGTTAAACGTGTCATGCTCTTACAATATTCAGAGCTGATATTTTTGTAGCTCGATCATAAACTGATGCCCTTATGCTAATGTGAAACAAAGATTCGCCTATAGATAACCGACCACGAAGCCCGCCACCTTTGTATGGGAGGGAAATAAGAAGAAAATAGTGGTATTGGGTGAGCCGCACGCTTAATAGAGAGATTTAGTGCGGGACTCCAGTGATTGCATATGGAAGTCAACAGTTGCAATGACGACACATTAGGAAACACATATCATATTTCGTCTCCAACTTTATACTCCGTTGTACTTGATCAAACAGTTGAAGTGTCGCCTCATCTGCTAAACTGCCTGGCATCCCCTTTCTTCTTTTTATTGAATATCTTGGCTTTCTGTTGTAACTTCGAGCTTTTGTATCCTGCGCCAAAGCCACCACCCCCGCCTCGTCTTTGAATTCGTTCTCCTTTGCTGCTGTGAACATCTGGGAGAATTCGTTAAGGTATAAAAAGACAAACGGGTAAATAATAACCGCTATGCTCAACATAGAATTCTTGATCGTAGGCAACCAAGGAAAGTACCACATTTACACTGGCTTCCTCCACCCCCCGGGGACGTTGGGCTCTCTTCCCATGTTTCACTCGCATGAAACCAAGATGGCGACCGTTTCAAGTAAATGTACGACAAACACACAGAAAAGTAAGGGGATACTCCCTGGACAAGATGCCAGTCTATCGCAGGTACATCTACAAAATTTAGACCAGATTTAACCACTGAGCAATTTGCTTGACCTGGGAGGAAACACGAGCTCGAGCTCCAACCGCTCGATCTTATTATGACACTCAAGACCTCTAACGCACGTCCTTTTCGCTTCTATATTCCACGAAGTGTGCATAAATACTTCTGAAACTAGTAGTAATCATAGATCAATAAGTGCGTTCGAGTTTTCTTAGCTCCAGATTAGCTTTTGTGTCGTCAAGCTTGATTTCAAAATCATGGAAGAGATCATGAATTAAAAGGTAAACATTCTTTTCGTAAAAAAATGTTCTTCGCGTATACGGCTTCAAAATATCTCACTCATTAACTCTCTACTCTTAAAATGTCTTACTCTCCCTCAAGCATGGTCGATAAAAATGTAAAGTAGATCGTAAAAAGTTCTTTGTTGTTAAAAAGATAAACATGTCACTACAAACTTCGAAAAAATGGTAGCCTTGAAGGTTAAAAGTCTTGGCTTCTTGCGTGACACAACTTGAAGTGAAATCAATGATCATAGGAGCGACGGAAACATATTAGGTTTCTGCTAGATTACTGATGTCAGAGAACCGGACAGAATCTTTTGCCATTGTGCAAACTTTTCATCTCATGATTATTTTACGTTCATGTAGGTCAGTTCAACATGTTTTAAACTTAGCTTGCTTCAGCGAGCGAGATACTTATCATGCAAAATTACCCGCGTAGAGATATCAGACGTGAATAAAGCATTACAGTTGTAACAAACTGCACTGATACGCTCAAGCTTACTTTTTCGTGCATGAAAGAGGTTAAACTACAAATATGTAAATAGACTCAAACGCACGGGTAAACTTCTCACGGCACAAATGTTACCTGGTCTTTATTTGTGTGTTTCTACGAAGTTCCAGCTCGATTTGAACGGCATTGACCGAAAAGTTTAGCAGAATCATCAGCTCAGTGATAAAACCGGCTTAGAAAACAACTCCAAAGTTCATTCTTTTGCCGAACTCAAATATTCCCGTGTCACGGCACAAATGTTACCTGGTCTTTATTTGTGTGTTTCTACGAAGTTCCAGCTCGATTTGAACGGCATTGACCGAAAAGTTTAGCAGAATCATCAGCTCAGTGATAAAACCGGCTTAGAAAACAACTCCAAAGTTCATTCTTTTGCCGAACTCAAATATTCCCGTGTAATCATCTAGTTGACCTTGATGGAACCAGTGATGCACGTGATTGCCATATGACAATTGTTTATGACGTAAAAAATAGTTGTGTGCGCATGTCCACCAGGTGAGCCCGCAATTTCTTTGGCCGGCTATTGGGCTTAAAATTCGTGCGCGCGCTTAATAATTATTCAAAATGGCGCAGATTTTGAACATCGCCCGTCCAAGTAACCAAAAATCTCGAATCTTCACGCCTGGCATGCACAGGTATCCCATCGACCACAGGATCCCCAAAGATTACGAAGCGTTCTCCTAACGTCGAACGCAACAACAACTCCTCGACGAAAACCAGTTTCATACTGCTATTACAAGTTCAAGAAGGGCATTAAATAAGATTAAGGGGCTGGACCACGCAAGGATAAATATTTGGAGGTTTACCTCGGTGTATAAACCTGTAATTTTTTCATTTGTTTTTGAGCTATTGTTCTATTTTGTTTCGAGTTTCTTTGTCGTCTTGTTCGTTCTTTGTTTTACGTCGCTGGTACGTTTCGCAGGTTTTTACACCGAGGATGAGCCACATTTTGATGCAACGTTACATTTCCCCAAACCTTATCATGCCAAACATCGGTTAGAAGAATAGGGATTCTGATCAGAAGGATACTTAGATTAACTCGTGGTGGTACAACGAATCCAAACGCCGGAGCGACTCTTTGGAGGTCGAGAGCGTTGACATTGAAGATGGTCTTGTGTTGATGTGAGGCGTACGCTTGTAGGTATGATCTGTAAGCTTCTCGAGCTGATTTATGCAGGTAGTAGTTCTTTTCTATTAGCTTTTCTAGCTGCAAGACATAATAGGAAAAAAAAGAGATTCAAACCTCTCGTTTCATCGGGTGTTGTTATCATAAAATGGGCACTCCCACAAGCCTCGAGAGACTCGAGAGCCTACAACTGAAATCTCCTTAAACACAGTGTTCCAGTTTTGTTAAAAATTACAAATTATCATGAAAAGAGTGATATCATTGTGAAACCATCAGGAGTTTTTGGTTTTCAACTAGAAAAAGTTAGGCTGACTTTTCAAGTCCAACAATTGTTGCTTGGAAAAATAGCTACACTATTCTTACAAACGCATTCTACATATAAAATGTCTCGATGCTTTTTTTCAACTAACAAAAAGAGCTCTCGCGAAACAGGTAAGTTTTCAAAGCCCTTTTAAAACTATCAACAGAGTTGCTTTGTCTAATGGCAAGCGGTAGCTGATTCCATAACTTCGGAGCAATTGCAAAAGATCTATCTCCGTAGGTAACAGTGGTAGTCTTCGGGACTTGACTTTACCTTTATTCAAGGGAAATCGCAACCTCGTTCCCAGGGTCTCTCTCTCACCGCCCACTGGAGCGAGAGCAACCTTAAGGAGAGGACCCTGGGAACGAGGTTGGGGAAATAGGTGGGGAAGGGGTATTACATTTAACTTCTGCGTGGTAGAAAAGTGGTAGTGAGCGCCATTGAACAAAAAGTGCTACATGTCATATTACCGAAAAAGTCTATCAATAACAACTCCATGCACATGTGCCTCGACAACTTTGCTATTGCTGAAAGAAACCTCACCTGTGACTGGATGTTGTAAATTTTTGATGCTGAAAAGTCGTATTCGTTGAGAGGAACCTTGAAAAAAAGACAAAACCCAACGATATTACAGGGCTTTGAACAACAACTGTACATTACATTAGAGCGGTTTTCAATTGAGTGTCTAACGTAATTGGCGAATTGCTTTGAATTTCTGCGCTCGGTGATTGGTTTAAAAATCTGGCGCCACTTTTTCAACCAATCAGAAATAAAACCAAAACAAATCGTGACTCGCGCGTGCACGTTTTCCCGCGGCTTTTGTTAGCCTGCGAACGCAGACGTATTTCCGGCCGTCGCATGTCCGAGTTTTGATTGGATCACTGGACGCCTTTATCCTTTGCGATTGGCCAACGACACTCATCTGAAACTCGTTCTAACGTGCTAGTGAGAAGTCTTTGTTGTGGGTTCATGTGCCTCTTCACGAGTCTACCCAATAAAATAATGCTGGGCGGTAACCCTGCTATGGACTGGCATCCCGTCCAGTGGGGAGTAGAAATAAATGTACTCTTTGTCGGTTCATGCTACAGAACCCGGGATAAGCTCTGGAAGTATGGGCCACTAGGCTACTTTCTGGAATTTTAAGGTACATCTATTCACACGAACCTTTAAGGTGGGAAGGGCATGACGTTGTTTAACTAAAGTACTTTTAAATACATGTAGCTAAGCAGAAATTATTATAATTTTTACAAACAATATTGAAGTTCATTATATGCAAAGAACTTCCTATGCAAGCTTCCAAAAGCACTCCGAGCGTCTAGACGTGGGACAATATAATCATTTAACAGGCCTCAAAACAGGATCTCTTTCCAGTTGGATTATTAATTTTTGTAAGTTAGCAAGTATCAGTTTTGAGGATATTTATTTATAATTATTGTAAAATGTTTCCACTCGCCAAGCAAAACACCCTAAAAATAGGAAAAGACAGGAATTTTTTTGAAAAGTAAGAGAAAATACTGCAGTAAGCAGGCCAAACAATAGCAAAAAGTACATGTTGGAAAAATAGCAACTTGACACCCTGTTGTCCTGAAGGCAAGTCGTACCAGGTTTATATTTTTATGGGCTGTATTTCATTTCCAGTTCACAGGATTGGAACAGATTCTAGCCAACTACTGTAAAACTATCGGGTGATGCTCCATGACCATAATACCAAGTCAATATATGTAGTATTGTGTCGTTCTATTGTGTGAAGTCTATTGTGCTATTGTTTAAGGGCTAGGCTTCATTGTTGTGTTATTTGTGATGTACTTTGGGACTTGCTATTGACTTGGTATATGGCGCTCGAACCCAAACTATCAAGTTTCAAGTCCCAAATGCCCGGGTTGAAGAGTGATCTCTTGTAAACGTTTTGATAACAGCCATAGCCTTAACTGACCTTAGCCTGTTTGAGATATCTCAAGAATGCAAGCTCCTCTGGTAATAAGAGAAGTAAGGCGTGACCACGCCCATCACTTCCACGAGCTGTCCTTCCTACACGGTGAATGTACTCCTATCAAAGTCATATAAATGTAGGCAAAGAAACAATCAATTTGAAATACATGTACCTCAGAAAATGCAATGCCATATCAAGAGCGAGGGGGGTTTGAAGAAATTTGGCTTATAATATGGAAGCTGGAATTTGGCAAAAGAAAAAAATTATTCACATGCATTTTCTACAATAAAAAAGTTTCTGCAATAAAACTCCAAAAAACGTACATCTAACATGTAACAATGTAAGACACAAAACAAGCCTGACATCAAAGTCTGATGTACAGCTGTATCTGAGAGAGAAGGGGGCTTATCCTTTATTCTATGAAAGATAGGTTTAAAATTAATACAAGCCCATGGCATCATTGTAGGGCTCACTGTGGGGTAACAGAAATAAAACGATTAAAACTCCATCTCTTTTACCTGCAGGTTCTAAATTACGTACATTATCTGTGGCCAATCCAAATTTCTTTCTATGCTTAATAAGTGAGATGTTGAGTTATGCACTAAAAGTTTGTAATCACTCTCAATCATCTGGGATCTTAACAATTTTTCCCTTTGCGGCTTACCGTTATTCTTACTACGTAATTTGTTACATGTACATTGTGCTCTACCTTGGGGTCATCAGGAGGGTCAAACTGAACGATCCAATCCACTTCTGGTATATCCAGACCCCGAGCGGCCACATCAGTACACAGCAATGTTCCAGAACTGGCATTGCAAAACTCAAAAAATGTTGTGGTACGTTTCTGTTGTTTTTGCTTTCCCTAGAACAAGAAAACCCTCAAACGATATTATACAATCATGTACATTTTTTATTTAGCTGTTAAATTGAGTTACATAATGAATTTTTTTGTTTGCTGAGCTTTGGTACTGTATTGTTCAAGAATGTTGTTCAAATTAAAGGAGCTACATGCCACGTCATGCATTAAGCTCGCTCGCTGAGGAAAAACAAAGGGCCAGAAGCTGTTGCATTAACTTTGCCATGAACTAATTTTATTTGCAATTTTAGGCAGATAATAAAATGAATGGGAAGTTAAAATTTTTCAAGTTTTCTGCCCACATGACATCGAATCCTGTCATCTTGCAGCTGTTAGGCAAGTGGAAATGTGGTCGCTAAATTAGAAACCACACCAATTAAATAAATTCACTCAATGGGTCTACTTAAACAACATTTGGCAGAGACACGTTCACTTCAGAGATTTATTTGCAATATTTTTGGGCTTATAGACACTGTACCCATGAAGCACGATTATTCAGATTTCGGGTTTTCTTCCAGGTACGTTATCTCCAAAACGAAGTCAGTGACCCCCAATTATTTTTACAATTCTGACATTAGTAACTTATTATCTTATAGTTGTGAAAGCCTTTTTGTCGTTGCCATAGACTAGCATCCTATCCAGATAGGGAAAGATTCTCCCTGTCACTTCATGCCATGGAAACCAGGATAAGCTCTGGTGATCAGCATGGGCCATTTGGCTGAGCCTGGAACAATTGCTCCAGAGTCCAACACACAAACCATCAAGCTAACATGCCTTCCATCTGTACTTACATGAATATGAGCTACTGGAAGGTCAATGTAATTGAGTAGTTCATAGTGGTATTTCACCGAGTTACAAGATGAGAAGAACACCATGACCTTCTTGTTTCTGTTTTTCTTAAGGAAGGTGAACAATACAAGGAAGCGCTTCTCTGAAGGTACCACAATGTATCCCTGCAATGGAAAGAAAATAGCTTGTAATAACTATGATTTATTGAGATAATCATGGTGAACAATACAGAAGATCACTGAAAGCTCACCAGGTCAAGCTTTTACTTAAAGGCATGCCTAAAGTGCAGTTACAGGACCTTTTACATGACCTTTCAGGCTTTCCCGTAACCTAAACTTGGCCACTTTCTTTCCAAGTTTCAAACGTTTTCTAGATTTTGGGGGTGTACTACACATTCTTCACATCTTCTTTGCAGAAACCAAAACCTGTTTCAGTTATTTTGTATCTTCCATGACCCACATTTTAATACCATTGATTTCCAAATTATAGTATTTTTCTAAAAATTCCACGATTTTCCATGACCCACACAAACCTTGTTTATATAAACTGGTTCTCACACTTAATTAAAAATAATGCAAAATGCACCTAGACTTAACACGTATAAATTTAGGCCTCTTTTTGGGCAAGAACATTTATTAATTTGATGTATACATTATTCATAATTATGTTCAATGTGACTCACCTGTTCAAGACCATCCACTGTTGAAGTATCTCTGTGATCATCAACACCGACATAGAGTGGAGATTGTTTGAGAGAAACTCGTGCAAGGTCTTCAACATTTCTTGTCTGAGTAGCCGAAAACAAAACCGTCTGCCTACGAACTAAAAAGTAATCTATAAGTGTTTAGCATGATAGAGGAGACCCAGGCCTACAGTGTATCTGGGCCCGCATTTGTCTTTTCAGAAGAATTTTGGTCAAAATTCCCATGGCAATTAGTCCTAAATGTCCCACCATCCTATACAGTAGACTTTCAGTAGCAACAATGCTGTACATATAGCATGTTCTTCATCTGTACATAGCATGTTTCTCTGATGTTATTGATTATTTTAAGAAATGCATTCTCCCAGTGACTACACGATGTTGTCACTGGATTTACTTTAATTTAATGTAATACAATGTACAAACAAAGTATTGTCTAACAAAAAGTAAAACTACTGGTATTTAGCCCACAAGATTTTGATGGTCTTGCTGGGATTACCAAATAAAATGATCACCATGAGCAGTTGTAATTACAAGTAGATCTTCCTCAATCAGTTTTCACATACAACTAAATTGGAGTAAAAAAATTTCAATAGTCATTAATAAGAACTTTACCTGGGAGCAGTCTGATAATCTGCTTCATTTCCTCTTCAAATCCAATTTCAAGAATTCTGTCAGCTTCATCAATGATTAGACACTGAAGATTCTTGAAAATAAACCCTTGGGTATTCTGCAAAATAAATGGATGAACAGGAAACAGACTGAAAAAAAACTAGTTCTATATGTACAAAGTTCTTGCAATCGACTGATGAGGTCTTTTATTTTTGTAGTTCAAATTGTAAATCACATTATGCAGGTTACTGTGTTGACAGTACACAATGTCCATGTCGGTGTAAATTTGGATTTCCTTTATTAATTATGAGAATAATTAAATAGATTACATTTCATGTACTGTATCTAGGTAGTTTTAAACTCACCTGTAGATGATCCAGCAGCCTTCCAGGAGTGGCTATCACTAAATTAACTCCTTTCTGCAGACGTTCAGCCTCGCCCTTTCTGTTTGCCCCACCCATTACAATCCCAAATGTGTGACTATGGTACTTGAGCAAGTCTCGTGCCACACCATATGTCTGAAGGGACAGCTCTCTTGTGGGGGATATTATGATCACTCCAGTACCTGGTGCCCAAGAAACGCACAAAATCTCAACAAGCAATGTCAAATGCCCACTTAACTCCTTGAGGATGCTAATTTAACCATCAATGTACAAGTATCTGCAATTCTTTTTACTTGTACATGTTGTGGTTTATATTTACCCTTGGTTTAAATTTTTTTAAACCAGTTTGATGTTGATTTTCCCTTTGTTTCAGATTATGGCTAATCAACATGAGACAATGAGAAATAAAAATCAAACTGGTTTAAAAAATTTTAAACAAAAGATAAAATTAAGCCACAACATATACATGCTGTTGGCCGGCTGTAAAATATGGCATATTGATTGCGAGCAAAAGTGCACTCAATTATGCTTACCATTTCTTGACTTAAAGCTTAGTTTATATAACAGTTCCACAGCTGGGATAAGAAAGGCTAATGTTTTTCCACTACCAGTCCTTGCTGCACCAAGTAAATCCCTGTGATATAATTTAAATCGCTGTTAAAATCTTACTTTTCTTTTTTACTTACATGTTATTAAAAAAATTACCAGTACTACTTCCTTCCGCCGAAATTGAAATTGACCGAAGAAATTTACTTTTCATCTGATGAAAGTAATTCTTATCTGTATAAAGAAAAACCAAAATTCAAGCCGAACGACAAATAAACAGCTAGTTGAAGGCAGCCAAACAAGTCCGATAAGTCCGTCACAGCGATTGGGCGACATCTCAACAACTCGTCGAGTCGACTGTTTGATGAAAGTAAAAATTTTCCGAAAAGCGAAGGTGCTACTAACACAAAATGTTTTAGCTCTAACCTATGTAATTCACGAAGAAGTCAGTTGAGTTGATTTTATGCCACTGAATGTATGTAGAACATGCACAGTGTATAGTCAATTAAATCAGGCGCGTCGCGGCGCCGATACCGATATCAAGTGCCGACCAAGTTTCATTTCAATTTAAGCAGTTTAAGAACAGGCAAAACAAATGTCGCTCAATACATGTATGTAAACATTGCCCACTGAGCAGTAACAATAAAACTCCAGTCGCACATCCCCCATGCTTATCTCACCGAAAAATAAACCAACAATACATGCTCGCTGAACGATTTTTGCAATGCATGCGAACAACTGTTTGCACAGAAGCAGTTTATTTCGTTTCTCCAAAAAAACGTCAAGTGGTACTTGCAGTGCACTCGCGAGAAACGAGAAATTTCTTGAGAGACAGTTCTCGTTTCCTGCGATACGAGTCTCGTTTCTCGCGATACGAGTCTCGTTTCTCGCGATACGAGTCTCGTTTCTCGCGATACAAGTCGCGTTTCTCGCGAGACGGTGGTAACTAACATTTGAGCGGTACTGTACATGTATTCTAGATACATGTTAACCTGCGATCATGCCCTCCCTCCCTACTTATCATCTCAGAGAAGGAGGGCATGATACATCTGCTTGTTGGATCTCATGTAAAAAAGCCAGATTTTGGCTTTTTACCTGATTGGTTGTAAACAATGCTTATGAAATGGATGTGTTCCCTTTGGCTGTCTTGTGTAAAATGGTTTCTGGTTGAGAAGAAGAAAGTTTACAGGGAGGATAAACCCTGACAAATTTACAGTACAATGTTCTAAATATTAAAGATGCATATTGCTTATCTGGAGATGTTTTAATTGGTGTTTAACCCAACAGGTTTTCCAAATAATTACAAGCATTGAGGTGTTAGATAAAATGCTTACCAAACGAAAGCGGTGATGGTTAAGAATATGTTAATCATCCACATTGTGACCCCACTCAAATGTTGTTATACATGTAGAAATTATTTTTATAGATGAAATAACTCATGAACGCCAGTTCAAGCTTCTTCCAAACAAATTTTTATTTTAACACAGCAAAGTTTTAACGTAGCCACTGCATATCCAATGAATTATTATGCAGACATTTTTTGGGCCTGGTGGAAATCCAAGTCACAAAATTAATGCCAACTACAAAACAATGGTTTGACAGCTAACTTAGGGGACGGATGGCAGCCGGTTCAATAAATATATCAGGCATAATTTTTCCCTTCTTTCCAAAAAAACGATGCCTGATCACAGATGACAGACATATAGTACAGGTACACCTGTATGTTACCTGTAGAATCATTTAATTTCCTGTATAATTTCCATCACACAACTACAGTACAAGCTACATGTACTATTAAAAAATTAATGGTGGATAAGGTCAAGTTTGAAATGATCATGCATAATTCATTTACATCTGAAGATCTATGGTACTGTACCTTCCCTTAAGCAGTGGCACAATACTTTTATACTGGATTTCCATCATGTTGGTAAAGCCCATATCAGTGATTGCATTCAGTGTCTTCTCGCTCACAAATTCTCTGAGCGACTTGAACTCTGTGCTATCTGGAACTGCTACATCTGCAGAGGAAGAAATGCATTTAATAATTAAAAATGGTCTAATTCTAAATGCCAAAAAGCTGAGAATCTGAAAAAAAAACCATGCCGTCTCATTTAAGAAACGCTGCTACAAAAACAGGATTATGAAGAATTCTGATTCTGACATATCATTATCATGCAACTTCTATTAAAGTGTCTATATGGCTACAGGGTTTTATGCTTTTGGTATCTTTATATTGCATAAGCAAGTATTCCAATTTTATTTTTTGGATTCTGTAACTTTTTTGCCAGAGCTTTAAAGTTCCCGTGTTGGCCACGTCCAATGAAGATGACCGTGAGTTGCTACTAAAATAGAGTCCTGGTTCTAGAATGGGTCGTGATGTCAAGTCAGGAATCAGGGCACAAGATTAACTTGTTTTTCAAGGAGCCATCTGGCTCCTAAATTTTCCAAAGTGGTCGCCAAGACCAAAAAGTTAGGAGCCATTTTTTCACATGGAAGGTGTCATCACGGTTGGAAAAGTATGGAATGTTGCGAGCCTGCAATATACGTTGTTAGCAAAAGGGACATTTCAATTCACAATATACAACGTAACGTTTGGAAAATACAAGATAGCGGATGTTGACATGTTCGCTTCGTTGCATTTGTGATGATTTTGCTTGACAGACCTCATCGTTCCCACCGATTCGTCTACCTTAAAGCTACCTTAAAACTTGGCGACTAATTTTTGAATCTTGGTCACCAGCACGGTAATTTTAGTCGCATTGGCGACTGTATTAGGCGCAATTTCGTGCCCTGGGAATCGTCAAATCTTCCTGTCAGTTCATTTCACTTTTAATTCAGAAATATGATGAATTGTAACAGATTTCATCCAGATAATATGTCTGATAGATGTGTTGTTGTGAGGTGTTCAAATTCTGCTGATTCAAAGAAAGGAATTGCCTGAAGTGACGTCATTCATCACCAATCTTCGATGACGCGGTCAACTTCATTGGGCGTGGCCAAGGCGGGAAATTTTAAGCTTGATTTTGGGGTGAAAAGAGACAGAATCGAAAAAAA
>OX393564.1:24057075-24147075 GCA_947652115.1 Blastomussa wellsi
GCGGGATGTTTGGGAGAACACGAGAATAGGAACGAAGTAAGGTTGACCGTTTCATATCTTTCTTGGTTTTCGTTTTTTCCTTGAATGGAGTAGTCTGAAGCGTCAGACGTCTTCGATCTCGTCCTCGCTCTCGCCTCTGGGGATTACGGCGAGAAGACGTTTGACACTTCAGACTACGAATTGGGTGTCATTTTTCGGTTCAAAATATGTTATCTTTGTCACAGTTGTGTCCATGAATAGGGTCAGGAGGGTTTAAGAGCCTTCGCGGTACATACCTATCCGAAATTTAAGATAGAACCCCCGGGTATTTTAGCCATCAACTCTCAAAGATGAATACAATTTGCGGAGTATTATTTGTCTCTCGTAAGTGTTTACGAAAGTTATGTCACGATCAAGCACCGTCATGACCTGTCTTGCCTTTGAGAAGTTAATTATACCAAGCACCTAGCTTACAACAATCTTAGAGCAGTGTAGCTATTTGCGAGCAAAGTTTAATTCAAACGGGTCCCCTAAGACGCTTGATGGCAGGATATGTATTCCCTTATAGTGAAGGCAACAGTGAACTGATACATAAACGCGGCAAAATAAGCCTGGAATTCACGGGGCATAAGTAGAGCATGAGCATTGGCACACATAAACATAATTGATATGCAATATGCTGTCGTCACTAGGAATAAACATAACTATAAGAACAAGAGCGAGTGTCAATTGTGTGTCGTGAAACCAAAACCAAGGTAATTACGTTGGCCAATCAAAAAGGACAGAGACAATCTGGTGATCCAATCAAAACTCGCGATAGGAGTAATTACATGCACGTAGCCGACACAAAGCGCGCGGGAACTCGCGCGACTCACAATAAGTTTTGGTTTTACTTCTGATTGGTTGAAAAAGTTGCGCGAGATTTTTAAACCAATCACCGAGGGTAGTAATGCAAAACCAAAGCAATTCGCTAATTAGTTTCGACTCTCAACTGAAAACCACTTAAAATTGTTCGTTCTTCTGCTTTTGCGTATTCTTTTAGCATGGTGAGACTCTCGATGGGTATTTCCGACGAAGTCGAAGACGCGACGATCGCTACTGATGAAACGACGATCTTGGAGATTGAAGCGACGATTTTCAAATTATTGCATTCAGAAAAAATATTGCCCAGTCAGACCTAAAAGATTTGAATATGAAAATTATAAATCATTTGATCCACAATCAAACCTGAAATGATCTTGAAGGTCCGTGTGCGCAAAACAATTCTTGACATAAAAGCGACGATTTCGTTGAAAAGGCGACGATTTGATGAAAAAAGCGCGACGAAATCGACGTACGCGCGTACCCATAGAGAGGCTCCATGGTGTCGTACACGCACTTATTTGTCAGATGATAAACCGTCAAATATCGCATCAGTGTCAAGAACGTCAGGTGTCGAATGCCTCTTGTGTCTCAAGTATCGGCAGCTATGCAACTCTTCCTCCCACGATAATTTCGGCTTCTTCAGCTCATTATCGTCCACAATTCGGTTATGACTCGACTTGTCGTCACCCACTCGTCTTCCGTCGCCATAAGTCAACTTCTCCTGTTTTGAAACTTTCTTAAAATCGCTCTTTCTTTGCCTGTCTCCTGGCATATGACCAATTGGAAGGGTCGAGCTTCGCTGGCGCGGTCGTGCCGTCGTCTCCTTTTCGTGGCTGCTCTCGGTGGCTCTTCGTACACGAGTCGGAAACCCGTGTTCCGATAATGGTGGAAGAGAGCTCCGATCTAATTTCGGAGACCGCTGTTTTGAGATAACGGACGATTCTTCGATTATACTTGGTAACTGAAGGAAATTTTGTTTCTTGCTGCTGTCTATAAGTGTAGGTTGAAGCTTTTTGTCTGCAATTTGACATTCCTCTTCGGCCGTGACAATACCCTGCCCGATTTCCTCCGGTCCACTTTCAACATCGCTATCTGACGACGATTCTTCGCTGGGATGTGTTAAATTGTAGTGAATCGTTCTCCACGTGTACTTTTCGGTCAAGATTTTCGAAATGTTTGAGTGATGTTCTATGTCCAAGCGACGAAGTTTCTCGCTAAGCTCCGCGTTAGATTTTTGTTGAACTGCTTTGTAAGATTTCGAGCTTTGTCGCGATAGACCTGGATCATTTCCCGTGCGATAAAATCGAGACATTTCTCCGTCGAATGCTGATCACTAGACATATAGTACAGGGCGATGAATTTGTGTCCTTGACAACTGTTGTACACCTAGTTGAAATTAAAACTTCAACGCGTAACTGTAAACGAAGAGCTATGCAGCCCAGATCTGGCTTCCAAAAACGATATTTTGGGCTGTATGTGTTCGATTTTCCTTCCACCAAAGAAAAGAGAATCTTTGTTACCGTTTAACGAACACCTTTTTGAACAGCGACAACCTTGTTTTCAACACATGTTGAGTTGTTTTGATACATTTTGCTCACTACGTAATTCAAGAATGCACTTCAAGATTGCACCTCGCAGAACTTTTGACGCCTTGGGTTGTTGAATCAAAACAGACCGCTTTTGACAGGGCCGATTGTTTTTCCATATGGGGACATTTGTCTTCTTGGAGGCTCAACAGAAACCCGTTCTTGCCTCGAAAAAGAAAAGACGCCGTAGAGTAGATTCCATATATTATTCAAAATTCCCAGAGACGCCTCTTGTTTTGCTGGCTGTCTCAAGAAACTTTTGCGCGTTACAAACATGATGACAGAATGATGCCTGTTGAAACATGAACTGACCTTTAAACGTCTTGCGGGTTTGTGGCATATTGATGCATGAAGCGACAGATTTTTCTCGGTTTTGCAGCATTTTTCTCTAAAAATCGCGCTATCAGATGAAAAAAAAAACAAAGGAGTTCATTGTACTAGCTTGGACAAATGGCGCTAATATTTTAACGTTCGAAACAACATCGCTTGGGTGGTACCGTCCCAGACCTCGTCTGTGCGCAGTGGCCCGCAGGTCAATCAGGTTAACGCAAACCCGTCTTATTTCCTTGTTTTGGCTTGATAACCCGGGTAACCCCATTCTGGCAACCAGTCGCGTTGCTTCGGAAGTTCCCATGATTGAGATTTAAGTTGTTTTCAAACCAAACGCCAAAACAACATTTAAAAATATATTAAAAGGACGTCCTTAGGAGGATTATAAGGCAGTGGCACAGATTGGATCAGTTACATCACGCGAGCTTAGTTGCAACTTTCGTGATCTGAGCTCACACACGCGAAGAGGCGGTCGCTCTCTGAAGCCAAAGCTACCTAAGCTAATGGCAATTATTTTCAGTTGTAAAAATATATGGCTCGAGGGAGGAATAATATACTATAGCTATAACCTCAGCACACCCACCATCAATTTAGACCAGCTAATCGCCTAATGTACGGAATGGGCGCAGTCAGAATTAATCTGGTGATGATGCCTTCTTGCTCACAATTTATTTCGAACTGTCGTAAACCCACCGCCACCCACAGATGGCAACGGAAAAAAAATGAAACGAAAAGTTAATAACAAGTTAATGACAGTTGTGGGCGGCTTTCTTTTCGGACAATTATTTTCGGAGAAAATACGATCTGACTTCCGCCGGCCGTGATAGACCAACCATGCGGGGACAGGGAGACCAAAGGCTTGCTCGGCGGTGGTGTGTAGACGGATGTAGGCTATGCATTTCCTGAAAGCGATAGCGGCTGTTATTATTTTGAACCACCACCAGCCCCGCCCCCTGTGCATATGAAATTCAAGAGGGTATATCCAAGACTTGGTCTCACGAGTTTTTCAGAAGACGAAAAGACCTCAAACTAGCGAAGCGAGCTCGCGAATAGTTTTTGCAAGCATGCGAACAGAGTTTTCGTACGCTGGCAAGAGATGGCCTTGCAAGCAACGAGCTAGCCTGCGAACAGGCTCCCAGCGAGCCGAACATAGCCTACCTCAGGTCAGGCTCACAAATTCGGCTTCCTTCGCTCGCCGAAATTTTCCCCACAATTTTCCCACTGGAAAGCCTGTTCGCAGGCTAGCAACGAGCACTTTGCGCAAAACTTTCTCTACTTCAAAATCGTGCATGCGAGGACTTGTCAGAACATGAGAGTACAAAGGAGCAAGCAACCACTAAACTTTTGCGAACATTTCGAGAAAACGCCTAATCGCGAACTAGCACTGCAAACATTTTAGAGGAATTCACGACCCCGTTTTAAATAGCTTGTTTAACTCCCCCCGCTTTACCTGCCAACAAAATGTCTAAAAATGCTGTTTGCTCATCGGGCAAAGCACAATAAAAATAAATTTCACTTCCTCAACAGGAAAATCCATTGGCCCTAGGCTATCGGATATTTTGTACACTGGTGACAGAACCATTGTTACAATTACGGAAATTTCAGATTCGCCAGAAACAACCCTCATTTCGAGTTCCATTCATAAACAGCTTCAACTTGCTCAGCGAGTTCAAAAGCAAACCTTTTGAAAAGCAAACCAAATTTTCTTTTAAAACCATACATGCAATTAAATATACATTAAATTGAAATAAGTGCTGGAATTTTTCTAAAACAGTACAGTCATAAGACAACAATGATACTAAAATACAAAATCTACAATAAATAATGACATGAAAAGGGATCTGAAATAATCAAGTGTTAACAGCTTTACAGGTGTGGGGAACTTCATGTTTGGATCTTAACCGTATGCCAACAGTGAAACCTGTAGGCTCCATTTCCTGCCGCTTTCTCCATTACCATCTTTATTTCCCGAACAGCAGCTGAAAATGGAGCCTACGAATTATATAATAAGACTATCGAGTTTAAGAGCAAAGTGTTTGATGGAACGTTTGCCTTCTTCCAGTCTGGTCAGTTATGCATTAAAGTGCCTATGAAGTGAATTGGTTTTGTATTTAGTTTGAAAAGTTACCTTGTGAAATACACGCTTCCAAAGTTTGAGACG
The DNA here is from genome assembly GCA_947652115.1 of Blastomussa wellsi. Lineage (NCBI taxonomy): Eukaryota > Metazoa > Cnidaria > Anthozoa > Scleractinia > Plerogyridae > Blastomussa > Blastomussa wellsi. The sequence continues at coordinate 24,061,996 of OX393564.1, forward strand.
TCTGACATTAAAAGTAACGATTTTACAAGCCTTCAAAGTTGCGCCATTTTGCTCTTAAAAATGGTATTTGAATCTGACAACTACCTATGACGTCACTTGGGTGCCGAAAATCGTTCTCGAAATTGTTTTCAATTTTTTTTCCTTTGGGTTGCTGGATTTTTCTGACAAATCGCCCATTTCTGAATCGCTTGACATATTTCTCACGTAATCACTCCTCGCTGACAAGAAACTTTGATCCATCAAACAAAAGTTTGGCACCAAAGTGACGTCACGGCGTGGCATATTCGGACCCATTCCCCTGACCATTTTTGGAGGTCAAAATGCTCAACTTTGAAGGCGTATTTCACAAAGTAAATTTTGAAAGAAAACACAAAACAAATTCACTTCACAGGCACTTTAAGGTACAAAACAACCACAAAATTGGTACATGAGGTGCTAATGTTTAACCTTCTTTGCATACTGCTCAAAGTCTTTCTTGTCCAGTTTGTAAGCCCAGTGTTGAAGAGTTTGTCGTACTACAGGTGACACAGCAAAGTTATCATAACCGCAGCCACTTCGAACGATCTTTGTAATAAGGTTATTTCGCCACCGCCCTTTGTCTCCAGCACATTTCTTCCAGCGATCCACTTGACGTCTGTCGTCGTCTGTGCGGCGACTGAGATAAAATCTGCAATACCTAGAAAAATGGAACAAGGTGAATCATTTTAATTTAAAATATATATCCCTGCTAGTTTTAGTTAATTTTTTAGACATCAGTTTTGCAATACACCACTTGAGGCAATGCCACCCAGTTGAGGAATTGTTTTGATTACTCTCATCACCTACCGTAATAAGTATTTTTATGTTGATTTCTCTTGGGAAAGATACAAAAACCGGGGAGATATGTACATGTAAGGATCTAGGAAACAGTTGTTGAACACTTCCTCACTTCTCCCCTGAGAAGAAATGCGTTGAATTAGAACACAATTCCTCAAATACCTAGTTAATTAATGGTAAACCAAACAAAACTTAGAAATTGCGATATTCCATGGCTAGTTATTATCAACAACTTAACACGTGACAACTCACCACTGAAACCAGCCATATGGGTCTTGCTTGTGAATCCAGCCAGATGATTCCCACATTTCCAAGCTCCCTCCACATTTCACTTTGTATGTGTTGACATCGTTACGATACACAGATGAAGTCACCTGGGTTTTGATGTTGAGCCCTTTGAACCAATCAGAAGGAAATTCCTTGTATACTTCAGCAGAATATTTCTTACCTGGAAAATAAAATGTTTTAATTAAAACAGATGCTGTGCAGTTTTGTAAACTTCCCTTTTGTATTAGCTTCGCAGTGCTAGTACTAAAACGACAGTGTCTTTTGAGCCACTCAATCCTGGTTTAACTCATCAACAATACATGAGGTTGGGGGCTGGTTCTTGCAAAGATGGTGGGATCGAGTGTACAAACTGAGAGCCAAGGTAACCATGGCAACCCTGTGAGCGGCAACCACCAACCAGCACTGTCACACTAAACAGAAATTCAGTGGAGATAAGTTGATACTTACCTGAATTGGAGGGGAAAGGCGAGGGGAACAGCACTAAGGCTTCGCAAATGCAAACATGAGTGATTGCACAATAATTCTCAGAAACCTGAGCCTGCAACTTACCGAGCTGTCCCGCAGCAAACATGAGCCGCCATGAAGAAGACCGCTGCCTGTATTGCCTCGATTTTAACTTCGCCTATATTACATTTATCCACATATAAATTGAAGAGTCCTACTAAAATTATGGTGCCTTGGTTACATGTATGCTACTGCAGTCAATCTCAGAAAACCGTGAATGCCTGAATTATTCTGGGACGATGATTGGCCAATCACAATGTAGTTCAGGAGATGCAAAAAAAAAACACTCAAATTCCTAACTCAAAAGCCCACCTGGCTTTACGATGCAGCTTAGTCCTCCCTTGTTTTTCCTCACCTGCCCGCTTCCATTGCCGCTCCCAACTACAGTATTTGTTAGCATGGAACAGGCTACAATGGTACATGTAGGTAAGCCCTACCTGTCAAATTATGCTTGTAAACCCACAAGCTGTGTTTGACTGATCAGGGTTTAAAATTAAACAAAGGGCCTTCCCTGGGGCCTTCTGGACCTTAGTTCCTTCATCTTAATATTCACTGAGCGAAACCTCTACCTTGTCTGGAAACAGGGGACATCAGTATCTCAATAAAATTTGGTTTTATCAACTGGGTTGATAATGTGAATTGGCTACCGTAAAGAGATTCGAGAGGAAATATTTTAAAACACCCAGCCACTTTTTCACATATCTTTTAAAGCTTCATAGAACGAGGTCTATATATAAGAGCAAACATTCAAATTCAATGAAATTCAAGTACAGTACTGTTAGATTACATAACCGTTGCATGTGGCAGGGTATACATTCTACAATTTATTTATACCTGAGACACTTGAATAAATCGGTCGAAAGTACGTTCCTCCAAAGCTTCCGGCTTGAAGAACTTCTTTTGGCGTCATATTTGGCTTGAAGTCTGGAAAATCGGCGAATACTAACTTCCCAAGTTTGTCACGTTCTGGCATCGAATCGTTTCTTGGAGATGTCGAATTCTGAAGTTCACGTTCTGGAGTTTCTTTTGTAAGCTTACTGTTGCTCGTAGATTTCCGTCTTTTATTCGGCGTTCCTTTCGTTAACACAGAAGATGATGCTCGTTTAGGTGCCATAGTGAACTCAAGCGGGGCTCGAAGAGAAAAACGGAACAGAAAAAGATAAAATGCAATACTGGATCAATGGTTTATGTTAGCGTTACATAACGTGCTTAGTAACCAGACTGCGAAAAAAGTAGCAGGCGCGGGAGCCTCTTACGCAGGCGTTATTAGGGGAATGCGTTACCATTTGTCCCATTCTCGTCCCCAGAGGCCGCGATCCTTTTGGTCAGCACCAAGGAATCGAGACCTCTGGCCACCCCCAGCTTGTGAGCATGCGCAGAGTACTCGTTCTGTAGTTTTTAGCCAATCAGGATTGTCAGATTCGACAATGAGTCCGTGATTCGCGGACTTCCAGTTTTGGAGACGGCCAGAGGTCGTGATTCTTGGTGCTGACCAAAACGATCGCGGCCTCTGGGGACGAGAATGCACTTAGCTTGTCCCCGACCAACGCCTGCTCAACATTCCTTTCCCATTGTCTCTCGCCAGACAAACTAACCAATCAGCATTGTCTGGAGGCATTCAAAACGATCGTAAAAAAATTTCCCGCGAATCCGTTCTTCGGGATGCCGGCGCTGTCGGATACAATACTCTGGTGTATTTCGATGAGGTAAGCGTGCTTGTCTGATTCTGTCATAAGTTGGAATCGAAGGGTTTATATTTCCCATGAACACAACAGTGAATCAGAAATATTTATTTCAACGCTATAAAATGCTACAAAAGACTTCGCCAACTCGAAAACGCAAAGCGGAATTAATTTAGAAATCATCAAAGAGGTCCACATCCGTGGTACCCTGCGAGCAGAGGTCCCGAAGATCGAAGGGACCTCTGCTCGCAGGGTACATCCGTTGTATTTACGAGCGAACAAATCAAAGGGTAAAATTGGAAAGAGCCAGTCAAGGCGAATACAACTTCACCGCGCTGAATCATTCATTCGCCAAACTTGCCACAGAACGATTTAAAACGTCCAATGCTACTGGGTTGAATATGTTCAACTTCTCCTTTCGATAGTTCATTTTCCCTTTGATTTGAGCTCCATTTGCTTAAAATTGGGTTTGAACAACCGACGATTAATGAACGGCGCACACACTTGAAATAATATTTTTCCGAACACCAAAATCGCTTCGCAGTCGTTTAGAGTCTGAAACGTGGAAACTTTGACCCATAGGCTAGCTTTTCTTTTGGCTGAACTTCAGTAATTCGTTGCTGGATTGTACGTCTTTTTGCGGAGCTGAGGGGGAAATATGAAACTGAAAATCAATGAGACTGTCGAACACACTGAAGGCAAAGCTCTCCCCTTTAGTAAATAAGTTTCCCTTTCCCTTCAGAACGTGCTTTCATCTAAAATGAATTTACCAGAGAAATCTCTGACTTGGAGCAAAATCAATCGTCCCTGGCAGGTTTCATCTCATCGCGTGTCTCGCGGCGGGAGAGGCGTCGTGGAGATTTTAGTTGGTAAAATCTGATTGGCTAAGCGGCGGTCAAGGTGAAGGTCGGCTTTCCGGATTTTAGTGGGTAAAATCTGATTGGCGAAGCGGGCGGAAAGGAATGTTGGCCTCGGTTAAGCAGGCGTTAGTGGAGACAAGTGTAACGCAATCCCCTAATAACGCCTGCGTAGGAGGCTAGGGGAATGAGTGTAAAGTTCGACGTTTGACCATGGCCTCGAAGTCAAACAGTCGATCGCCTGAAAGGTTGTTGGAACCTCCCACACAAGCCAAAAAGGAAGTTATTACTGGAACGTGGGGAATAAAATAAAATTCTTCTTTATCTTTTTTTTATTTCAACTCTTCCGTGTAGTTTTATACAAAATACAATTAACTCATTTCATTTTTCTACGGATCCTCTTAAAGCTCTCCCCTCTCCCTCGCCCTCTCAACCAAAGCAGAATGATTTTAAAACTACTTTGAAAATTATAGTGTTTCATTAATATTTTAAATATCCAGCAATGCATTTCGTCAGCTACGGGTGTCAATTATTCCACCAACTGTCATCCGCGTGATTTTCCTAGATTCTTTTCAAATAAAGTCATCATCACAGAGCACGTCGTGATAAGAAATTCTGGTGATTCTTTTTCTATCCGTGGGGATACACCTTCTTGAGCCAAGGTCTTGGTAAATAGCGCGCACCGTCAAATTCACCAAAGTATTCCTCAAGCGTCGAGTGAACAATCTGAAACAAGATTAACGTACTCTCCAATAAACGTTTTGTTTAGTTGAGTTTTTTGTGCAGGAATTCAAAACTACATAAACTGAGGCAACCCTTCGATGCAGGCTCACAATCAAACCGCAACGGGAATTCCTGGTTCTAGTTTTTAAATTGCCCAGAGCTAAGAATTTCAAGGGTACTACAAGGTCTGGCTAATAGATTTTCAGAACGTCCTCACAAATCCTTGGGTGCTAGTTGGGTAGTATTTAGAAGCCGTAATTATGAAAAGTTGCGAAGCGGCATACCCAGGGGGTTGGGGGGGGGGGGGGGTTCTCGAAGTATACACGACGGGGGGTCCAACGGAGCTTCATAATTATTGCAAAACCCTCAAAAATACACAAACCCGAAATTTTAGACCTAAAAAAATACCTGGCAATCAAATTAAAATTTCCAACCAAAAAAAATATTAACAGTTTTGTCCGGAACACATCATCATCATCATTTCGTCCTTTTCCCTTTAAGGGAAATGGGGAACACACGTCGCTGAAAAATGTTCGAATGAATATTTTTCTGATCCACTGATCGCAACGAAAACCCGAAACGAAAAGTTCGCTCGGAGGTAAGACCCAAAAAATACGCGTATTTTTTTAAGACCTAAAAAAATACGTGACAGATCTCTTGACCCAAAAAATACCGAGCGTGTAAATTTTCAACCCAAAAAGATACGTCGGACTCCCTGTCATGGACACTTCGAGTACCCCCCTGGGGCGGCACAACACTAGAATTTTTTAAAATTCCACTAGTAAGAATTAGCCATTTTCTAAACGATCAGAGAACAGGTTATGAATGCCTAAAATCGACTGGGCTGAAAAGTGAATCCTCACTGCATGAAAGAGCATCCAAGCCTTATTTGGATTGTGAAATTTGAGCATGATTGGAGAAAAGGGAAGTCAATGCTGGGTCTTTTGAAATCCCTCAAACAATAGACTTTGGATTGGAGGGACCTCCCATCAATACCAAGGTCTCTAAATAAAAGATTTTCAAAAGTGTACTTACATGTACGTCTTTGTGTTTAACCCATAACACTCAAATTTAATAAACACACTAATGTTTAAATGTGCTTTCTGGCATAACAGGCTTAAATTTTTCGATTCAATTTGTTTTAAATATTTGTTCCCAGTCCCCTGATAATTTAGAAAATGGCTAATGGGCTTAACTGAACACTGAGAAGTGGGATTTGGAAAAAACTAGACCTGGGAAATGGGATTACTTGTACCCCCTCCCCCTCCTGGACCCACTAGTAAGATTATTGTAGATTTTATAATTATTATTGTAAAATTCATTAATAATTCATAAGGAGTAGATCCAATGCAAAGGTACTATTTAGGTCAGATGAATGCTCTGTAAACCCCAATACAAATCAAGAGTAGAATTAACTTTTGATACAAACTCCTGCTCATCTAATTAGTATTTATTAACTTTTGATACAGATCTTTACTGATTAAAATGCAAAGCACAATGGAATCGAATAACAATACTTTGCATTCAATTTATTGTTTTCATTTCACAAGTACGATAAAATATTCGCGTCCGATCTGTATGGGCTTTACAATTGCTCGCCTATCGGCTCGCAATTGTAAATGCCCATACAGATCTCCCGCTCATATTTTATCTACTACTTATAATAAGGCTAATCAGGGGTGAATTTTTAACATTGTTCAAATTAAGAGCACACACCTTTGTGTTTGTTATAATTTCAATATTTTCCTCTGGCACATAGGTGATCTGACTACTTGGTTGATCTCGAATGTCAACAAGAATTGCATAGTTTGGCATCTCACGCCAGTGCTGGAAATTAAAGTTGAAAGCCCACTCAACTTTAGATTCTACTAATAACAGTAGCTTGGACAGTTTTAGGGGTGGCGAATGGTCCTCGCAAAATTTTACTCAAATTTTGTGAGTCTAGCAGTCTCCTTCTTTCAGTAGTTACGTGCGTTTCACGGTGTCGAGGTCTCGTCTCGTAGATCGGCCAAGAAAAAAATGGAGTTTAATATTCCATTAAGCTCTTGACTGTTGACAGATTTTATACAACTGAAAGCTCTTAACACATGTTTATATCTGACTCTGACTTGAGGGGAAATATGAAACTGAAAATCAATGAGACTGTCGAACACACTGAAGGCAAAGCTCTCCCCTTTAGTAAATAAGTTTCCCTTTCCCTTCAGAACGTGCTTTCATCTAAAATGAATTTACCAGAGAAATCTCTGACTTGGAGCAAAATCAATCGTCCCTGGCAGGTTTCATCTCATCGCGTGTCTCGCGGCGGGAGAGGCGTCGTGGAGATTTTAGTTGGTAAAATCTGATTGGCTAAGCGGCGGTCAAGGTGAAGGTCGGCTTTCCGGATTTTAGTGGGTAAAATCTGATTGGCGAAGCGGGCGGAAAGGAATGTTGGCCTCGGTTAAGCAGGCGTTAGTGGAGACAAGTGTAACGCAATCCCCTAATAACGCCTGCGTAGGAGGCTAGGGGAATGAGTGTAAAGTTCGACGTTTGACCATGGCCTCGAAGTCAAACAGTCGATCGCCTGAAAGGTTGTTGGAACCTCCCACACAAGCCAAAAAGGAAGTTATTACTGGAACGTGGGGAATAAAATAAAATTCTTCTTTATCTTTTTTTTATTTCAACTCTTCCGTGTAGTTTTATACAAAATACAATTAACTCATTTCATTTTTCTACGGATCCTCTTAAAGCTCTCCCCTCTCCCTCGCCCTCTCAACCAAAGCAGAATGATTTTAAAACTACTTTGAAAATTATAGTGTTTCATTAATATTTTAAATATCCAGCAATGCATTTCGTCAGCTACGGGTGTCAATTATTCCACCAACTGTCATCCGCGTGATTTTCCTAGATTCTTTTCAAATAAAGTCATCATCACAGAGCACGTCGTGATAAGAAATTCTGGTGATTCTTTTTCTATCCGTGGGGATACACCTTCTTGAGCCAAGGTCTTGGTAAATAGCGCGCACCGTCAAATTCACCAAAGTATTCCTCAAGCGTCGAGTGAACAATCTGAAACAAGATTAACGTACTCTCCAATAAACGTTTTGTTTAGTTGAGTTTTTTGTGCAGGAATTCAAAACTACATAAACTGAGGCAACCCTTCGATGCAGGCTCACAATCAAACCGCAACGGGAATTCCTGGTTCTAGTTTTTAAATTGCCCAGAGCTAAGAATTTCAAGGGTACTACAAGGTCTGGCTAATAGATTTTCAGAACGTCCTCACAAATCCTTGGGTGCTAGTTGGGTAGTATTTAGAAGCCGTAATTATGAAAAGTTGCGAAGCGGCATACCCAGGGGGTTGGGGGGGGGGGGGGGGTTCTCGAAGTATACACGACGGGGGGTCCAACGGAGCTTCATAATTATTGCAAAACCCTCAAAAATACACAAACCCGAAATTTTAGACCTAAAAAAATACCTGGCAATCAAATTAAAATTTCCAACCAAAAAAAATATTAACAGTTTTGTCCGGAACACATCATCATCATCATTTCGTCCTTTTCCCTTTAAGGGAAATGGGGAACACACGTCGCTGAAAAATGTTCGAATGAATATTTTTCTGATCCACTGATCGCAACGAAAACCCGAAACGAAAAGTTCGCTCGGAGGTAAGACCCAAAAAATACGCGTATTTTTTTAAGACCTAAAAAAATACGTGACAGATCTCTTGACCCAAAAAATACCGAGCGTGTAAATTTTCAACCCAAAAAGATACGTCGGACTCCCTGTCATGGACACTTCGAGTACCCCCCTGGGGCGGCACAACACTAGAATTTTTTAAAATTCCACTAGTAAGAATTAGCCATTTTCTAAACGATCAGAGAACAGGTTATGAATGCCTAAAATCGACTGGGCTGAAAAGTGAATCCTCACTGCATGAAAGAGCATCCAAGCCTTATTTGGATTGTGAAATTTGAGCATGATTGGAGAAAAGGGAAGTCAATGCTGGGTCTTTTGAAATCCCTCAAACAATAGACTTTGGATTGGAGGGACCTCCCATCAATACCAAGGTCTCTAAATAAAAGATTTTCAAAAGTGTACTTACATGTACGTCTTTGTGTTTAACCCATAACACTCAAATTTAATAAACACACTAATGTTTAAATGTGCTTTCTGGCATAACAGGCTTAAATTTTTCGATTCAATTTGTTTTAAATATTTGTTCCCAGTCCCCTGATAATTTAGAAAATGGCTAATGGGCTTAACTGAACACTGAGAAGTGGGATTTGGAAAAAACTAGACCTGGGAAATGGGATTACTTGTACCCCCTCCCCCTCCTGGACCCACTAGTAAGATTATTGTAGATTTTATAATTATTATTGTAAAATTCATTAATAATTCATAAGGAGTAGATCCAATGCAAAGGTACTATTTAGGTCAGATGAATGCTCTGTAAACCCCAATACAAATCAAGAGTAGAATTAACTTTTGATACAAACTCCTGCTCATCTAATTAGTATTTATTAACTTTTGATACAGATCTTTACTGATTAAAATGCAAAGCACAATGGAATCGAATAACAATACTTTGCATTCAATTTATTGTTTTCATTTCACAAGTACGATAAAATATTCGCGTCCGATCTGTATGGGCTTTACAATTGCTCGCCTATCGGCTCGCAATTGTAAATGCCCATACAGATCTCCCGCTCATATTTTATCTACTACTTATAATAAGGCTAATCAGGGGTGAATTTTTAACATTGTTCAAATTAAGAGCACACACCTTTGTGTTTGTTATAATTTCAATATTTTCCTCTGGCACATAGGTGATCTGACTACTTGGTTGATCTCGAATGTCAACAAGAATTGCATAGTTTGGCATCTCACGCCAGTGCTGGAAATTAAAGTTGAAAGCCCACTCAACTTTAGATTCTACTAATAACAGTAGCTTGGACAGTTTTAGGGGTGGCGAATGGTCCTCGCAAAATTTTACTCAAATTTTGTGAGTCTAGCAGTCTCCTTCTTTCAGTAGTTACGTGCGTTTCACGGTGTCGAGGTCTCGTCTCGTAGATCGGCCAAGAAAAAAATGGAGTTTAATATTCCATTAAGCTCTTGACTGTTGACAGATTTTATACAACTGAAAGCTCTTAACACATGTTTATATCTGACTCTGACTTCGCATTTAAATTACTTAAAAGTCTCGGGATCGCAACGCAAAAGGTCAAAATGCCTCGGACTCGCAAAGCAAAACACAAGTCTCGCCGGCTCACAAAGTCTCGCATTCACCATTCGCCACCCCTAGTGTTATAGGCCTGCATCAACTGCAACATCAACTAACATTAGTTTGGGTTTATCACGAATGAATCCCAAAATTAACAACAATAAAAAGAATAGACCTGAAGAATAGTTATACAAAAACTGCATGAAGATGGTGGTAGTCTCCTTCGCGGCAGTTAGAAGGGTGGTCATACAACACTCTTCCACACAGTGGGTAGGAGCATTGCGTGATGACCCAACCAACGGCTGCGTGATAGAAATATCTGGCTCTAAGACATATTTATTATTCAGTCAATGACAAAGCTGTGGGAGACAAGGTGACTGAATGGTTAGTGCGCTGGACTGTAGATTGGATGGTCTGTGTTTGAGCCGTGGCCGGGGCACTGCATTGTGTTCTTTGGCCAGACACTTTACTCTAACAGTGCCTCTCTTCACCCAGGTGTATAAATGGGTACTGGCGAATTTACTGCTGGGGGTAACCCTGTAATTGACTAGCATCCCATCCAGCGGGAAGTAGAAATACTCTCTGTTAGGGGTGGTGAATGGTCCTTTAAAAAGTTTGAGTCTCGCAAAATTTTAGTCGAATTTCGTGAATCTCGTAGTCTCATTCTTTCAGTAGTTATGCACGTTTCACTGTCTCATAGTCTCATCTCGTAGATCAGTCAAGAAAAAAATGGAGTTTAATATTCCATTTAGCTCTTGATTGTTGACATACTTTATACAACTGAAGGCTCTTTGCACATGTTTATATGACTCTGACTTCGCATTTAAATTACGTAAAAGTCTCGGGATTGCAACGTAAAAGGTCAAAATGTCTCGGACTCGCAAAGCGAAACATAAGTCTCGCATTTACCATTCACTTCCCCTTCTGTTGCTTCAAGCTATGGAAACTGGGAGAAGATCTGGCATGATGTGATGGGCAGCTATATATGCTCGTATGCAGACTTTACCTTACTGATGGCAAAGCTTTTCCAAAATAACCAAGTTGCAGAGAGATCATAATTATTATTTTACTGCAGAACCAAATCTGAATTACTAGATCTATGACATACAGCAACTTGCCTTGTTTTTGTTTAACCAATAGCTTGCTGCATAAAACAGAAGGTTTAAATATCAAGATACGTATAAGGTAAAGGTAAGTCTGCTGTCGGGCCTAGTGGCCCATCAGGCCGGAGCTTATCCCCGGTTTCTGAAGCATGAAGCGACAGAGAGTATTTCTACTCCCCCCTGGATGGGATGCTAGTCCATCGCAGGGTTACCCCCCAGCAGTAAATTCGCCGGTACCCATTTGTACACCTGGGTGAAGAGAGGCACTGTGAGAGTAAAGTGTCTTGCCCAAGAACACAACGCAGTGCCCCGGCCAGGACTCGAACCCGGACCGTCCGATCCAGAGTCCAGCGCACTAACCATTAGGCCACTGCGCCTCTCAAGATACGTATACCACACCTTTTTATCTCCATGATTCGCCTGCATCCATGACTCTGATGCCTGTGAAATGAAATTCCTTTCATTACCAAAATAATGGTCACCATATATACCATCATACTAGTTTAAGATACAAAATATTAGTAAGAACAGTTTTCAATTGAGTGTCGAAAGTAATTAGCAATCGGAATTGCTTTAGTTTTGCATTATTACGCTCAGTGATTGGTCTAAAAGTCTCACACTACTTTTCAACCAATCAGATGTAAAACCAATCATCACTGGTGTGTGCATGTTTTCCCACACTGTCGGCTATGTGTAATTGCTTTGAGTTTTAATTGGTTCACTGGATTGTCTCCATCCTTTGATAATGACTTATCAGGCCTGTCTGTAAAGCCATGTGCGGGGAGCTCACTGCGTAGTTAAATTTTAATCACATAGCTGTAAGATCTTTTTTCGATCTTCTTGTTTTATAAAAAGCTGGCTCAATACCTTCAGCTTCTCATCCCAACCAATGATAACACCGCGGTAATTCCACACCTTGTGCCTAATGACTTGACCCACTTGAAACTTTATATGTTTAGGCCTGGGAGAGCGTGGCACTGTCGACAAGCCGAAGTGTCCATTCTTCTCCTGAAACTTGATTACTTCTTCTGCTGGGCATTCACCTTCTTCATCATCCAAAAAGCTCATCCAAGAACGGGTCCAGTTGACTAACATGTCTTGCCATTTGTCCCAGTCAAGAATATAACCACTGCTAAATAGACTCAGAGACTTTGAAAACCTGTCAGAAATAAATAAAATAAATTTGCATAACTGAATATATAAAACAAACTAAAATTTATGTATCAGCTGCAGGTATTTCTCAGAGTTCATTAAATTTATTTTACCAGTTTGAATCTGCATGTACTGCCTCACTTTATTGTATGCCCAGCATGGGCAATCAATAAGAATATCAGGGAAACTCCAACTATTCACATAAACATTAAATGACGTAAAGTATATGAACTGCAGATGTAGATGAAAGTGAGTAATGATCATCACAGTGAATTTCCAATTTATTAGCAACTTGAAAAATTCAGGGCTTCAATGGGATTCAACCCGTGACCTTTGTGATACTAGTGCGACGCTCTACCAACTGAGCTATGAAGCCACACATTGGGAGCAAGGTCAATTTAGGCTTGCAAAGACTTGATGCAATGCACATCAGTTTGTGACGCCTGCCCAGGAATAGACCCACGCCCCTTCTGACTTGGTAGTGCAACAAATGATGTACAGTTTTTCATAACTTTTGAATGTTACAAAAAGTCAGCATTTGACAAAAAGGAGTTAAATGAGAAGAGCAATTCATTTCAAACTGATGACTGGTGCACATTTTGTCTTTCTCTGTGGGGGTAAAAGGAAATCAGGCTTCCCCTAAATACTAATCATAATTAAGGATGTTACTAATTTGGTCTGATTTTTTATTTACTTTAGTCTTACCCTGGATGCCGCAGTGCCCTGCACTCTTCTTTTTTTATAACAATATATTTAGTTATAAGAATATTGAGGCTGAAATTTCCGAAGCATTATTTAAGAATAAACCCAGGGCTGAGATTTTGAAAAGAATATCATTTTGTGTTGAAAATGTGCAAAATTAATACAATATAATTTTCTTTTTTTTTCTCTGAACGGCAAAACTAGCCTATAAAACAATAAAAACCTACACTATAGCCATAATAAATACATAATTATGTAAGGTATGTGGCACAAAAGATATTAACTAAACTGTAAAAAGTAGATCATAATAAATTCTTAAATTAATCTAAGAATATTTTAAGCCTAAAATTGGCAGAAAAATAAGAATATTCAGCCTGGGCCAGAAAAACAATATTCTTATAAAAGCGAAAGAGTGTAATGGTTAGTGTGCCCGACTCCAGATCAGACGGTCCAGCGGGGTTCAACACCTGGCTGGGGCATTGGGTGCCTACTTGGGCAAGACGCTTTTGAATATTTTTATACAAAAAACGCAATATAAGTGTTAAATATTATTATTATTATTAAGACACTTTCATCTCACAGTGCCTCGTTCACCCAGGAGTATAAATTGGTATCAGCAAATAATGCTGGGGGGTAACCCTGGACTAGCATCCCATTCAGGGGGAGGGAGGGGGGATAAAAATACTCTAAGGCACTTAATGCTACAGAAACCGTGGAGATTATGTAAGCACTGATGGGTCACTAGGCTTGGAAGCAGACTTTATTATCTTCAACAACTGGTGGGTAAATTTAAAGGGGGCAAAGGCAAAGTCTGCGTCAAGCCTAGTGACCCATCAGACCGGAGCTTGTCCCGGTTTCCTTAGCATGAAGTGACTTGGAGTATTTCTACTCTCCCCTGGATGATTTATACAATTGGGTGAACATTCTCGTCCCCAAAGCCCTTTTCGTTTCTCTTAGCCGGCAAGGGCCTTGGCACGAAAAAAAGGGCTCTGGGGACATATGATTTTCAAAAAAATTTGAATTTTTTTTATTGGCTGTTGAGTATGGTGGCCGACTGTTCTCACAGAAAAATTGGGCCAAATTCTTAAATATCCGAAGAAAAAGCGAAGAAAAAACACTTTTTCGTTGAATATTTTTTTTTCTGAAAAATAAAAAAATATATAAAAAAAATAAAAGGGATATACTACAAATGTTTTAAAATAAATTTAATTTTGGTTAAAAAAAAAAGAAAAAAAATGAAGAAACATGTTTCGGAAATGAAAAAATAAAAATAAACTAGAGTATATTTACAAAAAATCAGTAAATAAAAAAAACACAAAGAATAAAATCAGAGTTTTGATTTCAATACCAAATACATTTGAATTTTAAAAACGCTGTGAGAACGACCGGCCGATCGTTCTCATACAAAATTGTAATTGAAAACGAAATGTTTGATGACGGCCGAGTGTTCTCATAGCCCGCTATATCCATGATCAGCGGTCTTCTAATCAAAGATGGTGGAAAGGTCGATCCAAAGCAGTGACACACGAAGCAGATCTACGCTATGTTATGAAAAATGTCAGACGAAAGGAGATTCTGGACTTCAATTGTTCGTCGGGATTTTCTTGAACATGCTTAGAGTTTGGGAACTTTGAGCAGAAGACTGGTTCAAAAAGGCGTACCAGTGCAGTAAGACACAACTAAGAGGGTCTTCAAATTCTGCTGTGTGGTGTTGTCAAACCAAGTTTACCGGGGGTGGAGGGGTGCTCCCATATGAACAAAGGCGCACGAGGCGTCTGGGGGGCTGCAGCGCTCCCCAGTTTCAAAAATTTTCGACATTTTTCGGGCAAAACGCGTAGAATAGACCAATTCCAATATATTAAAATTCTAATATGGCCGAGGCTTAGGGGAATAAAACAAAAAAAATTATTTATTCATCCCTAAGCCTCGATGCAAAATCTTTTGTTTTATTACCCCGAGCCTCGGTGACATGTTAGCGTCGCGCAGGCTTGTCAACAGTTTTACACTGTCACGTTGCCTGAACAAAACCATGTATTGGCAAACGTAACACGCAATATAGTCAACAGACTTGCGCGTGAAAATTTACAGCTTAATCGTGTGGTGCTAGAATGTCACATTGACGAATAAAGGAGATAGAAACCTAAACACTGAGCTCAAGAGAAAAAACTCGTCCGAGTTGATGCAAGAAACAACCTTGGCGACAGACAGCGTCTCTCTAAGACAAACTAATAGCCTTCAAGAAATAAAGCTACAGCAGTATTTGGTTTAGTCGGACAAAGATAATTATCGTATCCGTGATAAGACGCAACAATAACTTGCAATAGTTTAATGAAACAGCCAGGCCCGGCCCCACAATGTAGAATGCAAGTAAGATAAATCTCACGGTAGTTCTCACACTTTGTCTTTCTAAAGCAAATTTAGAGAGCTAAAAGAAAGTCTTGCATTAGATATGATCCAAAATAAACTGCATGTAACAGCAAATGATAAATTATAGAGGTGTCAGACTCTACACGAAAGCGTCAGATAACAACGGAAAGCATGCAGCCCAATGACCTCTTAACATTTTCTGTACAACGCTAAAACGGATCTATTCTTATTCATAGTCCTCCTCATGACACAGAATTATTGCCCTTAAGAAACAAGTGCGAAGCAAGAAAATGGTCTGAAGATCGAAATCGAAAAGGCAAATCAGTACAAATGTCACGGCACGTAGGAGTCGCGCAGGCTTGTCAACATTTTACACTTTCCACTTCTTCGATCGATATCACCGAAAACTCCTAGCCTTCTGCTCAAAGTTCCAAAACTCCAAGCATATTCAGGAAAATCCCGACAAACAGATGAAGTCCAGAACCTCCTTTCGTCTGACATTTTTCATAACATAGCGCAGATCTGCTTCGTGTGTCATTGCTTCGGATCGACCTTTCCGCCATCTTTGATTAGAAGACCGCTGATCATGGATATAGCGGGCTATGAGAACACTCAGCCGTCATCAAACATTTCGCTTTCAATTACAATTTTGTATGAGAACGATCGGCCGGTCGTTCTCACAGCGTTTTTGAAATTCAAATGTATTTGGTATTGAAATCAAAACTCTGATTTTATTCTTTGTGTTTTTTTTTATTTACTGATTTTTTGTAAATATACTCTAGTTTATTTTTATTTTTTCATTTCCGAAACATGTTTCTTAATTTTTTTTTCTTTTTTTTTTAAACCAAAATTAAATTTATTTTAAAACGTTTGTAGTATATCCCTTTTATTTTTTATATATTTTTTTTATTTTTCAGAAAAAAAAAATTATTCAACGAAAAAGTGTTTTTTTTTTCGCTTTTTCTTCGGATATTTGAGAATTTGGCCCATTTTTTCTGTGAGAAAAGTCGGCCACCATAGTTGAGAACAAAGAAATCTTAAATGGAAGTCAAAATGTTTGCTGGCCATCTTATTACAGCACCCAACATGAAGTCCGAAAGTCCTAGAATCTCGGACTGGAAATCGTATGTCTCCAGAGCCCTTCGTTTTTTGTGCCAAGGCCCTGCCGGCTAAGAGAAACGAAAAGGGCTATGGGGATGAGAATGCTGGGTGAAGAGAGGCACTGTGAGAGTAAAGTGTCTTGCCTAAGAACACAGCGCAGTGACCTAGCCGAGGCTTGAACCCGGACCGTCCAATCTGGAGTCCATTGCACTAACCATTAGGCCACTGCTCCTCCCAAGGGTAAAGGGGAGGTGGATATAAAATGGAATGACCTGCGGTAATAAGCACAGGAGGTGTCTTTAATTTTGGTGAGGTGCAATTGATTTAGAACTGGTTTCTAACAGATATTACCTTCCGGCAAGTTTCGCGTTTTAAATTTTGATATAAATTCGAGTTTAATCTTATTACAATCGTGATTGTATTTTGTTGTTTCAATATTTTTAGTACTGAAAAGTTCCGAGTTGCCAAGGGAATCCCTGTATAAAGCATGTTTGGTCATGTTTAAATTTTAGGCCTATTTACGCTGCAAACCTTGTTTTTATTTTAAGGACGATGCGCAACATTAGCTAACATTCTATTTTTTTCAGTTACAGTAAGATATAGGTAGCCTTTTTAGCACATTAACTTACTGTTTGATTAACTGAGCCCTCTCGCTCGCAGTTGGAGCCGTCCACTGGCAGATCAAATACTGCAATGGTACTGCCAAGAGTAGAAGGATCAACTGAAGCACCCGAGGCATTTTTTGCTGAGAATTATAAAACTTCAGTTATAAACTGGTAAAACGTGGAAGTCGCCGTGGAAATCTGCATGCAACCTCGGACACTGTACGATGGCAAATCTGTCTGTCACACTTTTTCCCACTGCATGTCGAGGCTCTCTTGGCAAGACGTGTCGACACACGAAGCCCTTTTACGCTTTAGTACAGTACACAGTGCTTGCAGTGTTGTCAGTGTTTTCTTCCGAACAACGAATCAATAAACTCCACGAATATCAAGGGTAAGGGAATCGTCCTCGGCACCAAGCTCCACAGTCCACATAAATATGTGCCTGCTATTTGTACTGGCTGCGATATGTGTAGTGATGGCATGATACGTCATGTATGTGGACTCACATCACTTCCGTGCGTGGAGTTCCAACATGGCGAGAGGCAGGCGGAATAATTCGCAGAAAAAGAAGAAATCTTCTAAAGGAACTGATGACGCTGAAAACGAAAATTTCGATGAAGGTAAAGGCAATAATAATACAAACGCGTTAGTCATTCCTCTGATACTTTTATGCTATTCAGATAATTTTAATCGTGGCATCATGCATGCGTTTTCGTCGGTGGTCCAGCACCTTATGTAAACCTATTTTTTCATTCGTTCTCCTTGACAATAGACTTCATTGTTATCAGGGCTAGAGTGTTTGTTTAGGATTCTTATCTTGAAGACCCATTCAGATAAACAAGATCAAATTGCCGACACATTGCACTTTCAGAAAAACAGAAGAGATCAAAGTTGTCCCCTCAGAAATAACTTTTGAAGAGTCCCTCCCTCCCCCGCAGATTTCCTAGTCCCTCAGTGGGGGGAAAATGAAAAGCCAGAACAGCTTGAATAGGTTTGTTCCCTTTTTACCCATCCACTATCCAAAGATGATGGCGGTTTTCACTTTTGTGGATAGGCATCACATGTAGGTCTTTTAAAACAAGTCCACAAAATTTAGGGGAAATTGGACTGTTTATTGCCATGAGTGAAGGACAGATATAAGAGAAATATGCATCCATGTTATATACTGTGCAGCAAAAATCCATATTCACTTCAAGGAATGTCATAAACCTTTCCTGTATATGCTACTATACCTGGAAACAGTGGTTTTAAGTTGAGGTTGCCCGCTGATACCTTCCATGGGAGGGGTACTACGGATGTGTTCTGGAACAACACAGGTACCTCTCTTGTTCACATGGAGGAGGTCTTTCTGGGACTTTGCAGAGGTGGAAGGGAACTTTTACCCATTGCAAGCTGGATTTTTTGTACTCAGGCTAATCCCAATGAGAAGCATATGTAGAAATGGTCTCAAGCAATTTACGAACTTTTAGGGAATCCTGACAAAATTATGCTGGTGGGGATGAGGGGGAGGGGGAGGGGAGGAGGAGGAGGAGGAGGTGGTGTACCCCCTACTCGAGTAGTTCTTGTTAGAACTGAACCACAAAAAACAAACTGAAGGTAGCAATGGTTCTGCTGATGGGACACTTCATTCCTCCAATCACTCAAATTAGAGCAAACTTAAAGAAGCTATTTCATGGTATTCTGAGTCATTTTTTGCAACGAACCAAATTGCTCTTAAAACGTAAAAAACCTAAAACAAATAACATTTACTAAGAAAGAGGTGATACTAAAACAAAAAGGAACAAGGATAGTTAAGGATGGAGAAGATTGAGACGGATTGCAAATGCCACATTTGAAAAATTTAGGCTGAATTTTTCAAAATTCACAAACTGTAACATAGCTCCTTTAATAATAAAATAAATAACTGGAAATAACTGCTCTTGCAAAAATCGAAGCAAAGATTTAATAACTGCCATGATTCCTTACACCCATTTTTTTTTTAAATCTGTCACTGATAATGGCACGAAGAAGTGAACTATCATTTTTCACAATACAATTTTCAATTCAATATTATGTGTACTACTAATGATAATCAACACAATTTTACCCCAAATTTAGGTGTAAAAAGGTGTTCTCACATTTCTAAAGCAGTTAAGCTCCAGAATTTGCAAAATAAAATTCCTCACACTACCTTGGGTCAGTGCTTGGTAAGTACATGTATTCTCATTTTATTCTGTCGATGTTATCGGAGGACTTTTTCCATGTTTATAAAGCCTCATCTAAACATGAGAATGTTTATATGAAGCTATGTTTATTCCCCCCCCACCCCCTAGTGTTTAGATGAGGCTATGTAAACATGGAAAATGTCCTAGTCTATTCAGTGCTGTTATAATGTAATTACTCATTTTTTGCAGTTTGTGGAATGTCTTAATTTTCATGAAATAATCCTCTACCCTGATTACAAGACTGCGTATTTATTCAATTTATTGAAGATTACAATAGGTACTTCAGAGCTTTTTGCTTAATAGAAGTTTTTGTTTGTAATATTTTCAGAAATGTGGAGAGCTTGATTCTTCAGAAGGGCTGGGTGTCTGTATTTGTCTTTGCTGTGCTCATCAGGTATTCAACACAGGCTACAATTATGCAACCATTGGGTACTTTTTCACAATGGTCAAACTTGGTACCCCTCTGCCATTCCGACCAAAACTGCCTCATATAAAACAAATGCCTTACATTTCTTAAACCCTTTGTTTCCTTCCAAATTAATAAATTTGTTTCACAGTACTGTTTTATTTTATTTATTTGACTTTGCCACAGTGAATCAACACTGTGCCAGGAGATGAAACAGGACTTGCGTCCCAATTGATATCAACTCCTTTATTACCCACCCGGCTCACGAAAGGTTGACCACAACACCGGGAACTACGTGCCCTACTCTTTTCGAGAAGTGTGTGAGTTTCTTTAACGTCCCCCACTAACCATGTCACACTGAAGATTCAGAAGATGGGGCCTACCATTTATAGTCCTTATCTGAGAAGACTTGAACATCTTCAAAGTCTTGCAGATTTTCATGTCAATTTCCTAGAAAGTGTGAGGTGACAAAAGCTGGAAGAGGGTAAATGGGTGACAGTGAGTTTAATGCTGTTGGGAGGGGGGAGGGGGGAACCCTGACTAGGCTTGTACGCAGACTTTACCTTATGTTATCCTTACAAGACAGCCTAACTGACAGCCTAACTGACAGCCTAAATGCTTGAATCCAGACTGCTTAATTTGACCCAAAGTACATGTACCTTATAACTACATGTAACTCTGCTCCCCTATCATTAATTCTGCAATTTTTATCGGAGATATTGGCATCTGTTCTAGGACCTTCTCGAAAATAATCTGTTTGAAGACTGTGAAATATATTTGTACATTCTCTTAGGGATGTGATCGGAACAGTGAAGACAAGCATGCTTTGTCACATAATGAGTCCAATCCTTCCCACAACATTGTGGTACATCTTCAAAACTGGGTTGTGTGGTGAGTTTGTCAATCTGCTGGATATGGAAGGCAATTTCATTGCAGAGAGCTGTGAGCTTACTGTACATAACAAGATTTTGTCGGACCCGGGAATTTGGATTGTTTAATTCCCTTTCACTCCTTCGTGGCAAATGGAGGTTGGAACCCGGGGCTGGAGCTGCTGACCCCAAACCCAGATACACTCCAAAAGCCTGCCCTACCCACAACCCAGCCACAAGCCCCCGCCTGCCTAACCCAGCCCCAGCCCTAGCACCCGTCACACTGAACTTCAACTGGAAGATCAGTGGAAGAAAACTGCGAAGAACAATAATAAATGCAAAAAATAAAAAATTGCGAGCTGCAAAATTGCCCTGTTTGCTGAGTAAGCTACAAGCACATGCTATGGCACCCACATAAAATGTGTCAGAATATCGCTGACCCTGCAAATACAGGAAATGCCGTGACAACAGCCTGGGACTAGAGCATGACAGTGATAACCCCACAAACGCTAAGGCCCCCGAGCCCCGCAAGGCTGGCCAACAAACGCCGCCTCACCAACCCCTGAGCAAACTTGCTCCTCGTCGTTAACTAAGTTAAATTATCATTTAATTACATTTAACTCTCTGATTGGCTGCTGATTTGATGCCAGTGAAATTTGTTGTGTTTGCTCATAGGTGCTATGGGTGTGATGATGAAGTTCCAGTGGAGTCTGAATCCACTCTTCATAACTGTATTAAACTGATACTGAAGGCCATGAACTTGAGTCCTCCTCCAGGTAAAAAAAAAAATAGGGAGCTTAAGCAATGACGACGGCGACGGCTAGGACGACGCCTGCTAAAAAATGAATTTATATTTACGCACGAATCTCGCAATTGCCTTGATGCATTTGGTGCATCTATCGCTTTCAAACGTAGTTCTTGTAGGAAATATATGGACAGCGTTTATTTTTAAAAAGAAAAACGAAAATTTAGCCCTCGAGGTTCATGTTCTCCAAAGTACTCAGAAATTGGTCATTTCACGTTGTTGTTTTGCAGAGGACGGCAAAGAAATGTACAAAGAATTATAACGCACATGCAGAGCTATTGTACTCCTAATTAAATCTTTTGTTTAGCGACGTTCTCGTTGACGTTGCAGTCGTGGTTTGCTTAAGCTCCCTAATGTTCTTCAAGGAACGTATTATGTGTTTTTTCACCACCAAGCTTAATAAACCGCTACTGGCAAATTGTTGGAGGAAACTCTATGGGGTGGGGGTCCTGAGGTGGACTAGGGGGCAAGAGAAAGTACTCTTTTGGTCATCTCCCCAGAGGGATAATAATATTTGAAATCACTCTACAACCTTATCCCCCACCCCACCTGGTAGAGAGACACAAGAGACAAATAAAAACTTGAAAATTCATTTCTTGCCAGGGTGAAAATGAAAAAAAGAGTAACAACATGGAAAAGTGACTGTATATTTGTAAAATAGTCAGTGATGTAGGCGAACAGACGAACAGTAACAACAACTAAAATGTGTCCCACTGGAATCTAACCTCTATGCTGTTGTTGTTGCATTAGAGCTGGAAGCAACCCTTTCTAGTCCAAGTAAGGCATCCAATGACAAACCAAACAAAGATGATTCCAAGATTAATAACCAGCTCAAGAGTCAAATTAAGGTAAGTGAACCCTTGAACCCTCTGAGGGGCAGGTTGCATTCATTCTTCTGCTCAGTACCTGAGGCATCCAGGAGCTTCCACTATTGGCAGCCAGCTTCTAAATCAAGACTGCTCTCGTGGCTGGCAAATACTGGCAACCCAGCCATGATTCCCCAAGCAGGAGGGAGGACATGTATCCTCCACTGAAACAAAAGGAAATCAACATCAAACTGGTTAAAACAAATTTAAACCAAGGATAAATTTAAACCACAACATATATATATTTATTCCAAGAAATCAGTTAAATAAAACATAAGGTATACATGCAAATACATTGGAAGGCCCCATTTATTTATTTTTGTTTTTAAATTTCCACGTAATCCAGCATTTTTCCGCATAATCAACACATTTATCCGCATAATATTACCAAAAATTTCCGCATAATTTTCACTTTTTTCCGCACCCTATCAGGTGGCCTGGAAATGCTTCCTGTGAACTAAAAGGCTGCCAAAAAGCCTCAGTCAAAGAGCACATGGAAACCTTGTGTATATGCACATCAAAACACCGCTGACTGATGAGGGAAAGCAGGCACTCTTTTTTGTTAACTTCATTAAATTCACATAAAACAGTAACTGCATGCAACCATTTTGTTAATTTGATATTTACAGGGTCTGTCCAATCTTGGAAACACATGCTTCTTTAATGCTGTAATGCAGGTTAGTCAACTAGCCTTCACTTTCATTTTTGCAGATCACCTTCATTTCTGTGCTATATAACATAGCCTATGTAGTCATTGCTTTTTATGCTCTGAAAAATAATAAGTGGTGAATGGGGAAAGGGTGGGGAAAATGGGAAACCTCTTCCCTCACTTCCCTTCCTGTTTCCCTCCCAGCTCGGCTTTGCTACTTGTGTGTATTTAGCCACTACACACCAATGAAACCACAAGCGACCCAACAAAGATCAAATTTATTTCCTCACTTGCAACCATGCAGTTGTAAGTTGTAACATCATCTAACCAGTTATGCATTGTTTTGACCTTTTTATTTGTAGAACCTATGCCAGACAGAGCTGCTTCATGTTGCAGCCTCCTGCATTGCACAGGAACAATTTCCACATCATATTTCTCCAAATAGCAAACATTTGGTGAGTTCTTGTACCTCTTTCCTATAAGGGAACTTGTGACATGTCAGGCAGTGACTAGGAAGCCTATAAATACAGCTGCCTCTGAAGCAGTTGGGACTGATGAAAAGCAGTTGTGTTCCTGCAATTCTTTACTCAGCTGAGTTCATTCAACATATTTCTTTGATAAAAAAATATTCATTTACTTAGCTTAGCTTTCAACAAATTCAATATAGAAACAGTGTTGTTGTTACCTTTTTACCCAGTGCCCCTTGTTAGATGAATTCTAGGTCCAGCCTTAAATCAAAGCACTCGCATCTGGGTAGATCTGGTGAGAGGGTAGGCACTGTAAGACTGAAGCGTTTTGCCTGAGAACACAGTGCAGTAGCCCCGGGCAAGGCTTAAACTTGGACTGCTTAATCCCCAGTCCAGTGTGTAAACCTTAGCCCACCCTGCTTCTCACCCAGTGCCCCAAGTTGTCGCTGTGTGAAAATGACTGGGAATGAGGATTCGCTTTGCATGCCAAAGATGCAGGCTTGTTCATCTGCACTGTGGTGTTAAAAAGAAGAGTAAATGATAGCTTTGTTTTGGAGTCTTTTTTGTTTTGTTTTGCAGTGTAGGCTTTGTTCATTCTAGAACTTAATATCAACTTTAAGGGGTGATGGTACTGTTTTTTTTTTTTTTTGTCGTCCCTCACAGCCCCGACTCACAGTGGCTGTTCAAGAGGCACCTGGATCAGTTACAAAAGCGTTATGGAAGTTACTACAAGATTCAAGAAGCTCAAATGATCGTACCTTAAATCCAGGACAGCTGTTCGGAGAGATTTGCAAAACGTTAGTATTTAATTCCAAGAATTTTTAGATCACAAAAAAGCTTCACATGCACTAAATTAAAGGGGCTCTGTCATGAGCATAACTTCAAAAACTCACGGGTCTAAAGATGTATTTACACCCATGCAAACCTACAAAATTAATAGAGGTCCAGTTTTTATTAAAAATTATTATACCAGGAGTGGTATCAGGATTGTAATACTATCACTTAGAGCTTTATATTTCAACTTGGTTTGGCCGTTGTGGCTTGGAAAAATAGTTAAAAACAAATGACGGTTCCAGCAATTTACTTGGGGCACGTTCGTTTGGGCTATTCTGCTCCCAGGACAAATCTAGGTATTAGAATGGAATGAGAATAGCTCCGAAACAAACGCTTACTCGCATTATTCCAATTATTCTTATTCCGGACTGATCCCAAACGAACGCGCCCTTATCTTGCGTCATGTTCGTTAGCAACTCACCTCAGTGGTAAACATCGTGGGCTCAGCTATACAAATTGGCTTTTAACCCAGTCCAATTACCTTTTGCTCTGCAGGGCCACGAGATTCAAGGGATTTAGGCAGCAAGACAGTCAAGAGCTTCTGCGATATCTTTTCGACTCTATTCGAAACGAGGAGCTCAAGGTAATTCGATTAATATTCTTTCCATTGTTAATAAACAAACGAAAGACTATTAATAACTTTTTTTCCTAACCACCATCTTGAACAAATATCTGTATCTCATTATGTGGAGTAACTTGTTACTAACCTCTTACTAACCGAGCGCGAGGCCGTACTGGAGAATATTGGCCCAAGGTCATGGAAGTAAGGACCGAGCGCAGCGAGGTCCGTAGAAAAATGACAGAGGGCCAATATTCCCCAGTATGGCTCGAGCAGGCTAGGTTAGTAAGTAGTTTATTATCCAACTTAACAAAACACTACGCTGCTAAGGACCGTTTCTATGGAAACGGTCCGTATGGCAAAATCCCGACCAAGAAAGAACCAATCAGAATGCTCTGATTTTCCTTGCCATATAATAAACGAGCATATTAGTCTACATTGACCTGCATTCACAGCTATCTGGCTTTTTTTTACTGAACTTTTTTCATGCCTTTTATTCGTCTTTCGTCAGCGAGTCAAGGTCGCTGTATTGAAATCTTTTGGTGTTACTGGTGGAGCTGACGCCAAGACCCTGGACGATAACAAGCGAGCACAAGTCAAAGGTAAAGTTCGTTCTTTATCAGTTTTGTTGTGTTGTCTACCGAAAGGATTTGATTTTCAGTTAGAACTACAGTCGGGGCAACAAGTGCTAGTTTTGGCAAATGTTCGTTGAGTTCCTCGAAGAGTTTTCGACTTTAATTTTTTCCCATCACGAATACACCGTTAGTAATCGCGCGAGGAAACACGCCATGTTGCTTAGAAAAAACACCGTGGGCTCAGTCCTGTCTCGGAGGCGAGAATTCGCCATTAACTGGCACTTGTTCTTTTGACTGAAAAAAAAAACGAACAAACAAACAAGCAAAAAAACAAACTTTATCGCAATAAACACGGTTACAAAATTTACAAGCTTTCTTGCCCAATTAGCATGCTATGCTATTTGAGATACTAAGAGGAGACTGAAACAGAAATAAAATCACATGAAAATAAGCTAAGTAGACTATAATTATTTGCCCGATATTTCGGTTTGCAAAACAAACCTTCTAGGGGGGCTAAAAGGAAATGTCTACACAAGATCGTTGCGGTTTTGCTTATATAAGATTTGACTGTTTACCAATACTGTTCGAGGCTGACTGCGTGTTTGCTGTGACTATAGGCTACTTCGCGTCTGGTGAACCTGCTAGCGAAAGTGTTGCCAGTTTGACGAATCAAATACCAGACAAAAAGCATGTGGTTTGGGCCACGAGATTTTCCCGCGCTTTTTTGTGTAAGTTCTGACTAGTTGTTTATTATTACTCCACAGAGTATGGAGTGAGTGCTGAAGCGCCGCTGATAGACAGCGTGTTTGCTGGCAGGCTCGTTAGCATCGTGACGTGCCATCAATGTCGTCAGGTTAGTTCCCAAGCTGCTTCCAATTAATGAATGTACCTAGTTCCTTTATCTCTGTTTTTATTCAAGGCTTTAGTCAGTTCATTTGAGTTCCTGCCAGTTTCTGAAGTGTCAGACGTTCTCTCGCCCTAATCCCCAGTTCTTCATCTGCCGATTAATTTTAAACCGTTTTGATGAATTTAGCCTTTCTTTCTCAAAAATGCGCAGTCCAGCACTCCTCACCGAAAAGCCTTTTACAGCGAGTAATTAAGCACTTGGGTTCATTTGGAATTTTGACGGCGAGAAGGGAAGAGATTGCATCCTTTGCTGACTTCATGAAATGTCACCCATAAACTTTTAATTGCCGCGTACAAATCACGTATCGGTGGATATACTCATCCTCTGCCCCAGCTGACGAAACCCTATATGGAAGAAATTAAGACGGAATCCTCCAGAAGTCGAGTAATATTTATTTAAGTTGGACAAAAATCGAGTACCAGAATAATTTAAATCATATTGCATTATTTTCTACCCTTAATAAAAGGTAAAGATGTAAGTAATTATCCGTGATAACACCGACAACAGTTCTTATCAGAGCCCGAGAAAATGAATTTTAAAGATCACCAACTACAGGCAAAATCTTACGTGTAGCCATTTTGTAAAATTCAGTGGAATTAGTGGAACTTCGAAATTTGTTTTCGATGTTTGGTGTTGTTAGAAAAGATTTCTTTTGATAAGATATTTGAAGCAGTAACACAAAAGTTTGCAATAAGGTGTAAATAATTTTGGTACAACAATATCTTATCAGAGCCTGAGAAAATAAATTTCAAAGTTCGCAAGCTATAGGCAAAATCTCACATCTTTTAAGCGATTCAGTGGAATTCAGTGGAACTTCAAAATTTGTTTTCGGTGTTTGGTGTTGTTAGAAAAGATTTCTCGTGATGAGATATTTGAAACAGTAACACAAAAGCTTGCAATAAGGTGTAAATAATTTTGGTACATAATTTTGTCCAATAAATACTCGAAGTCCTGGCGGATTCCGTCTTAAATGCTAAACTAAAGTTTGAATCATTCCCTTCTCGGGGTTCTCTCACCATTTTAGGAATTCAAAGTGGACGAGACATTTCTGGACTTGTCTCTACCGCTGGCATCACCTCCGAAGGTATGAGCGCCGCAGTATGATCGTATATTAACACAAGCTGCATGCAGATTAACAAAAATCTCATTTTTTTCTCAGTTTGCTGAGAGAGGTTATGGTACGCCCCATGGATGCTATGGAGACGCAAAGAAACACATTGTCAAAACTGAACAAAATTGAAGCCAACTGCAATGAGCTAACTGTGGTTCAAACCGGTCGATTGCAAACTTCAATGATAATAATTCGGCCATCTTGCTTTCTTGTTCTTGGCAGAAAACCAAAAACTACCCTATAAAAATCATTATAAAAACTAAATTAGAAAATGTCCGCATTCTAAAAAGTCTGCATTCTTGTGGAAAGAGGTTCTAGAGCCTCGGACACGTGTGCCATGATATGGCACTGGCATACGTCTCGCCGTTCTTACGGGAAAGTTTGGCCGCTAGTTACTCAGGAAAAGTTTGCATTCCCTCCCCATTCCTCCGTTCGTGCCAATAACTCTTTTTTGGTACTTCTTCTTCTCTTTCTCCTGCTCCTAGAAGATCGATTCTGTAGATTGACAGCAACATGACTTATGTTTGTGGCGTCCTGTTGACGTGGCGACGGTTAGAATTCCAATTCGATGAGAAGAATCGAAGCCATTCGAGTGATCATACATACAAGGATTTTCTAAAAACGCCATATGTTTCCTGCTTACCAGTCTAACGATTTAGCGCACTAAATCCATAATCTTGACATTTCAGTACAGTTCACAGTAGTGCTTTTTCTCTTTATGTTAGAATCTGTAAAGGAGATTTGGATTTTGCTTGTAGGAATCCTTCAACAATAAGTTCTTCGCCAAAGGAGGAAAACAAAGTCCAAAATCACCGAAGACTCCAAACAACGAGCCAACAAACTTCAAAGAAAATAATAAAGAAGATTCCAAGGGAAAGAACCCCAGTAAACATCAACTGAAATCAGCCAGAAAAGCTGACAGGGTAAGCGATAAATTTCGATTGGAACTATAACAAAATACAAGATCGACTCATTTTTAACGTACCATAAAAATTTGCTTGTATTACTGGGTTTGATTCAAATCACGATACTTCCAGAAACAGTTTTTAATTCCCAAATCACCACTGACTTGACTACTACGCCAGGGTTCGTGCAGGTCACGGAAAACCAGGAAAGTCACGGAATTTAAGTGTGGATCATGGAAAGTCATGGAAAAAGTACAAAATTACTTAGGATTTTCGTGAAGAAAATCGTAAAAACGTACGAACCCTAAACTCGTGTAATGTGTCCTTGCCTGCCGTCTGGCTGTCAATCGAGTATTTCTGAGTTAGTTATGGTTTTTTATCCCATGGCTAGGTTCTTCTGACCTGTGTGTCGGTGCCAATCCAGACTATAGTCCGAAGAAGAGCTTTCCCTTGCCAGTAAGAAATAAATTTCCCAACGTTAAGTGAGCCCGCGGTATAGCTGGGAAGTTGTTTAGCAACACGACGGACCTTAATGTTGTCATGCTGCCATGGCAACTTAAAGAATACTCACGGGCACTTGCGCGATTTTGCGAAAGGGCAATATTAAGAACTGAAATCTATTCCGTCTTCGGAGTGAGTGGTTAACGTTTTTGCTAAGATTTGACAAAAAAGAGAACACGAATGGCATTGGGTTTCTTGGTCATGCGATCATCTTTATTTTGCTTCAGTTATGTTTCTTTTTTGTCTTAAATAGAAGAAAGGGAAAAAGGCGAAAGGCCATGGAAGAAAAGGAAACCCCTCTCAGGAGGGAAACGACAACAAAGAAGACGATGTCGTAGAAGTCAAAGGAGGCTCTGGAGACGAAGGCGATGAACTTGATCAAATGAACGTGTCTGACTTGGACGGCAGTGATAACGAACGAGACCACGAATTGAACGAACGTCTTGGCGCAATGGGCATTAATAACGAAACAGAGGCGCCAGTGGATTCAAGCGGTGACCCTGAAGTGATTCCTAATAATGGTGTTCAGTTGGATGGTGTTGGATGCAACTCTCAGTTCTTACATGCCAGTGAGAAGGATTGCGACACTAGTATTTTAGATTCTAACAAAGTTGAGTATGTAGAAGGTGATACTGTTAATCGCGCTTGCTCAGAACGCGCGGAGATAGTGGAAGATTCTTCAGAATACTTGGGAGAGAATCTGTCAGTGGAGAATGAGGGAGCTTCAAAGTGTATTAAAATGGAGAGCAGTGATGATTTACAGAAAAAAACACACACTACTTGTGGGGCAAATTCTCAAGAACAAAGCTTGTTCGGTGGGGATAAGGAAATAGCGTCAATGGATATTCTAAATTGCGAGAAAGAGATTAACGCAGACGAAATGCCCGATCCAGATTCTAACACAGTGCATTGTGTCGAAGGAAGCGATGACTTGTCACCCACAGAATCAAGCGAGTGCAAGATTGAAAATGATGATCAGCATTCTCAAAATGAACCCGATGGAAAGGCGGCGAATGATGGAACACAGAGTGTTTCGTCGACCATAAATGAAATCGTAGAAGAAATCGTCAACTTAGCTTTGGGCAGGACTTTACAGAATACCGACAAATGCCACGAAGATACTGTAAATACTTCCAGTGGTACGTCAGTGAATTTTAATGGAACCTGTACTCCGGCTGGTGCAGAAAATCATTCGGAAGACAAAACTGTAAGAGAAGAAGGAAAAGTTATCCTTGAAAATGGCGAAGGAACTTTTGCTGCAACGGAAGGCCTTCCTCGAAATGAGGCAGAAAACCTTGAAACTGGGGGTACAATGTTTGCTCCAACAGATGGTCTACCTCCATGTAACATTAAAAGTGTTTCTGTAGCCCGTGGCGAAAACACTGTCTTGACGAATACTTTCGTTACTGGGTGCGTGGAACAGGAGCAAAACTGTGTACCAAAAAAACAAGAAACAAACGGTGTTCGAAACGAAGGGTCTTGTTCTAATTCTACAGCGTCAAATGAAACAGAAAAAGCAGTGGGGTTAGCTATAAAAAGTGGAGAAATTTCTGATGAATGTGAAACTGATTCTGAAGAGGATACCGAGACGGACTGTAGATCGACGAGACCTCTTACACTACAGCCTGCCTATCACCCCTCCTCAGGGGAGTGCTCTATCATGTCTTGTTTAAGCCAGTTTTGCGCGTCTGAAATGTTAGATGGTAATAATAAATTTGCTTGCGAAGAGTGTAGCAAGCGGGCGCAACAAGTAAAGACAGGAAAAACATCAGGGACAGCGAGAAACGACGATAAGGATGATGATAGTGTTGACACGTCTTCGGAAGGTCAGTTCAGCTTTGTTTTACAGTTTACATGTACTTAGCCATGAACTGCACAGAAAAAAAGAATTTTAGCTGCGTGACAACGCCCTACTTGTCACTCAACGATTGTTTTTAATGTTGCGTGACAAGTTAAAAAAATGTATTCTCTCTAGCTTGCCCGCAAGCTCTCTCAGGAAACGCAAGGGAGGGCTTCTTTTCGATAGACCGCCGTTGGTACAATTGCTGGTAAAATTGCCGAAATTACAAATGTTAAACTGAAAATAAATTGGCCACTGGGTTATGTTAAAAAAAATTGTGCGGATCGGTCTTGGATTCTATCGACTTTATAAACCTCGACCTTGCCGCCTAGCTGTCATGCCAGAAGCCGTTATTTAGGTCGTTATTCCTTGACATTTTTACCAGAAGAGTTGCGCGACGGACACGAGAGAGTACCCATGTAAATAATTTGAAATAAATAATTTTGACAATTTTTTGCAATTTAAAACGTATACACGACCCCACAAGCTTTTTAGCTTTTGTTTATATCGTATCAAAATAAATGTTTCTTGTATTTTCTTGTCTTGTCTTTAGCCAAATTGCTGAACCCATTGTGTATTTCTTGTTGCTTGTAGACGAACCCAAAGGTGCAAAGGCAGGGAAGACCTCGACAAACAAGAAGAAGGATTCCAAACATCGTACTGTGTACACGGTTGCCAGCAAACAGTTGCTGATCTCGCTGGCTCCTCCCGTGCTCACTCTCCACCTGAAACGCTTCCAGCAGGCTCGCTTCACTTTGCGAAAACTCACGAAGCACGTGGATTTTCCTCTGGAACTAAACCTGGCTCCGTTTTGCAGCAGAAGTGGAAGGGTAAGTGAAAGAGGTGAATTTGATCCACGAGCAAGTTTTGGGGAACGTGCTTGAAGATTGCGTGACTAGCCGAAAGAGTATCTGGGAGTCGCCTTCTGTTTTTAAGAGATAATCGTTCGTATTATACTAAAACGTGCGGGCCGTTTATATTTCTTTACTTCAGGTTTTTGACAACGCGTTCTAAGTGATGCGCTCAGCGCCTCTTTTCCTCTAACCTCAGTTCTCGTTCAAGAACCTGGCAAAATGTAGCTCCCCACGCAGACGTCCTTTGGGCTTCGTCACGCGTTCCTTCCCCACGGACGTCTGCTGAATCGAAGGTCCACTTCCGTTCACAGGCCGTTTAAATCCAATTAAAGAAAACAATCGGTATCGAGTCATTGTATGACAGCTATCCTATCACTTTCTGCGAATCATTTTCCCAAAAAGGGAAAGTTACCTCTGATTGGTTCGTAGCTGAACGGAACGGAAGTGGACGGTCGATTCAGCAGACGTCCGTGGGTAAAGAACGAGTGACGAAGCCCAAAGGCTAGGCCAAATCCCGCTTGACCAGGTTTAGCTCCTCCATTCTAACCAGCAGCTGGATTAGTGAATTGTAGCTTCAGGAGATTAGTGACTTATCAGCATTTAGTTCAACATCAAGACTATTTCCACCGCTTCTCCCTGCGAAGGAGAGGCGAGAAGGAGCGCGGGCTCATTTCACAAGTAGCAGCTGGTGATCGATCCCATTCAACAGCTCTGTCGAGGGGAACAAGGCCAGTTTTGGCAAATCCTCGTTGAAGCACCGAAAGTAATCGCGCGAGCTAACGCGTCATGTTGCTTATCAACTTCAGTGACGACCGCCGTGGGCTCAGTCGCGTCTCGGATGCAGGATTTCGTCATCAACTAGCACTTGTTTCCCCGGCTGATCCCGGTCACACTGATATTATTTTTCTTCTTTTCAGACTCGGGCGGACTCGGAAGGGCAAGTGTTGTACTCGCTCTATGGTATAATTCAACACAGCGGTAACATGAACAGTGGGCACTACACAGCTTGCGTGAAAGTGAGAGAGCCACCGACCAAAGGTCTTTTTGACAGGATTACCCGCATGGATGAACTAACAGAGTTTATCCAGAAAATGTGGACTGTCGGAATGACCGATGCGAAACATCGTAATTCCAGGTGTCGTCACGAGCCTGCTCCAGGTGGTCAGTGGTTTCACGTCAGTGACTCGAGCGTGGTCGCAGTGGCGGAGGCTAAAGTGCTTAAGAGTCAGGCGTACATGCTATTTTACGGAAGGCTTCCCCTAAGTAGTAGATGATAAAGATATAATTAACTCGTGGAATTAACTATTTTTGAAGGACTAGGTGCAGGTTTAGTTTGTCTGTTTCAGTAGTTATTTGTCTATTCCTTGTGTCCGTTTGCTGAAATGAACGTGCACATACACCATTCTCAAACCGACGAGAGAATACGCGATTTTTTTTTCAATCAATGTGGAACAAAGAAAATACCAATCATTCTCTTACTTGCGCATTCCCTCGCTTGGCACCAGGTACTTTTTTGTATCGAGGTCTGATCGATTTATTTCGTTATTACAGTTCGTTGTGATTTTCCGAACGTCAGTGGCATCTTATGTTTTGGTTTTGCGATGTATTAATAAAATGCCGCTGAAATAATAGCGTAAAAGATGAATCATAACTCGACAGTAGCAATTGGTCGCAAATAGACTTTCTATCGGTGACAAGCGTTAGAAAAATATATGGGATGCGCGAAAAATAATCATTTAGGATTGCTTTTTCTTTTCTCTTGGCCTGGCAAAGAAAGTTCTTCAAACACATTATACCTTTCCCGCGATTGCGAACAATGGTTTCAAATAGAGGTTGGGATGGTCAAAAATACAGTAACTGTATGAAGTTTTGAAAATTGTCCACCTCAGCCTCGACTTGAAACATTGTTCGCGGGAATCGAAGGGTAATGCGAGAACGGTCTATTATAAAGCTTCGACAAGGCAACGATAAATCAAACACGTTACTGTCGAAAATGGCTGGAAAACATTTCATTGTGCGAGTTCCATTTATGATATTGGTATTTTAGTGTGTGAATTTGGCACAGTTGGTGACATGACTGAAAATATAAGCGCATCTATTCAAAATTGAAAGGAATATTTTTCTGTGTTTCAGAGTTTTGCATGAATTAGATTGATATTGCGAAGTATATATGAAATAATTCATATTATTTAGACCGATATCAGTAAATTGATTGTAAATTTAATACCCCAAAATATAAGAACCTTTTTAGCCAAGCAAATATAAGCGGGTTCGTATATGAGGGTTCTAGTACATTTTTATATACAGCTCTTGTTGAAAAGATACTTTTACCGTTAATACTGTACTACATATGCATTGTTTAGTCAGTTTTGTTAGACTTATGGCAATTCAGTTATGATTTAATGCTGTATAGTGAAGGAACAAACCCAATTTTGTTATTTTTTATGGTAATCAACAGCTTTGTCTTTCCATATAAATTAAGAACCTACTCAGCCTAAATTGTCAATAACAACCCCAAAATACAAGAACCTATTTTGCCATACTGTAAAAAAATGTAGGTTCTTACACGCGGGTTTTAACTGTACGTGTGACCAGTTATCACTTTAAATCTGAAAAAACTTGCAACCTTAGCATTTGGTGAATGCTAAACTACAATGATTGCTAACATCGCGAAAGAAAAATACTGCTTGAAACTTAGCTTTAAGAGTTGCTCACAAACATGGGCGAAATGTAAGGATACTCTTAAGTCTAACGGAACAAAACACATAGACCCTTTGCATAAATGGTGTCCAAATTTAAATAACAATACTTGATACATCCTTAGCCTCCTGTGGATGTTTACAGACAATGGATTTTTTACGTCAATGAATTTGAGGCTGAGGATGTATCAAGTATTGTTATTCAAATATGCAAAGTGTCTATAGTCAAAAAGTTCAATCAGGGCCTGCGAAAAACGTTTTCAAGTCACAGGTTATGTGACTGTGCAAAAGGTTGATAAACATTCAAGAAATTGGCATGAATTGAAGATTTTTATGAAATCGTTGACTTTTTCGTGCTTGATATGCGCTAACCACAAAAAGTTGCTCCAAACGCCAGAAGTTGCCGAGCGCAATCGGGACAGGCCAAGCCTGTATTGTAGTCGTTCGAACCGAGCTTGCTACAATCTCGTCCCCAGAGCCCGCTGTTCTTTTGGTCACCAAGAACACGGACTCGGTACGTTATGTATGGGGAAATTATAATGCACCCAATGATCGAGTTCGTGTTCTGTGCTGACCAAAACATAGGCGGGCTTTTGGGGACGAGAATTGAGCTTGCTAACGTTAGTTTTCAAGAGTGAATTTGGAGAGAACGTACGACTCTGTTGATACACATCTGGCCTGAACTCCACAAAACGTACAAGATTATCTTTAAGCCTAAAATGCTCCGCTTGTCTTTGCTGCTTTTCTTCGTAGCAGGTAATTCACTGCAAGAATTTTATACTATAAAGGCACCTTTGGCGGTAATGAAGTTCATCAGAATGCCACAACTTAATATATTCTCCACAATTGATTCGACAATATAAATAGCATTGGTAGCCAAAGGAAAGGGGGTGTGATGTGCAAAATTCACTGTTGTTTCGCTTCCGGTGGTAGTGGCTTTCGACAAGAACGATGTTTAACAATTATCCTGAGAAATCGCCTGATACTTAGCCGACGAGACCGTAGGCCGAGTTGGCTAAAATCAGACGATATTCCGCAAGATTGAGCAGCAAAATTGTTTTATTATTCAACAAATTGTCAACGAAGAGCATTTTACAGCTAGAAAAGTTGCCGTTGTGCTGCTCTTTGCGAGACTTCGACCGAATTATACCGCAGAATATCCGTCAGCTATTAACAGCATAGTGACCATATATGAGCAACATGACAATTTGTAGCCATTTTTTGATCTTTTGTCATTCGCATACATAGAAGGTTTGGCCAGAGAAAATATGTTGGCGAGGAAAGAAATAAATTACCAGGCAACTAATTACGATAGAGTCTTCGCAGCACCAGTTATTGTGCGTTTTAATTAACGGTTGCGAAGGTGACTCTGGAATTGAACAAGGTCCAAATAATTGCTGCGATAAAAGGTAAAGTCTGCATTCGGGCCTAGTGGCCCATCAGGCCGGAGCTGATCCCGGTTTCTGCGATAGTTTATGCTGATAGCTTATGCTGCGATAGCTTAAATCAAATACTATAAAGGTCACAAAAAGTTTAATATTTGACGATAAAAATCTGCGATAAAATATTATAAAGCATAACACGACGTTTCGACGTTTCCAGAACGTCATTATCAAGTGAAAGTAGAATAATAAAATCTAGTATATATAGTGAGGCGGTGAATAAATTAAAAGACATTGGAAGTTAAACAAAGAGTTTGGCCCTGATGGAGTCGCTCTGGGTGTTTAAATTGGGTCTTATTGTTCTTATGTACAGCATTTATGTCAAATGTCAAATGAATGATTATAGTGGTCATGCACTTAGCTACATCAAGCTAATTCTCAGACATGCCACTCAAACTGAGGGAAACAAATATTTCAAATAAACATAACAAGCTTGAAAATCCCAACTGGCGGGAGGCGGACCAGTTGGCTATATACAAGCATGACCGAGGAGTTGAACTAGGTGTAGCGTTGTCAGGGAATCAGTAGCTACCAGTAAAGGAGGCCAAACGTTGACTAAATAACACAACGGTTTAATTCCTACCGCAAGTCGGCCATTACAAGTACAGAACTAGCACACGTGTGTATACATCCGGGATACATCTTACTCTAGTGCCCAAGCCCTTAGCAACTATAACATCGTGACATCGTTACATCTCCCTTCTTTGGGTAAACAAACAAACAAAAATGAAGGGAACTAAGAAAACAGAGATAAAACGTGAGGCGGATTAACACTAGGTAAAATGTTCACTGTTCAAGATTGTTCACTTAGCCTTGACATCGGCTTCCTAGGTAGTGAAATCCCTCAGGTAGGCAGGTCTCCTAACAATTCTGCCACTTCTAGTGGAGACGGACACGGGAACACTTGGTGAAGCCAGCTGAGGATCTGGATGCAGAAAATCTGAAGATTCAACAATTCCGCCGCTGCCCGCTGAATCGGGTACAGGAACACTTGGCAAAGCTGGCTGGAAACCTGGCTGTGAAGCAGCTGGCATCTGCGATGCTGAAGATTCAGTTTGTAACTGGGGTATCTCCTCAGTTGGTCTCCTGAGGAGTGGTCGAATCTGAGCATCGACCTTCGACTGCACTTTATCTTCTGGCATAACTTGAAAGTTCTCAGGAACTTTGTAAAGATGCGAGCGATTTCGGCGGTATAGTCTACCATCTTCTGTGCGGACTATATAGGAGCGTACCGCTACTTGACTACTAACTTGCGCTTTAAACCATTTTGTCTGATTTGGTAAGGGTCGAACCCGCACCACATCTCCAACTTTAAGCGGTGGCAGCTCCTTAGCTCCTCTGTCGTAGTAGAGGGATTGCTTATGTTTCCTTTGTTGCAATTTGAGTTTCACATCAGGAATAACTTTTGGCTGAAGCAGATGACTAGCCATGGGCAGGGGAGTGCGGGTTCTGCGGGCGAAGAGACGTTGTGCAGGAGTGCTGTCCATCCCTTCCGATGGGGTGTTCCTAAAGTCTAGTAGAGACAAGTGAGGGTCATGGCCAGCATCAGCAGCTTTCTTTAAGATATTCTTCGCTGTTTTAACACTGTTCTCAGCTTTACCGTTGGACTGAGGATATCGTGGTGAAGTTTTAACGTGTTCAAACTGATACTCCGCTGCAAACTTTTGAAACTCGCTACAGTCA
This sequence comes from Blastomussa wellsi, assembly GCA_947652115.1. NCBI lineage: Eukaryota > Metazoa > Cnidaria > Anthozoa > Scleractinia > Plerogyridae > Blastomussa > Blastomussa wellsi. The sequence goes on from OX393564.1 coordinate 24,099,269, forward strand.
AACTGGGGTCCATTGTCCGTGGTGATACGGTCCGGAAGCCCATATCTTGTGAGGTGCGGCTTCAGTTTGTCAATAACCCCTCTGGCGGTCTTAGACGTCAATATATCCAACTCGAAGAAATTAGAGTAACGGTCAGTGGTAACCAGGTAGTCGGTACCGTTAAGTTCAAACAGGTCTGCTGAGATGCTCTGCCATGGTCTTGTCGGAATTTCGTAACATACTAGAGGTTCTTTCTGCTGCTCTGGTTTGTAGCTGTTACAAATGCTGCACCTTGAGATGAACTCTGTAATTTGCTTGTAGATACCTGGCCAGTAGAAGGCTTCTTTAGCTCTCCTGAGACACCCCTGGACGCCCAGGTGGCTGGCATGTACTTTCTCTATTATGTGTTGTCTTAGGCTGGATGGTACTATAATTCGCTCACCCTTGAACACGACGCCGTCTTGTATGGACAATTCTTCTCTGAAAGGAAAATATACCTGTAACTTGAGTGGTACGTCTGCTTTGCTCTCTGGCCAGCCTTGTTTAATCATGGTAGTTAATGCCTGAAGCTCTGCATCAACTTCCGTGGCACTCTTGATTTCTAAGAGAGTTAGTTGCCGAATGGGTACAAACTCAATCATGTTGACATGCTCAGTCTCAATTTCTGTTGGTGATCTCGTGCCAGCGACACTCCATACTTCTTCGTTGTCACCTCCTTCTTGTTTAGTCAAGGGAAGGTAAGCTCGGCTGAGGGGATCCGCCATGTGCATCTCAGTGCCCTTTCTGTATGATACCTCTAAGTCAAATTTCTGTAGACGCAATAGCATTCTCTGCAGCCGCTTTGGTGCACTCAAGAGACTCTTCTTCATAATGGATTCCAGAGGTTTGTGGTTGGTGTCAATAAGAACCTTTCTACCATAGACATAGCCTTCAAAACGCTCAACCCCAAAGACAATTGCAGTAACTCCTTCTCAATCTGAGCATAGTTAGTTTCAGTAGGTGTGAGGGCCCTTGAAGCATAAGCAACCGGGTGTCCTTCTTGTAGTAAACAGGCCCCAAGACCACTCATGGAGGCATCGCATTGAAGCACGGTCTGCTTTTGAGGATCGAAGAACTTGAGCACTGGCGCTTGGGTTAAGACTTGCTTTACTTGCTCTAAACACTTGCCATGAACTTCTTCCTCCCATACAAACTCATTTTCTTTCTTGACAAGTTCTCTCAGTGGTTTTGCCAAGTCTGCAAGGTTGGGTGCAAACTTCTGCACATAATTTACCATGCCTAGTACTCTTTGGACGCCTTGTTTATCAGTAGGGGACGGCATTTCATTAATAGCTTTCAGCTTGTTAGGATCAGCGCTGAGACCCTCTGAGGATATGATGTGGCCCATGTAGCTGACTTGTTTCTGCCTAAACTGCATCTTCTCTGAATTCAGCTTGATGCCTTTCTGTCGACAGCGGTTGAACACCTCTCTCAGGTTTCGGTCATGATCTTCAAAGGCTTCTTCATCTGTGTCTCCTGCTCCAAAGACCAAAATATCGTCTGCAATAGCTTTCTGCCCTGGTAGCCCTTCAAGTGCAATATCAATTCTTCTCTGAAACTCTTCTGGAGCTGGGGATACTCCAAATGGCATACGAAGCCACCGATATCGGCCCCATGGTGTTCCGAAAGTCGTTGCATAGCTGCTTGGCTCATCCAACTGTATGTGCCAAAATCCATTTTTTGCATCAAGTACTGAGAACACACGGGCTTTTGAGAGGAGAGGCAGCACATCATCTATTGTGGGTAGAGGGTAATGATTTCTGTGTAGAGCTTCATTTAACGGTTTTGGGTCAATACACAGTCTAACCTTGCCATTCTTCTTTGTTGTGACCACCACTGCTGAAATCCACTCAGTGGGTGTATCGACCTTTCGAATCACTCCAATATTTGACAATCTGTCCAATTCTTGTTTTAGAGGTTCTCTGAGGGCGATTGGCACTCTCCGTGTAGGTAGCTGGACTGGCTGGACATTCTTGTCGATCTCCAGGTGGAGTTGTCCTTCCAGTTTGCCTTCTCCGGTGAACACATCCTTGTACTGTGACTTGTAGTCTTCCACCTTAGGGCCGTCGCTCTTCACATCGTTGGAGTCCACCGCAAGGATATTCTGTTTGTTGACAGTTAGCAATTGAAGATGTTCACTGGCTCGCAAGCCCAGAATGGATTTGCATGTACCACTAACAATAAGGAACTCAATGCTGTACCTTTTATTGTTCTTTGGGTTAACGACCTTGAGTCTTGTCTTGCCCAAAGGTTTAACTTCTGACTGGTTGTACATTACCAGAGTCACTGCGGTTTCCTTTAACTCGTTCAAGCTGTTGTGCCCACAAAGCCTTGTCACTGTCTCATCAGTCATGATGTTTACAGTTGATCCGGTGTCCAGTTGAAATTTCTCCTCTTTTCCATTGACAAGTAGGGTGGCAAAGACTTTGTTAGGGTGCCCACTTGAGGCTAATGCATTAACCTGCTCTTTAATTTCGATCTCAGCCACATATTCATACTCCTCGTCTTCAGATTCACAATCCACAGACAACACTTTTTTCTTAGATTCATGGCAACAAGCTGCAAAATGGTTTGGCTTACCACAATTCTTGCAAGAGGTCCCCCATGCAGGACAGTTCTTTTTCGCGAAAGGATGCTGTCTGGCACAGAACTTGCACTTGCGTTCTTGTGACTCGTTTGAGGGCTTCTCTGGTATCATTTTCTTCTTTTTGCTAAGTGGTTTTGCTTTCTCTTCCTTCACAAAACGCACATCCTCCTGGTTCATCACCTTCAGCTGTCGTGCTGCTGTCTCGGTAGATCTGCAAATGTCTATACATTGACCTAAGGTGAGCTTGCTTGTCTGCAGAAGCTTTTTTCGAGCAGAATTATCATTAATGCCAACCACCATTCTATCACGAATAAGTGAGTCTGTCAATGTCCCATAATTGCAGGTCTTTGTTAACTTTCTTAGTGCTGTGACATAGCTATCAACAGATTCATTCATCTCCTGGTCCCTACGATTGAAGACATACCTCTCATAAGTCTCATTGCACTCCCCAATGCAGTATTTTTCCATCTTCTCTAGGATCACTGCTGGGTCTTTTCTTTGGTCTTCGTTCTCAAATTCCAAAGCATCAATAACATCTAACGCATCTGAGCCAATGCACGTAAGTAACGTGGCGGTCCTTCGTTCCTTGTTCCGATCCGGATTTTCCGGGTCCTTGAGCTGAGCCGCGATTTCATAATTTGACCACGCTCGACTGAATCGTTGCCACTTGACAGGGAGATTTCCACCGCTTAAATCCAACTTTTCTGGAAGCGGTATGTTCACAGGAACAGTTATCACACTGGGTTGTGTACCCGAAGAATTCTGAGTCGAAACGGGAGCGCTTCCTTCGCCCTCGGTAGGCATAGTAAATGCAGAAATGTTGACACGAGTGTTCACATAATATTGCTGATAGAACTCACCAAGTTGCTTCCAGCGGGGCCACGAGCGGCAGTTCTATACGTAGTTCACTTCTGACACCATGTAGCGTTGTCAGGGAATCAGTAGCTACCAGTAAAGGAGGCCAAACGTTGACTAAATAACACAACGGTTTAATTCCTACCGCAAGTCGGCCATTACAAGTACAGAACTAGCACACGTGTGTATACATCCGGGATACATCTTACTCTAGTGCCCAAGCCCTTAGCAACTATAACATCGTGACATCGTTACACTAGGGTCCACCAAGAAACAACTCCAGCTAAGTGGTCAGAGCGGGACTTGAACCCGTGACCTCCGGATTTCAAGTCCGGCGCCCTAACCACTCGGCCACGCTGCCTCCCCTGTTTCAACGCGTTGCTGATCATCGATACTCTGCCATTGGTCGCCACCTGAGAGATGCCCATGGGAACATTGACTTACTCAACGAGAGCCAGTTTAGAATGCTTAAAAAATGTGGCACGAAATGGGATTGTCTTGTTTATGAAATGCTGTACATAAGAACAATAAGACCCAATTTAAACACCCAGAGCGACTCCATCAGGGCCAAACTCTTTGTTTAACTTTCAATGCCTTTTAATTTATTCACCGCCTCACTATATATACTAGATTTTATTATTCTACTTTCACTTGATAATGACGTTCTGGAAACGTCGAAACGTCGTGTTATGCTTTATAATATTTTATCGCAGATTTTTATCGTCAAATGTTTTACCAAATCTTTACTTATTCGAAAAAGTTTAATGTCAAGAAAATAAATAGAACGGGACATGTGAATCTTCATGCTTTAAGGGTTATGTCTCAGTGCGAAGCACTTCACAGCAACCCTTCCATGAAAGCTGTAGACGAAAACTTGTCTGACAAATGATCCCTTCTACATGTACATGTTCTACTCGGAAATGGCCTCTACATGGCTGCTGGCTAGACTGACTATGTATAGCTACTTCCGTAAACAAGAATCCAGTTCCGGGTAGGGCATCGAAGTCCAGTTACGCCGGCTTGATCGCTACGCTCGCAAAACATGAAGGACTGAACTAAAAAAGGTTGCTGAAACACGGGAGCGGTGCTTCAAACTTGCTGCTCCGAACAGAAGATGGAGCCTCTGACAGGCGACAATCCGGGCTGTTGGAGGGAGCGTGACGTCACGCTGTTTGATCTCATACATTTATTATATTTTGTAACGACCTAATTCAGATTCAAGTAGCTAGCCACAACGTATCTATAGCTTGTAGACCTGCGACGCAGGCTAGATTCAAGTGCCCATGAGAAATCCTCCATAAAGAGTCCAAAAAATACCGAATTTTTCACCTTTCAATTTGGATCCCAAAATGTGATATCATGTAAGCTAAATGAATAAAGTTAGCTTTTTACATGTAATACCTTGTATTTTTAGCGCGGTCTTTTGCACATCTGTGGCGTTTCGAGTCACTTTCCACTGGCCCTTTCGATAAGAGCAGAAGATGAAGACAAGGCTGAGAGACCAAAGAATCCGAAATTTCCACCCCTTAGCGAGACGACGAGCATCTGCGTCTCTTTGCATTGTGTTCGGAAATCGAACCCAATCGAACTCTCTCACGCATTTGTTGGGGTTTGATTAAGTTAGATTACATTCAAGTAAGTTCGATTAGTAACGTCGTAAGTTGTGTTATGTTTTTATAAATGGTCTGAATCCATTTGGTACTTGATAGCCACTAATTGAATGCGCTTTGCTTATCAGCTGTCATTGGCAACATTCTGAATAATCAAGACAACAATCAGTGGTACAAAAATGGTGTCAAGCTGATTCAAGACAACCTTAAGGTAAAACCGAACACAAACACTGCTAAGAACGCCATTCTATTCATGGGCGATGGAATGGGCATCACTACTGTTGCTGCTGCTCGTATCCTGGACGGACAGATAAAAGGAAAGTCAGGCGAGGAGAATGTATTGAGTTGGGAAGAGTTGCCTTGGACAGCGCTCGTAAAGACGTACGCTGTAGATCAACAGGGTCCAGACTCTGCCAGCTCTGCCACAGCTTTTCTGAATGGAATTAAGACCGACCAGGGTAGGTAACGAAGTTAAGGTGATTCTCTGTATTGCATTGCGCATCCTTACTGCGCAGAATTTTACGCGCACAATCAAAATGGTGACTTTTTCTATTCGGATTAGCTCACGAGGCAGATAAATTGTCATTTTACTCGTAAACCTATATTTTTTATTGCAGAATTTTGGTGTACAAATAATCATCTTTAAGTGAAAAAATAAAACGAGGAATTTTTGGTTGGGAAAAACGAAACAGTTAAAACTCTGCAGTAGACGTATCCTTACTAGGCGATGCCATCTACTCGTGGAACGTTCTGAGGCGTTATTTTTCCATAAATTATATTATATAACATTGTTCCATATAATGGAGACTTCCTGGGAATCCAAACTTTTATCCACTATTACCGGCCTTCAATAATGTTTGCTTTCAGCTACCGTAAAATGTACCGTGGAACGATCAAATTACGCGCGTGATTAGCACCGTTACAATCGACATAAATGGGGTAAGATTGGCCCATCATAACTCGTATGTAAGCATGGTGACCTATCTGTGTATTGTTCTTTTCTAAAGAGTGCTTCGAAGGAGACATTCAGGGAAAGTTTCGTAAAAATTGTTCGTCAATTTTCATTTCCGAGGAATCACCTTAACCATGTTCACTATTAATATCAGAAATGTAGCAGCTCTCGTAAGCCTGTAATTCTACTGGTTGGTTAGCGTATTGTCCTGGGGGTTAGGAGCATTGTTCCTGTTGCCTGTTCTATTGTTCATTCTAAGGGTAGCGAGCCAAACACGTAAGACCTTACGAGAACTGCTTCAGGACCCCAGAAATATCCGGTAATTCGGTAGGTCCGGGTATAATATATATAATTACGAGTAGGAGAGCCCGCGCACGCGCGAGGAGACATGGCGTGAAAGGAGATAAGACACGCGCGCCGTCCGAAAGGAGGTCTCGTTACTCACTTGGTCTTTATTTAAGCCGTCCATACGGGGTGCAGCGAGGTGCTAATGAATTCGGGTGCTGAGCTCAAACTACTACTTGAAACTGGAAAATTTATTATGAATCGTTTTATTTTACAGGTATTATAGCAATGGACGAAAGGGCAAAATGGGGTTACTGCTCATCTGCAAGTAAGGATCGTGAAGTCATCTCTATCCTCTCACTCGCTGAGATGACAGGGATGTCAACTGGGTTCGTGTCGACCGCGCGCGTCACTCACGCAAGTCCCGCGTGTTTGTACGCGCACTCTGTCGATCGACGCTGGGAAAGTGATGTTGATAAGACGCAAAAAGCGTACGATGATGCGTCTGCATGCAGAGATATTGGTAGGTGAAATTTCCCCCTGGTAACCTCTCTGCAATTTTGTATACGATTGCTATCATGGGATAAATTGACTGAGAGAATAATGATACACTAATCATACACGCAGTGGACACCCTGGAACACCAAAAATACCATAAAATGCCAATAGATTTCTGATGTTCCGGGGTGTTCCGATGTGTTCCGGTGTTCCTTGTTTTGTGGTGTTCCGGTGTTCCTAGCTTTAGTACATGCCGTTTGGGGTAACTTGTTCATCGAAGCACATGAAATATTTATTAATTTTCAGCCTTGCAACTTGCCGAGTACTCGCACGGAGACGGAATGGAAGTTATCTTTGCTGGAGGACGCAGAGAGCTCATGCATCAGAATCAAAAAGACCCTGAGTACCCGGATAAAAAAGGAGAGAGACTGGATGGTAGAGATTTGATCCAAGAGTGGATGAATAAGCATCCGAACTCGAAGTACGTGTGGAACAAAACAGGTTTTGACCAGATTGACGTGGAAAAGGTTGATCATCTGATAGGTATGTACCTAATGTATTTTATTTTGCACTGGTTGCGTATTTGTTGCTTTAATGTATCTAGTGTGCTTGCGAAAATAATCCACCAAGCATCAATTTTTTTAAGGACTATAGACTGAATTAGTTAACATCATATATCTTACTAGTCTCCTAACGCAGCCGTTATTAGGGGATTGCGTTACACTTGTCCCCACTAACGTCTGCTTAACCGAGGCCAACATTCCTTTCCGCCGCTTCGCCAATCAGATTTTGCCTACTAAAATCCGGAAAGCCGACCTTCACCTTGACCGCCGCTTAGCCAATCAGATTTTACCAACTAAAATACCCACGACGCCTCTCCCGCCGCGAGACACGGGATGAGATGAAACCTGCCAGGGACGATTGATTTTGCTCCAAGTCTGAGATTTCTCTGGTAAATTCATTTTAGATGAAAGCAAGTTCTGAATTTGCGAAGGGAAACTTATTTACTGAAGGGAGGAGAGATACACTCCTTAATTTATCAACTGGCTACGGTAAGTCGTTTGATATCAAGCTTTGCCTTCAGTGTGTTAGACAGTGTCATTGATTTTCAGTTTTCATATTTTTCCCCACAGCTCCGCAAAAAGACGTACAATCCAGCAACGAATTACTGAAGTTCAGCCAAATGAAAAGCTAGCCTATGGGTCAAAGTTTCCACATTTCAGACTCTAAACGACTGCGTAGCGATTTTGGTGTTCGGAAAAATATTATTTCAAGTGTGTGCGCCGTTCATAATCGTCGGTTGTTCAAACCCAATTTTAAGCAAATGGAGGCCTCAAATCAAAGGGCCAATGAACTATCGAAAGGAGAAGTTGAACATATTTTCAAGCCAGCCTTTTAACCCAGCAGCAATGAATGATTCAGCGCGGTGAAGTTGTATTCGCCTTGACTGGCTCTTTCCAATTTTACCCTTTGATTTGTTCGCTCGTAAATACCACGGATGTTGACCTCTTTGATGATTTCTAAATTAATTCCGCTTTGCGTTTTCGAGTTGGCGAAGTCTTTTGTAGCATTTTATAGCGTTGAAATAAATATTTCTGATCCACTGTTGTGGGAGAGAGATCATCTTTCCCAAAATATTAACCCTCCAAGTTATGACCTAATCAGACTCGCACGCTTACCTCTTGTATTCACAATAAATAATATTTTATTTAGTGATTCAACCATCGAAATACACCAGAGCATTGTATCCAACAGCGCCGGCATCCCGAAGAACGGATTCGCGGGAAATTTTATAACGATCGTTTTGAATGCCTCCAGACAATGCTGATTGTCTGGCGAGAGAAAATGGGAAAGGAATGTTGGTCGCGGTTGAGCAGGCGTTAGTGGCGACAAGTGTAACGCAATCGCCTAATAACGCCTGCGTAGGAGGCTAATATCTTACTTGTAAGTGGCAATTTTCTATGCAGGACTTTTTGAATATTCTCACATGAAGTATGAAGTGGACCGGGCAGACGATGCAGCTGGTGAACCATCAATAGCGGAGATGACAGTAAAAGCCATCAAAATACTACAGAAAAACCCTAAAGGGTACTTCTTGTTTGTCGAAGGTGAATGTATGAAGAATCGCACCAGAGACTTTTTTAAACTTTGATATTTTTGTCTAATAAAGAGAAAAATACAAAGTTAATTTTAAAAGCAACGAGGTGTGGAATCGATCTCGGGTTGCTCGGATCACGAGCGCTTCGTAGTACCAGTACACCCCCGAGGCCCGGCTGTTGAAACTAAATATTAAGAATTTATAGTGCTGTAGCAGGCTAACCGGAGGGGGTGTACAATATTGGCTGAATTAATAAACAGACAACAGTAACAATGGACCCTAGCCCTAAAACAATAGAGCTGGGACCATACTCGTTCCCAGTGCATTCGGAGCTCGGTGCAATTCCTGTGTTTAATTTAGCCGCTAGTCGAACGATTGTCATTGGACCTCGGCTATTACACCGGAAAACCGGAGACTGTACACAGTATACCATCATTGCTATTTAAGATCCAAGTTATTACCACTGCTTTGAACCCCACGGTGGCGGTGGAGGAGTTGGGGGGGGGGGGGGGGGGGCGTAGAGGGAATGTTCACTTGCTTTGAGAGTACTGAATAAGGCTATTCATGCTTATTAGGATACTGTAGTCGGTCAGAAATAATTAGGATCTATACCAGGGTACCTTAACTCCACAGGAGAGTAGAGGCAGCAGTAAAGAATCCAGTTAATACAGGCCCCGCCAATCAGTAACATGATTTCGTTCTTTCCAATTTATTCATTGTTCCCTAGGAGGACGCATCGATCACGGACATCACGATGGTCATGCGGTTAGAGCTCTCCATGACACGTTAGCTATGAATGAAGCGGTGTCTAAGGCAATAGGAATGACGGATAAAGGTAATCAAACACTAATATATTCTGCAGCTAGACGATTTCGACTTTCCCGCTCTCCTCTCATCATTTACACATCTCCCATAATATAGCAATAGAGTTGATGTTCGCGGGAGTAAATATGTTTATGAGCCAACACCAAATTTGACAGTGTGACGAAGAAATTTCGTGGTCGATTACAGGACGTACCACAACACGCTCACGCCCATTTGTATGATTTACGCCCAAGAACATCAACTCTGTTACTATTATAATCATTTCAGAGGGCATTGAGAACAGCAATCAAAGACAGTAAGCAATATTTTGAACACTGCTGGCAGTTAGCCGCTGTTTATTTTTGATCTAAAATCAGGCTAAAGATATTTTCGAACCTTGCCAGAAAACTTCAAAATTCAATCATTTTTAACGCTTAGAACAAAATTTGCTCTACGTTTTCTTCAAATTAAACATACAGAATTCTATAGACAGCAAATATCTATTTAGCGTTGTTCAAATGAATTGTGCAGCAAAATAAACTGAACTGGCAGTTTGGCATTGAATGAGTTTCGCGCTATGAAAACAAACCTACGTTCACTTCAGTTTGGCTGCCTGGATTCTTCTTTGAGTTTCCATAAATAAATTCCTCTTCATCTAGCTGTGAAGAGTGAGAATTTGCTTAACTGTTAGACATTTAAGCCGTTTTGTCCTTTTTGAGCTAGAGAATAGCACAGATGGAAAAGCCTCAACTGAGTCAGACGGAGCTTGAAGAGTTGCTTGCGAGCAAGAAAATGGCGCGAACAGTTGAATGGTTTTCAATTCTGATTGGCTGGCGTCTTCACATTCTTGCCTCTGATTGGTTCATTTTAGCCCGCTAGATTCTCCATTTTATCCTGTAAAATACGCCACAATGCCCGATGAAATGATTATAATACACCTTGGTCCCCCCCCCCCCAAAAAATGCAGAACATTTGTTTCCCATTTCTCCTGGGTATTACAGTCGCCCCAAGCGGCAAAGAAAGTGCATTATGGGAGATGTGAAAGTGCATTATGGGAGAATAGTTTATTATGGGTGAATAGTTTTCAATCCAATTGTTCCCATCCCTCACTAAAGTGTTAGAAAGAATCTGAAAGAAATACTTCTAGAAAGAGGTTTCATTAACAAACGGCCCCCCAAATATAAATTATTTCTTCGCAGACGAAACACTGGTCGCAGTAACCGCTGACCACTCTCACGTTTTCACCATCGGCGGGTACCCGAAGCGCGGGAACCCAATATTCGGCATAGTGCGCTATTTGGACGGCAAGCTAGCAGTTGATTCCTTCAACAAGACATACACCTCACTTGGTTACGCTAACGGCAGGGGAGGATTAAACGGAAGTCGTCCAGACCTCAGGGGGGTGGACACCACAGATAAGGACTATCTTCAACAAGCCACAGTTCTGAAAAGTTTTGAGACTCACGGAACCGAAGATGTTGGTAAGTTGCGAGGAATCAGAAAATACAGCAATGATAGGACCTCAACTATATTTCACTTCGGTTAGACAGCATTGCAAACATGGCGGTCATGATGAGCGAGAGAGTGGGAACGTGTTTAATGGTTACTACTTTCCCGAGTAGTTGTTTTCATTGTTTCAGTTGCGTGTGCTCCGCATTATTGAGATTGAAAAGATCTTAGCTACAACTAGAAATAAGTTATTAGTACACCTCACAAAGCGGGAGAAAGTAATATATTTTGTAAATAGTTAAGTGTAGATACTCCGGCTTTTCTGCCTTTCGCTATTAACAGATGCATGTTGTACAATTAATGTGTTGAAATTTTTAGCATTTTGTTAAGTCGATATATTTTAATAAGTAAGTATATAGTTCGTATTTAGTTTTAATTAATTAATTGCCTAATGAATTATTATTACTTGTAATGTATTTGTAAGTGTTGTGAAAAGTTTATCAATAAAGAGCATAAATTATAAAAAACAATGACGAGACTGAAATACAGTCACAACCGCTGACCTGAAATCACTCGAAGTTGACAAATAGTAGATTAAACGAATAGAAACAAAATAAACGTGCAAAGTCACCGTTTAAACTATTGCACAGTAAGTGCTAAAAAATAATCACTGTTCACTGTTTCCTGTTTTTCCGTATTGTTTGTGGGTCGCAAAGGTAACTGAATTGTTCAGTAGATTGTGCAACCCGTTTTCTCTTTGCAAGGTCGAATTCGTTACACAGGAATTATTTTCAAAGGACTTTTTGAAATTCGGAAATAAGCCTCTCTTTCTATTTAGCCTCCCCACTCCCCTTGATAGGAAATAAAGCCTCTCAGGGGCTTATTAAGGAGCTACGTCACGCGATTTTGGGTTATATTTTTTGCTACGAACCAAATTACCCTTAAAATGTAGGAAATCTATAACTAATAGTTTGCTAAGGGAGAAAAACACCAAAGAGGTGATACCAAACTAAAAATGAACAAGAATGGTTAAGGATGGAGAAGATTGAGGTGGATTACAAATGACAATTTCGGAGGTTTTATTGTTTTATTGGAAAGTATTGTTTTAACTCTTCCTCGTTTTTCTCAGGAATACACGCGGATGGACCTGGAGCCTACTTGTTTCATGGCGTGGTTGAACAGCAGTATGTTTTCCACGTGCTGGATCACGCGTTGTGTTTGAGTAGTAGTAAGCAGAAAGCATGTGACAAGCACGTGAAACGAGGAGGAGCAGTCAAGAGCAAGGCTCGCGTAGGTGCTAACTTCACTTCATTTCCTTCAGTGCATCTCCTGTTGATGGCGGTGGCTTTTTGGATGGCTGCATATACACTGTGGTGATTACAAATTCTGAAATCGCTTGTGGCATCAGTTGAGATAAGTGCTGTCAGAGGACTCAGAGGAATATAATTGCATGTCACAATTTTGGCCTTTTTAGCAGTTGTTTTCTCGTTAGAACCAAACGTAATCCTGTATACTAAAACCAATATATAAAATATAATGTTTGCACTGGATGCTATGCATGAAGTTAAGTAACCGTTTGAAATCACGAGAAGTACCATGACAGAAGACGAAAACATTTGCATGTTAAAAAACATGGAAATTAATAAATATATTTGGCACTTTCCATTGGACCAAAAATTCCGGTTTATTAAAATTTTCAGAAATTTCCAGAGGCGAATGGAAAAGAATTTTCCGGTTTACTGTACCGGAAGTCATCGACTGGTACATGCGCCGCGACGGATTTGAAGCGCGCGAAGTCTAAAAATGGAATATAAATTATTAACCCCAACGAGCCGAAATAGAGGGAATTAAGGCGATTTTTTCATTAATTATCCCGTAATCTGAATAACAAACTGTAGCTTGTCCCTATTGTGTGACTTGTATCTGCTTCTGTATGCCTCTTTGCCGAAACACCTTGAAGAAATATCCAGTAAAGTCTCCTCATGTAGTCGCTTTAAAACGAGTACGTCCCTTCTTATCTATAAATACTACCACGCCTTGATTACTGTACTGTATTACTGGATTGCTTGAGCCGTCAGCTAAGAGATAAACTGAGAAAAAAACTTCAAAATCTCGTAGCCAGAGTAATCACGAAATTGATCATTCTTTTGACAAAAGAGAAGTTATCTAAACCTCGCCAGAGACAAAAAGCATTGATAATCGTTAAAACAATTCACGAATACGGGCAACCCAGGACTCTCCTCCCCTAGCTACGCCCTTGTACAAGTTTATATGGAACAATCTGCCCCAAGAAATGAGGGATGCTGGTTCGATTGGGCACTTCAAAAGAAAGATCTTTTAATAATTGGATTTCCAGAAAACACTCGAGAAATGTAGAAAACACTCGCTTGCGGCTCGTGTTGTCTACATTTCCCTTGTGTTCTCATATGCCCGTCGTGTTTTATGACAGCAGTTAAAGCTGGAATTAAGGGTGTTTTTAGCAGGTCACATTGTTTCTATGGTAACCTATTATGTCACGAAAATGATAACAATGTGTTCAACAATGATTGGGCAGTTTTTTTGATACATGTACCATGATTGTAGCATCAGCTGATAAAGAGTGGTTATAATGACCCATTAAATTCTAAGTCTTTGAAAGTGCTGGAAAATGTTTTGAGCCACTACTCCTTCCAGTATGGCGTCCAGTGCGAAAACGCACTAGCGACTAAATACAGGAATTGCACCGACCTCCTAATGCCCTGGGAACTAGTATGGTTATCTCCCAGCTCTTTCCCAGCTCTATTGTTTTAGGGCTAGGGTCCATCGTTGCTGTTGTTTATTTATCATATTTCAGGCAATATTGTACACCCCCTTCCGGTTAGCCTACTCTAGCACTATAAATTTTTAACCCTGCAATGCACAGTATGTAATTGCTTGCTATGAGTCCAGGTTGGGAGGGGTGGGGGATATTCCTTGTTCCTTCATGTTGCAGCAAGTAGGCTGAACTACGCTTGAACCCAGATCGAAATCAATCGAAACTAAAACTACGGAGAAAAATAAGACATAAAATCATGATTTTGTTGCAGCTGTAAACGGTTTGAGAAATGTTATTTCCTTAGCTTTCAGAGACAAGATGTTACACCTGCTAAACTGGATTCAAAAATACATTCGTGATATATAATTGGCCCTCGCTGTATGAACAACGGTCGTTTATACTGCATTATGCGACAGAACCTACACGGTCTAATGCTGAAACAACTAAAACTTCGTTTCCTTGCGGAAACAAAATTCCGGAGACCTGGTCATCATTCCCTGCCTCTGTTATGCTAAAATGCCATTTCCTGTTTTGATACCACTGTCGCCCAGGCGAATTTTACGGAGCGCGAAGATTCACACCACAACACAATAATATGTAATGAACAAGACGAGATTTACGAAGGTATCATTGCAGAAGAACTTCTGAAACTTTCCAGGTAAAACATCATAGAAGACAATATAATTTGGTTTTATCAACTGGGTTGATAATGTGAATTGGCCACCGTATAGAGATTCGAGAGCTGACGTTTCGAGCGTTAGCCCTTCGTCGGAATTCGAATAATTTTAGTAGTGATGAGGAAAAAGTTTTAATTGCAAGTTTATTCCTGATTTGTCTGCTGTTACAATCAGTCGAAAATGGACTGAGATGTTCAGCGTTCATTCTTTCCCAGTCGATGGTGTTTTTCGTTTTCTCACAGGCGGACAAGCCTGATCGAGGGAACGTGACGTCGCACTATTTGATCTTATACAAGTACATTTGCTGCCGTATTTTGTAAGGGCTTGATGAGAATTGCTCCATAAAATACCGAATTTTGCACCTTTGTACCCCAAAATGTAATATACCTATGGGCCGTTTTTATGCTAGAGACGTTGAAGCCGTCTGCGACGTTAAAGGTGTCTCGAGACGACTTTAACGTCAAGTATAAAAACGGTAAATAAGACAGACGCCTTTAAACGTCTGATTGCTTTAACGTGTTTTCGTAAGAGCATCTGAACGATGCTCTTAACGGACAACTTTATCGTCTCAGACGTTAAAGGCGTCTAGTATAAAAAGTCTAAAAACGGGAGCTCTAGGCCATTAACTTGGACGCATTTAGCGCTGGCTCGTCCATGCTTCCAGCAAGTTGCAAGTCGATTTTTTCGTAAATCCGCGCGCAAAAGTTTACTCGTGTCCAGTGTCCTCCGAGTGTGGAACCCAGCCTTCTTTTATTTTTTATTAAATTCCATTCTCGTCCCCAGAGCCGCTTGTCCCTCTTAGCCGGCTGGGCCTGTGCACGATTTTAAAACGGCTGATTTGATTGGATTCCCTTTGTTTGATTTCAGCGAATCAAATCGTGTGTCCCCAGAGCCACTTGTTCCTCGTGCACAGGCCCAGCCGGCTAAGAGGGACAAGTGGCTCTGGGGACGAGAATGATTAAATTCTTTTTCCTGTTAGGCCGTCTACTAAATGCTTCCCGTTTTTATATCAGACGCCTTTAACGTCTTAGACGTCAAAGGCGTCAAGACGACTTAATCGTCTCTAGCATAAAAACGGCCAATGTAAGCCAAATGAATAAAGTTCACTTACAGTTCTAGTTACCTTGTGTTTTTAGAGTAGTCTTTTGCGTATTTGTGGCGTTTTTACGGTGGCCGCCTACGACAAGGTACTCAAATCGCTAACAAAAACGCCACAAACACGCAAGAGATCACTTTAAAAACACAATGCAAGTGAACTTTATTCTAGCCTGCGAATAGACTCCTGTATCGGAGGGGCGCTATTCGGGAAGCCTGTCCGCAGGTTTGCTTTATTCATTTGGCTTACATTCAACAATTATTCCACGAGCGCGCGTTGGATATGAGATTGTAGATAGCCAACGAGGCCTGTAGCGCCGAGTTGGCTATAACCATCTCATATCCAAAAAGCGCGAGTGGAATAATTGTTTTATTAAAAACGCCCAAATATATTGTACAAACATTGCGAAAAATGCATTTTTTTACTTTTTCATATACCATTGCCTCTAAACCAATCAAAACTCAGGAAATGCAATATACCATAGCTAGTTTTTAATAATATTTTGTTTTCCTATTGCAATAATTACAGGAGTAAACATTTAAACTGTGCCATAAACTGTACGAAAGCAGGTTAAGGCCCGGGGTACTCCCATATATATGGGCTATATAGGTATGTGCCGCGAAATAGGGTATGGTTTTTGGGGGTTCTCGATCCTTAATAGGGCATCATTCTTGCTCCTTTTGGCATTTTTCCTGGTGTGATCCTTAGATAGTGTACGTAAGTACGTAAAAGGCAAGTGAAACGTATAAGAAACGGTCTACTTAATCTTGAACAATCGGTGAAGAGTATTAACGTTACAAGAACTAAATAAGCTTGACCCGCTCATACCTATCTTAGTTTTCCGTTTTTCGTAATTAAATAGGGTGTCCTTTTTCAAGTTTGGGCCTTAAAAGGAGTATCAAATTCCGCTTTCTGGTTTAAGGTCCTTCGCGGTACACACCTATCCGAAATTTAAGGGACTACTCCCTCGGGGTTAAATGAAGCGTTTGAAACAAACCCCACCACGGCTCAATGGCAATACACTTTTTTAATTTTAAATAATGTATGCTTTTAATTCGATGCATCTGTTGCGTGACGTCTAAACTGAAGACGGGCTATCGATATTTTATCCGTCTTATCGAGATGGATACAAATATACGCTAATTAAATTAAAAGATCAGAATTTCAAAGCAAGGTCCCGTTATGCTTTCCTTTGTTTTAACTTGACGACTTAGCTTTCTTGAACAAGTTGTAACACCTGACATAAGCATACAGGCAATGTTTTTGTCAGCGGGGTTGAGAAGGCGGTGAACCATTTGCCCAAAAAATTCTCCCACGTTTTCTTGTCCAAATTTCTCTTGCTGCCTAAAAAATCTGAGAAGCCCAAAAATTTGGGGGGAGGGCTGCGGCCCCCCGGCCCCCTGGCCTGTTCCCTGCCAGTGCTAGAATGTCATTTCCTTGCGGAAACAAAATTCGATACCTGATCATCAAATATCCCTGCCAGTGCTAGAATGCCATTTCCTTGCGAAAACAAAATTCGATACCTGATCATCAAATATCCCTGCCAATGTTAGAATGCCATTTCCTTGCGAAAACAAAGTTCGATACCTGATCATCAAATATCCCTGCCAGTGCTAGAATGCCATTTCCTTGCGAAAACAAAATTCGATACCTGATCATCAAATATCCCTGCCAATGTTAGAATGCCATTTCCTTGCGAAAACAAAATTCGATACCTGATCATAGAATATCCCTGCCAGTGCTAGAATGTCATTTCCTTGCGGAAACAAAATTCGATACCTGATCATCAAATATCCCTGCCAATGCTAGAATGCCATTTCCTTGCGAAAACAAAGTTCGATACCTGATCATCAAATATCCCTGCCAATGCTAGAATGCCATTTCCTTGCGAAAACAAAATGCGACACTTCTTAGTCGATATTTGCTGTAGTTGCTCCATATGACTGTCTGTTACTTTGTTGGGCGGCAGTATTCGTTACAACAGCAGGGAGGATTTCCTGAGAATTTCAAATCAGTCATGATTATTTCAACAAAGGAAGGCGTGCTTGTGATGATCTTGTGTTGCTTGGTGCTCGAAGGCGTTCAAGGTAATTTATTTAAATTTAAATTAACCTTGTACAAGAGACGGATAGAAATGTACCAGGTTACCCGAATTTGACTAGAGCACTGGAACGGCTTCAAAAATAGTCTTCGATGGAACTTGGTGGTGTTCCATCACTCTTAATTGTTCCCGTTTCACGTTCATTCCTACCCATGCAATTTATATCGCGCGAAAACTGTTCACAGCGAACTTAATAAAGTCTGTCCTTACGGTGTGGTAGAAGTTATTCGCTTGGGCCTAGTTAATGCCCTGGGCTCATATCAGAAACAGTTGAAAGGTAATTGCATTCATTTGTCGAAACACGTTCGCAGATTACGGGTACCGCTTTCGCAGCTCTTGCTATAACGGTGCCCTTTACCTTGAAGTGTAGAAAAACCGTCAGGAAACAATTAATAAAATTAAAGAAATTAAATTAATCGTTATTTCCTTGCGGTAACAGGGTATGAAGTGGATGACTTTTATTCTATACTAGTCGATAACCCGGAGTCGATATATAGTCATTGATTATCACTTATTATCCCGACCCTTCAGGGCCGTACCCAATGGAAAAGGTAATTATCATCGTTCCACAGGGCCGTATCGAGCCTTGATAATAAAAAGTCGTTTCGTGAGCATTGCCAAAACTCTCGACGTAACTAATCTAAATCAATCGAGCCCAATCGAACTTAATCGAACGATTGCGTTCGATTGAGTTCGATTTTCGAACTACTCGTACCCAATCAAACTCAATCGAACGCAATCTAAACGCCACCAGAAATTTGAACTGTTTGTCTAAGTAACAGCTACAAACATATAAATACTTGTAATATGTACAGCCTTTGAACGATCAAGTGGAGGTTGGAGTGCTGGCGGAGGAATATATGTTCCACTGAAGATCAAAGTGCCGCGGAATGACACGGTCGAAAGCCAAGCAGTTCACGAAAAAGAACACCGTACAAGAAATAAGCCCGGAAACAAGAGACTAATGGGGCACAATGAATAAATTGACAAAAGCAATTTCCTTTCAGTTTATTTATTCCTTATTCTGGGACATATACCCGCACTTGTACTTGTGGTACTCGCATCCATCCATTTTGGGCATTTACAGTCGAACTGCTTAGATTTGAAGTATTTAGTAAAAAATATTTTTGTATTTACAAACTAATTATTATAATAAACACATGAAAGAATTGTGGGATTAATATTAAGCGGTGGTTTCGAAAGAGTAGGCCGCGGGCTCTGTTGTTCGAAATGACTGACAAATCGTCAGCTATCAAATACGCATAAGCGAAACAGAAAAAGCATAATGCTGGTGAGGACAGCAGCAACCTTATCGCCACATGTAAGGTAATCCATAACAGACTTGGATTCTGGATTCCACACTGTGGATTCTGGATTCCACACTGTGGATTCCGTATTCCATCTCGGTGGGCTTTCTCTACAAGTGCACTTCTTTTGTTGCCAACTTTCTGCGATGAAGAGGCAACAATCGCTGCTAACTGTCTTTTCATTTTATCACGTCTGCCATTGAAAATTAATTAAAAAACGTCACAGAGGAAAAGAATAAAAAAAAATTTTAGAAGCGAGAAATATTACTCACTTTTCAGTTTTCGAGAACAGGCCAAGTTGCAGTAGTTTCGCACGTGGTGAAGGTAATATTGGCAGTTCCGTTGCAGAGATTCCAACCCTCCCGATTTGATGTGATGCGTCCCGTTCTCCCAGTTGTTATCAACTTCTCCCGATTTATCATAAAATTCTGAAAACATCTTTAGTATTTTTGCAGTCTGAGTGTAAAACCTATACAATACATACACTACATACCTGAAAAAAATACGTACCTTATAGAATAACTCAGAAATGATGTCAAAATGCAGGAAAAATTGCTTGAGAAAACCTACATTTTCAAAATTTCCTAGGGGAGCATGCCCCGTCCCCCTCTATAGGATCGCGCCTTCGGCGCTCGTGTTGGCGAATTGGGTCTGAACACAAGTCACGTATTTTCCTTCTAAAGGGGTTGGAATCTCTACCGAAATTCTTCTCATTACGTTTTCAAAAATTCACTCAGACGACATTAAAAAAAATTTTGAGAATAGAGCCCTTCAGCTCCACCATTGAAAATGTCAAGTTTTTGAAGCCAGGAGAAAACTGTGGCATGAGATCGCCGAATTTTCAATTAGCGTTTCATGTAAGCGACGGGCAGTATAGCACTTACAACAACGGGCTTGGTTCACTGTGATTCCTAGAATTTCTTAAAACTTACAAATTTCTGAAAACTAGGGAGAGCACAGCTTTCTTCTGTCGAGGTCCTGTGATGATGTTAAAAAAAATCTTGCACAAGCTCACAGTCCAAAAAAACAAATCTTGCTCAACTTGGAGGTGAAACAAATTCTTGCCAGGCAAAAATTGCCCAACCCTCTCCCCCATTCAAAAATAAATTGGTCCGTCGCTAACACTGTAGTGCCCCATTTTTGTGCTAACTAACAAAAAATACTTTAGTGAAATGATCGAGAATGATACCTTATTCGATGATATTACAGCTAATACTACGCAGATTACGGGTAACCTTTTGTAGCTCTCAATATAACTGTGCACCTTACCTTGCCGTAAGGCAAAAACGATTTACCCAGGAAAATTTCCTTGCGAAAACAAGATATGCGCATAACGCAAATATATCCTGCTTAGATTTGAACTATTTCTTAAAAATATTTTTTATATATACTAATTAATTAATAAATAAATACATTAAAGAATTACAGGCCGTTAGTCTTCTGATTTGGATTACAAATGCCAATTTCCTGCCCAAAATTAGAAATCGGGGCTTTCGAAAAAGAGTCGGGCTTTGATGTTCAAAGTGGCTGATATATAATTCATGAAAAATCGTCAGCTGTCACTGAAATAAAATGCTAAAAATCACGGGATAAATATATATGTTTTGACAAACATGATCGTAACTGTATGTCACACACCGCCAAAACTCTGAAATTCAAAATGCGCTAATCCCCAATTCCCTCTATGAGACTTGCGCGCAGGGAATCATGGTAGTTTTATTCATCACGCGCATGACATCTTCCAGACTTGGCGCGCGAAGTCTTTTACAACTACCATGATTCCGTGCGCGCAAATCTCATAGAGAGAATCGGCCATTTCCAAAACGAAGGACGCTATCTGTTTGAAAAGTTGTAAACAGATATAAATTTAGCACCTTTTATCCCTGATGACGTCACGTTAAAACGATCTATTGGTTGGTTAAACGTCTTTGTTACTGCACACATGTTCATGATCTGAGGCATCCTACGTGATCTGCGCATCACGCAGCCAGGAACCGCGGAAAAGCAAAATATCTGTAACCAAACAAATCGCTAATCGTTCAAACGCAACCGATGCAACTTAATCTATTCCTATTTCTATTTGCTAACCAATCATATTTCATTTTTTTCTTTAGTATAATGTTAACTTCGATTTTTAGTTAGCCTTTTCAGCCCCTGAAGAGAGGCCCCCTGAAGAAGTATACTTTTGTCTAACCGAAATATTGATAATTTGATTAGTTATCCGACTGTTTCCTGTGATATTCTCAAAACAGCAATTTTAAAAAAAACTTATTTCGACTCGGTTTAGTAAGTGAAATTGTGTTTTCCTTCTAGCCATCAGACTTAAATTGGCCTAACACAGACGTCTTGGGGGAAAGACTCCTCAAAGCCATTCTGAAAATAGCTGTTGTGGCTATTTATAGCATTCAAACGTTATGAAAAACTGCATCATTTGTTCCACGACCGAGTCAGAAGGGGCGTGGGTCTATTCCTGATTTGACGTCACAAAATGATTTTCATCGCATCAAGACTTTGTATGCTGTCTTTGTAGACATGCTTGCAAATCAGTTTGTGACGTCAAATCGGGAATAGACCCACGCCCCTTCTGACTCGGTCGTGGAACAAATGATGCACAGTTTATCGCAACTTTTGAATGCTATAAATAGCCAGAATTTAGTAAAATGGTGCAATGCGTTTCAAATTGGTGCAAAGGTTTATTCTAGCGAAAAAAAATTTTGGGGTTAGGTGCAATTTAAACTGGAATTTCGTTACTGGATATCAGAACGTGTTCCCTAAGTACATACGAAACTGATGTTTTTAATTGAATTGACTTAGTCGACAGTGGCAACATACTGGAGAATCAAGACAGCAATCAATGGTATAAAGATGGCGTCAAGCTCATTCAAGACAACCTTAAGGTGAAACCGAACAAGAAAACGGCAAAAAACGCTATTCTTTTCCTTGGCGATGGAATGGGCATCACAACCATCACTGCTGCTCGAATTCTGGACGGCCAGATGAAAGGCAAATCAGGAGAGGAGAATGTGTTGAGCTGGGAATTTTTTCCTTGGTCAGGCCAGGCTAAGACATACGCTATCGATAAGCAGGGGGCAGACTCGGCCGCTTCTGCGACGGCGCTTCTGACGGGAATTAAGACCATTGACGGTAAGTAATCAAACTCAAGTCACATCGCATCAGTTGGCCACACCACCGTGCTAATCAAGGGCGGATCCAGGTCATTTCGTAGGAGAGGGCGCACCATTAAGGGGAATGATCTATCCACCAATAAACCGCATATTTTTTTCCTTTTTTGGTCAGAACATCCAAGGGAATGACGGGCGGGGGCGGGGGGCTTGCACCCACTGCATTCATAACCTACAATTAACCACAGAGAAAAGTGTTGGGAAGCTTTCCACTTTTATTCCTCCCCCTCCCCTATTCAATGTTGAGCTACTAGCAACCTTTTTCGTACAAGACTGTAAAGTGAGGTTCCAACATTGATATGAGGGATAGGGGGGTCCTAAAACAATGCAGTGTTTTTTTTGGGTCTATTTTGACAGCCTTCCCAACTACTTTTGTCTGTGGTTGTAGCTCCGCACTTTCTAATAATAATAATTATTTACATCGTAGCTATATTATTCGTCTGTTCAATTTTTCAGAGATAATTGGAATGGACGAGCACGTTAAGCCAAACAATTGTTCATCTGAAAGGGAAGTTAGTAAAGCAGTTTCTATGTTAACACTTGCGGAGATGGCAGGGATGTCAACTGGGATCGTGTCAACGACACGTGTGACGCACGCAAGCCCCGCGTGTTCGTACGCGCACTCTGTGAATCG
Organism: Blastomussa wellsi; assembly: GCA_947652115.1. Taxonomy (NCBI): domain Eukaryota; kingdom Metazoa; phylum Cnidaria; class Anthozoa; order Scleractinia; family Plerogyridae; genus Blastomussa; species Blastomussa wellsi. The sequence goes on from OX393564.1 coordinate 24,122,216, forward strand.
TCGCTGGGAGAGTGACGCGGATAAATATACAAAGTCCCTGGATGACCCATCAAAGTGCAAGGATATAGGTGAGTGAGTACTGCTCTGTCTACTGTGAGGTTTGCACTGTGAGGCTTGCACTGTGGTCTTTTCGTTCCCATTTTACTCGCAATAAGGAGAGAGTAATTTAAGGCAACAGCTTGACCGAGTGGTTTAAGCCGGGTGGTTTAGAACGCTGGTTTTCTAAGGAGAGAGCAATTTAGGAACGCAGTTGTTACGAGTTCAAAAATTCGATCACGCTTTGTAAGTAGCCTGCAACTGGTCTCCCTTCGTTTAGAATATTCAGTTGTTTCATCTTTTTTTAAAAACAATATTTGGCTACTATAAACAACATTTGCATTGCATGACATTATAATTTAATGACATAACATGCGCGTAAAGGCTATGAAGCAGAATATCAAAATTGTAGACTTGTCTGCCCTTCACGTGGTCTTTTTGCTAGCTCTTCATTCCAATTTGCTGCAGTTGTTTGCTACAGTTTATCTACAACATATTTATCGCTGATAATCCACCTCTAGGCGGGTGGGTTAGGCTCGATTTCCAGCCGTTTTGTGAGCCTTTCTTCCTTGTCCCATGACTACCGCACTCTCAAAACGGCTGGAAAACAACCCGCCCTCGCCTGGCTCATGAGACTGAAAGTGAAGTTGCTGAGGCGAGTTTGATACTTTTGACACAGATGATATATAATAACTTTTTTTCAGCCTTGCAACTTGCTGAATATCCACACGGTGACGGAATAGAAGTCATCTTTGCCGGAGGTCGTAGAGAATTTATGCCTCGAAATCAAACAGACCCTGAGCATCCGAATAAAACAGGAGACAGAATGGACGGGAGAGACCTGATCCAAGAGTGGGTGCACAAACATTGGAACTCGCAATACGTGTGGAACAAAACAGGTTTTGACCAAATTGACGTGAACAAAGTTGATCACGTTATAGGTTGGTAATAGTTATTACAGCCGGTATCTAAAGGTCTAGTACAAGATGATCACATGGACAGTTGATTATATGGTGTTGACCGTTTAAGAAAGAGAAATCAGCGCTGCTGACGCTATCAGGGTTAGTTGGCCCCTCCAAAACTACTGATGAGAACACAGGCGGCCCATACGTTGTATGTGATTTATGTGACATTATGTAAGAGAATATTTGAGAAAAGTTTGAAAATTGCCCTAAATTCTACGTGTGGAAAAGAATGCAAATAAAAATGACTTACCTTGTGTTTTCCTTACGTTATTTTGATGTCTCTGTGGTCCTGGAGTCGAGTTTACCTTCTGAGGTTTTGCCTACGAGTAAAACGAAGCGAAAGGCTAGCAAATTAGTCCACCAACGGTCCACACTCGAAGCTCCATAATTTAGGGCAATTTTCGAACTTTTCTCATATATTCTCCTACATAATGTCACACAAGTCACATAAAACGTATGCGCCGCCTGTGATAAGAAATAAGGTCACGCTTGTTGAAAACTAAACGAAAGGCCGAGCCTCCCATTTAATATTGTTATGTGTGTGTTTCAGTGTCTTAGTTAGTTAGTTTTTTTATTTAATATATAATCAATTGTCTTTGTAGGATTATTTGAGCCTTCTCACATGAAGTACGAAGTGGACCGTGCTAGCGATACAGCCGGTGAACCATCGATAGCGGAGATGACAGAAAAAGCCATCAAACTACTACAGAAAAACCCTAAAGGGTACTTCTTGTTTGTTGAAGGTATACACCGCATGCAAATAATTGAGTTTGTTTACACGGTTTCGATTATTTGTATGCCTGGAAACGACACTACGGGAGAACGAGAGAATGCCTGAAAATTTGAATATTTTGGCAATTTTTAAGGAAACTCTGAATTCTTAAGGTTTTATCCATGTTTATTTACCTCTCAATTTCCACATTCATAATTTAGCCTCCAATATTTGCCATAAGCCGTGCTCGGTGTGTTTTTCCGCTGTGTCCTGGGAACTTATTGAGTTCCCGGGCCAACAACATGACGACCATAATAGGCCATTTCCGAGTTCTCTTTTGCCTCAGTGTCAAAACGAGTCTAAGTGCGAAACCATTCATATGAAAATGACTTTTACCTGCACTTTATTCTCATGCATGCAAAACGAGCTCATTTCCATATGAATAGTTTCGCACTTAGAATCGGTTTGAAACAGAGGGAAAAGGAAACTCGGAAATGGCCTATTATATAACGGCAGTCAAGCGGCTGTGGGATCATATGAATTGATTGGCTAGAAGCTAACAAACGGAGTCCAATTATATCATCCCTTTCACAATCCTTTTGTCGTAAGTTGGTTTAAAACTACTGATGCGATTGGACATTAACAATAACGCTACCAATAGTAATAATAATAGCAACAGCAACTAGCAACAGCAACAGCAACAGCAATAGCAACAGCAACGGCAACAGCAATAGCAATAGCAACGGCAACGGCAACAGCAACGGCAACAGCAACAGCAATAGCAACAGCAACGGCAACAGCAACAGCAATAGCAACAGCAACGGCAACAGCAATAGCAATAGCAATAGCAACGGCAACAGCAACGGCAACTAGCAACAGCAACAGCAACAGCAACGGCAACAGCAACAGCAACAGCAACAGCAACGGCAACAGCAACAGCAATAGCAACAGCAACGGCAACAGCAACGGCAACAGCAACGGCAACAGCAATAGCAATAGCAATAGCAACGGCAACAGCAACAGCAATAGCAACAGCAACGGCAACAGCAACAGCAACATCAACTAGCAACAGCAACAGCAACAGCAACAGCAACATCAACGGCAACAGCAATAGCAATAGCAATAGAAGAGATGGATAAATAGGCAACGGCGAAATGCCTCTTTAAATAATTATTTATTATTTGATTTTTAAATGCCCTTTTATTCGATCTGTTTTGCAGGAGGACGTATTGATCACGGACATCACGGTAACTGGGCGCTTAAAGCTCTTCACGAAACAGTAGCTATGAATAAAGCAGTGTCTAAGGCAGTAAAAATGGTAGATAGAGGTAATAAAGTAGTATAGGAGATGAGGGTACGAGATCAAAAATTTTGATCTCGCTCGGTATATCTTCGATATACCTACCCTCATCTCATACTACTTCCATCAGGTGGGTTCCATTAGATGGATCTTGCGTCTCATCTCATACTACTTTCATCAGGTGGGTTCCATTAGATGGATCTTGCGTCTCATCTCATACTACTTCCATCGGATGGTGTCGTCAGAGGCCACGCACATTTTTTTTGGATCCATCTGACACCTCTGGTTAATGTCTTATTATGAATTCCTGAAGTAAAGTTTATGTGAAAATATATAAAAACAAAATATCTTATATATGTATATAGAATGAATCATTGCAATAAAGTTATTCATGATGAAATAATTAGAATGGGAGAGATTGTTTGTCTTTTCTGTAATGAAGAGATTGAAGAGAGTATTGTAAAATCTTCTGAGAAGTGTTGTGATATACAGGATGTTGTCAACGATGATGGTATGAAAGTCTGCAAACGATGCGGTCAAGTTCATTATTATGAATATGCGAAAGAATATGTGGATTTCCATGAGAATAAGTTTAAAATACATCGAAAGTCGGTCTACCATCGAAAATATTACATTGAAAATGTTATTCATAAGGCAAATATCAAGATACCGCGCGTTAAGATGGAGAAAATATGTAGAGTCTTTGATGAAATTCAAAATGTAGTGCCATCAATTGATTCTGAACGTAAGAGAATGATAAGTGTAAATTTTATTATAAGACAGCTATTAAAATTTTATATGTTAGATCCTTCTTACAAGGATATTAAAATAACCAAATCAAAGAAGACGTTAAAATATTACAACACCTATTGGAAATCGATTAATAATCTGATAGGTGATAAAATTAGTAAAATAATCAATCGAAAATATTACATTGAAAATGTTATTCATAAGGCAAATATCAAGATACCGCGCGTTAAGATGGAGAAAATATGTAGAGTCTTTGATGAAATTCAAAATGTAGTGCCATCAATTGATTCTGAACGTAAGAGAATGATAAGTGTAAATTTTATTATAAGACAGCTATTAAAATTTTATATGTTAGATCCTTCTTACAAGAATATTAAAATAACCAAATCAAAGAAGACGTTAAAATATTACAACACCTATTGGAAATCGATTAATAATCTGATAGGTGATAAAATTTGTAAAATAATCAATCGATGAAATTATCATGCCATTTCTTCAAAAATTTATCAACAGGTGGAGAATTGTCAGTTACATAGCTATCAACATTTGTCATATGGTTCACAAGTTCATCTCTGTTAAAATTACCCAATCTCATCGCTTCTCGGATGCGTATCAATATGTGGTTGTAGCTCTGATGTGCATATAGACAGTTGTGTATTTTCAAATTTAATGCCTGATGGCTCATCCATGCTTGTATTACGATGGATACACCTGTTACTCCGATCAAAGCAATACCTCCTGAAGCTGCAGTTGCAGCAATTCCCCCACTTGCAAAAAGTATTGATGCAATATCACCTGCAAGTTTCATCTTTTTGAATCGTTTCATGGCTCTTTTGTATGCCCAACTTTTTTTGTGATATGTACGATAATAAGCTTTCAGTTCCGTTATAATTTCATCTTCTAGATCTTTGGATATGTGATTCCATTTGAATATGCTTTTTTTACGTTGGTTTGTCATGTATTATATGTCAATATGTTGTATATTTTTTTGTAGAGTTGGAGTATGTAATTCATCAATTTGTTCAATAAAATCCTCAACTTCATCCATTGTTTTTCTGCAGCAAAGAATGAAGTCTTTTACTTTCTTCAACCAAATTCTTATCTTTTCAGTGTTCATATGTCAATTGATTATATAAAATACGTTCCTCTTTGTTTTTCAAGAAATAATATTTTATGAAATTCTATCCCATTCAGATCATAAAAATTTTTAGAATATCCGATTCTTTGGATATAATATGGCAGTTCGATCAATATTCGATTTGCTTGGAAACTATGCACTCCAGAAATAATTTCAGTGATATGGGCCGTGCCGCTGCATAACCCAATTTTGTATGTATCATTGTTTTTGCAAAACCATAACATCAAATGCTTGTCTTGATACGAGGATACGAATGATTCAGTTGTTGAATCCCTAAAACTTTTTATCATTGTGAAATCAGTATTTTTTATTTCAAGATATGGGGGGAAAAATACAATCAAATTTGCATTTATATTATTTCCAAACCCGAATTTATATGTCTCTGTAAAAGATGAATCATGTTTGAATGATATAAATATGGTGAAATCATCTTCTTCATTAACTATATCATCAAGAGCAATATGACTTTCCTTTAATTCCAATCCATTTTTAATATCAAAATCAGCAAGGAATTTATCCTTTTTCAAGATCAAATCATCATTAATATATTCAACCACTGCACCATACGAGGATCTCATATTGTATTTACTTGGATCGAGAATGTCAAAATAATACTCAAATATTTGTTCGTAATAGCTTTTTTTCTGTTTTTCATTGATTAAATCATTCAATTTTGTTTCAAGACTCAAACAGTATGCAACAAGTTGTTTATAATTAACAGCTCCAGAATCCACAGTATCTTCTTTAATCCCTATCATTGCTTTACCATCCATATCAATGACTTCATTCATTACAATTTTACCATCACCAACAGTCCATAAAGCATCATAAATACTTGGTGCTACATTTGATTGAATCCCTTTAACACCATAAAATAGCATGTATGTCTGAAGTTTTGCAGGATGTGATACCCCAGTTTTCATTTTCATAATGACATCAATGTATAAATAGTTGTTTCCAATATTTTGTGTTTTAGTGAACTGAACAATCAATCTAACATAATTATCAAAGACCTTTTTCAAAACAATATGAATCGTTTCAATAGCACTAACACCGTTGATAGATATAGTATCGCGATCGATATTGTTATCAGTCCAAATAAGTTCAAAAGCCATTGTGTAATCATTGTTAGGTAAAACATATAGATTAACCGCTATTCTCGAACTATAATATCCTCTATTCGAGTCCCGGCAAAAGTAGTTTTGTGTCAACAGCATTTTTATTTATTGAATGAGGGCTTGATTGCACAGTCACCATATCTCCAAATTCTACATCATCTTCTTCAGTTAATTGTCCACCAGGATTATCCATAATATATTTGAAAACATTTAATCTGTCGGAAGCGGTTACATGTGATTGACTCACATGATCTTCCATATACTTTTTAGTGGTTAAATCATTATCATTTGTTGGATTTGCTGAATTGATTATTTTGTGAGTATTATTAAAGTTGATATTACCATTCATATTTCCACCTGAGAGGTTGAGTTTTACTGCAACTTGATTATCAACATACGCTTTATTAGCACCATGACGTGCAGCAGAAGGATTAGCCATTCCAACAACTTTATTATTGTTCATGTCTAATACCCCAAAAATATCAAGAGTGCCATTGATGTTACCACCAGTTCTGTCTAGTTTTGTATTTATTTGAGTGTTTATCCATTTTTTAGTAGCAGCGTCTTGATCATCAATGGGATATTTTAGGTTTATTATCCTTTTTTGGTTCATGTCAAGATCTGCAAGCATCTTATTCTCACCGACAACTGACAATGCGATAAAATCGACATACGCTTTATTTGCTGCTTGTAAATTTATGTAAGGAGTACTGATGTTGTTTATGTATTTGTTGTTCATGTCAAGATCACCAATCATTTGTTTTGATCCATCAAGAGGTAATAAACTATTACTGGTCAGATCGACATATTTTTTGCTCACTAAATCATTGTCTCCAAAAAGCCCATCATGATATGGTTCTGTGTTTCTAATAACATGTTGATTTAAATCAAAATAATTACCATCTTTGTCTTTTTTGAGGAATTTACTATTGAGGTATTCTTTATTAACACCCGACTTCAGATCTGTTACGTAGTGATCATAACTATCATCCTCAGCAACATCTGGAGGGCATTCAAGATTCCTAATCAATTTCTGGTTCATGTCATAATTTCCATTATCTGTCAGTTTAAAGCCGATTCCAGCAGGGCCTCTTTTACCATCTTTAGAAACATTAGAAACATTAATATGACCAATATGATTAGAATAATTTTTTACATCATTCATAAAACCCATGTATATATTAATGGTTTAGATATTTCCATAAAAGTTTCTCTTAACTGTTTTCATTGGTTTGTCAACATAACAGAAAGAATATGGTTTATTTGTTGCTTTAATGTATTTCTCTTTATCAATTCCCAGTTCTTGAGATATCAAATTCCTTTCTCTTGAAGATGGAAAATCATATAGACAAAAATGACTGCAATTTAATCTGATTGGTTTTGGACATCCATAAAAGGATTGAGTTAGATATATTACAGAGCAGTTTTTGTGGCGTCCTTGAATGAAGTAGTCTATCAGAGGTTTTTGTATCTTTTCACATACATAATCATCAAATATCACAACTCTTTGCATATCAGTATCTTGAAGCTGGTCGACTGGTGTGATTTCATCATTGCTTGCAATCAAAACTGGGTATCCAACCTGTTCACTTATTCCATTCATCTTATTAATTAAATTTGTATACTTGTCTTGATCAAGATTTTTAGCATAAAGATGGATCTGATCATAATAGATTAATGGATATTGTAAAATATGACTCAAAAGATTGGTCTTACCAGATCCAGAATTCCCAGCCAACAACATCCGAAATGTATTTTTAGGCATGTATGAATACAATCGTTTGAAACCATTATTTGATTTCTCACAACTATCATAGTTAGGTATTTCCATATACAATTAGTTAGATAAGTTTAGATAAGTTTAGATAAGTTGAGATAAGTTTTTTTATCTAATAATATATATATGGATGTTGTACGAATGAAAAAGCTTCTGATGAGTGGAATAGAAGCTGGAAATAAGGTAAAAGAAGTCCGTGAAGTCGTCAAGACTTATACTACACAAAAACAGGATATGTATGATGATACAGCAGAAATATTAAAACCTTCTATTGATGCCCAGAAAAAAGTCAAGAAAACAATTGATAAAAAACAGGATGAGATCATTGAACAATTACAGGAAAACCAAAAAGCTTTGACAGAAGGAATTAGTGATATTAAAGAAGCAAATACAAGAGCTCTCATATTTGAAGATGAACTCCCCAAAGCAATTGAAGATACAAAAACGACATTATCTTATCAATCAGATATTGATAAGGGTTTTACTTTAGATGAGATTAAAAAATTGATGGATTACAAGTTATCACCTCCTTCACAAATATTAAAATCACACATTGATAAATTGATCGACTTAGATGCATATGAAAAAAATATCGGAGAAATTATCCAAAAACTAGGAGGACAAAAAGGATCTCTATCAAAAAACAAACAGATGAAAGAAAAATATAAAAAACAAATTGATTCATTGACTGGAGAAATTAAATTGTTACAAAGGTACAAACAAAGAATAGGAATTTTGGAAGAAGGTGGAAAAACAGTTGGAGAAGGCATCTATACACAGAAAAAGAGAAACGCTTATAAAGTATCACAAAGAGGTCAGTATGGTGGTTTGGTTATTGATCTTCCAAAACTATATGGACAATTGAAAGTCATTGCTCATAAAAATGGTCAAAAGGTATACGACAAACAAGCTGATTTTGACACACTTGATCTTCTGACAAAACGATTTGACAACAAAAAGAATTACTCAGAACTGGCAAGAACTGTATTCAATGACCTTAATAGACTGAGTGGAATACCAATACATAGAACATCTAAAAAGTATTCAAAAATTGGCAGTGGTGTAATATACTATAACAATCCACAAGATTTGCTTTCACGATTGGAGCTTCTTGGGGGTTCAATGTCTGCTGGAAACAACAGTAATGATGTCAGAGAAGAGTTTGTGAAGATTATACATCAGTTGAATAAATTGAATATCATTGACAACAAACAAATGAGTGATCTCATGAAAGAATATCTAATCTAGTAATATATGAGCGAATTATTATTACGATTTTCATCAAAAAACAGACAAAAGACAGGTGTAAGTTTGAGTCATGATTTCACTACAAGATTTAACGACCCTATTAAACTGTCTTATGACATGAAGCATGAACTGGCTGTTAGAACAATGTCTATGACTTACAGTTGGTATAATATCAGACAATCATATGGAAACAATCAAATAAAATACAGTCATGATAAAGGAACAAGTTGGGAAACAATCACATTTGTTGATGGTATGTATAGTTATGATGATATTGATGAGTATATTAAAAAATACATGAAAGACAAAGGCCATCTTGTCAAGGATGATGATGATAAAAAAGAGTATGGTATCAATCTGTATTTTATATTATCAACTTATCGAGTACTTGTTGAATTAGACGAGAATTATCGATTAGATCTTAGAAACTTTGATTTTAGGAAACTGATTGGATTTGAATCCAAAATAGTTGTCAGTACAGAGTATGGAACAATTCTACCTGATATCACAAGAGGAGTTGATGAAATACATATTAACTGTGATAAAGTCACAGACAGTATAATGGATGGGCAATCTTCAAGCACTTTAGCTGTCATTCCCGTTGAAAATCTTGTTAGATCCCTTCCATTTACTTACAAACCTCGTTTTCTTGCATATAGTCCGGTATCAGGTCATTTGATATCTTCAATGCGGTTTTATGTTACTGATTCATCTGGGACTCCAATTGATTTAAATGGGATAGATTGGTATATTGAACTGTTTCTACGATCAACTGATATTTAATATAATGATATGATATATGAGACAGTGTGAATTTAAAAGACGGTATGATCCAAACATGGATATGTATGTTACAAATCATATTTACGGTGAAGGTATAACTGATGTTTTCACAGCAGTTGGAAAAACAGCTAAAAGTATTGCAAAGACAGCAGCTAAAAAAGCAGCAACAAAAGCTGCTACAACAACTGGCGAATATGTTGGTAAAAAAGCTGGTGATAAGATAGTTGAGCTTCTAAGTAAGAAAGCAAAAACACCATCAGTCAAAATGGAACCAAAAGAATTAACTACTCAGGAGGTAAATGAAAGAGTAAATAAGATACTTTCAGGCGGAAAACTTAGAAGAAGGAATTTTATCTAAACCAATAATATATGACAAATTATAGAAACTCGAATTTCATAGAAAGGTATGAAGATGTTGTTTTTGAATTGGAAACAGCATTAAATTTTAATCCAGCAAACGGTGCTTCTCAAAAAAAAGAAGGCCACCGCTTTGTTGTCGACAATACTGGAGAATCGACCCCTTTTGATTGGTATCACGCAAGATTCAATGCAGACATCAATTTAGAGAAGCTGGCAGATGGAGCTGATGTCGCTGCTGATGATCATAATGGGATAGTCAATTCAGCATATGCTCTTATTAAAAAGTTGAATATTAAGATGAATGGAATTGATGTTTATGAATGTTCGGAAGCTAACCAAGCAACAAATATCAAAAATCTTCTTGAATATTCTCAGGGTTATTCAAAAAGTCAGGGTACTAATGAATTCTTTTATATTGACACAAATAGACATGCTGAAGAAAGATTTGCTCAGGCTAATTACAATTCAGGTTTTGCTGCACGAAAATTGCTTCTCAATGCAGGTGCAACAGCGAATGTAGAAATCCCACTCAATCGGTACGGGTTTTTTGAGAGCCTTCATGGTGAACTCCTTCCGAATTCCAAAATTGAGTTGAAAATCAATCTTGAGAGTGACGCTAACCTTGTATGGCAGGCTGCGGACAATTGTCGTGTGGTCCTTTCTAAATTTCAGCTGATAATCCCTCGGATTATTTTTAATTCAGAAGGCAAGTCATTATACATAAGCAAATACCTTGATACAAGGAAGTGGACCTATCTTCGTGAATTGGTTGAGAGAGCTAATCCAACCCAACACCAGACGGCTAACTTCCGTATTTCAACAGCAATTAACAAACCTAGACATGTGTTTGTTTATATAATTAATGATGCTAATGATGAATCACAGACAGCTAATAAATTCTTATATAATACTTTCAGCGTTGTTGATAATAAAGCATTAATCAGCTGCTATCTTGAAGTAGGTAATGGAAAAGAATATCCAGAGGTTCATTACAAACCGAGTGAAACACCAGCCAGGGTTTTCAGAGATGTTTTAAAATATGTTCATGCCAACAGTGATTATGCTGGTGATACTCTCCTTAATAGGTCAAACTTTAGTGATATCTTCCCAGTCATTTACTTTGATCTGACAAAACAACCAACAGATATCAAAGATGGTATGACCAAACTAACTTTTAAATACACGCTAAGCGGTGCTACAAATGCAGCATACTCTGTTTATGCCCTTGTCCTTTATGAACAGGATATTGAAATGAGGAAAACTGATGGGAAATTGATTCTCAGGTCGATGTAAAAGGATTAGTATCATTAATCATATTTAATTTATGATTATATTTATATAATAATATATATATATGACTACTTATCATCCATATGGAGTAACATTGTCAGAAGGACAAAGGAAAAAACTTGCAAAAGCGTATAGAGAGAATTCAGCAATAACAATCAGATTAACCAATAGAGAACTATCTGGAAATGATCAGCTTATGCTGACAAATACACAAATCAACAAACTGATTAAAGCCAAAAAGATGAACAAAGGATCAGATATCAAGATTTCCAAAACACAGATCAGAAAGGCTGTAGTATATGGAGGTTCTCTTTGGTCAAGTTTATTCTCTCTTGGATCGAGACTATTACCATATGCAACCACAGCTATATCAAAAGCAGCCCCAGCACTGGCCACAGGGGCATTATCAGCACTTGGAAGTCTTGGTATTAACAAAATATTTGGAAAAGGACAGACTGGAGGTTTTCTTGTGCCTCAAAGCAAGATTGAACAATTAATAAAATATAAAAGTCTATTGACAAAGAAACAAAAAGAAGACATTATCAATAACTTACAGACAGGTGGAGAATTAGTTATCAAACCAACACCAAAACAGTCTGGAGGTTTCTTGGGGGCGCTGTTGGCAAGTATTGGGGTTCCTCTTCTAATGAATGCTCTCACTGGCAGAGGTTTACATGTAGAGAAAAGTCGACCGCGGAGATCAATACCTGTATATGTTCCTAAGACATCAACAACCACTAAAAAAGATGGTGGAAATCATGGAATTATGATGCCATATCAGCCTCCTCCTTTTATTGGAAGTTGGAATGAAAACCCTTTTGGTCTTGGATTGTCAAAAAAAAAAAGATACCAAAAAAAAAGAAAGGAAAAGGTCTGCTATTTGGCAAAAACAGCCCATTCAACAACATTCCAATTCTCGGATCTATTTTGTAAATAAACCATTATCCAATTATGATCTGAAAAATTGGGTAAAACAACTTGGTATAAAATACTTTAGAGGTGTTTTCAGTAAGGATGTTTTACCAAGACAAATCAAAAACAAAGAATGTGGAATAGTCAATCTTGATAATCATATTGGACAAGGTACCCATTGGGTGGCTTATAGAAACATTGACCGGTTTTGTGAATATTTTGACTCCTTTGGATTAATGATGCCAACAGAAGTCAAGAAATATATGACCATGAGTGGAAAACAATTAATATATTCAGGAGATGAGATACAAGAACGTGATTCAGTATTATGTGGTTATTGGTGTTTGTACTATCTACTTGAAAGACAGAGGGGAAGATCAATTCTTGATACAATACATAATTGTAAATTTAATATGTCAGACACCAGTGTCAATCACAGATTTATAATAGATTATTTCAAAATTGTATAATATATATGTATACATGGTAAAATCATATTGCGTAAAAGAAAAAACACAAACTGAATGTGTTCCAGGTAGTGAACGATATGTTAAAACCAAAAATGGTCGAACAATGATGAAATGCAAGTGTGCTAGTTGTGGTATCACAAAAGCTAAATTCGTCAAGAATCAGGGAAACTGATTGAGCCCTCACAAGCTGGGGGCAACTTGTTTGACATTTATGATAGTCATTCTATTGGTGAGATTGCTTTAAAAGGTTTGGCTAATTCTGGAGCTTTGCTTGCTCGACAGGGTGCTGCAAAGGCTATTAAATCAGATTATGCAAAGAAGAAAATTAAAAATGTTGCAAATAAATATTTGGATCAAGTCCTTGACAGCTTTACAAATGACTTGAGTAAAAAAATAAAAGGTGGTTCAATGGATATACACAAGGCTATATTAAAAGTAGCGCCAAAGAAAGGTTTTGTTATGCCTGGACATAGATATACAGGTCCTGGTAATCCTTTAGAGCAGCAGCTGAGATATGATCCAAAAACTGGTCAAATACTTGAGATATATCAACAACCAACTGGTAAAACAGACGCTGTAAGTATGCAACATGATGTTGATTATTCTGTATGTGGAAATAAGAAAAAAAGTGATCAAGTTAAATGTAAGAATGAGGCGGATAGAAAGATGGTAAAAGCTTTGGATGCTATTCCATGGAAAGACAGACAATGGGGACATGCAATTGCAAGAAATACTATAGCAGCTAAGTCAAAATTAGGCATGGGAGTAATGGATTCATTAAATGTGATTCCTGGTTATTCTGCAGCAAATAAAACTCTTTCTTCAGTCATACCAAAATTGATAAAAGAAGAAGGGGCAAAAGAATCATTTGATGATTTTGCAAGTGGAGACACTATCAAACGTGCTTGGGCTGGAATTACTGGACAACAGGGAAAAATACAAAAAGAAAAGATGAGGAAGCAAGGATATGCACCTGTTGAGAAAAAGAGTCAGCAAGAAGTGTTCAATATTATGGCACGAGATCATGGACCTGACTGGTATGTGGGTGGACCATATGAGGATCATTGGAAATGGAATAGATTCATGTGGGATTTACAACATGGGAAACATTTTGGTATGGGGGTTAAAAAAAACGTAAAAAGCCGTCGAGTGAAGAAAGGTGGCAAGAGAAATTAGCTGATGAATTACATAAATCCATAAAACGCAAATTTACTCGGCGGCGTGTGATAGTCAACCACATCGACAAAATTTGGGCAGCAGACCTTGTTGAAATGCAGCAATTCAGCAAATGGAATAAGGGCTACCGATATCTTCTGATGGTGATCGATGTATTCACCAAGTATGGTTGGATCGTTCCATTGAAGGACAAGAAAGGTGAATCTGTTGCTGAAGCATTCAAAACGATATTCAAGGAAGGCAGAAAACCAGAATATCTGTGGGTTGATAAGGGAAAAGAATTCTATAACAAACATGTGAAAGATTTATCAGAGAAAAATGGGATACATATGTACTCAACTGAGAATGAAGAGAAGTCCTCAGTGGTTGAAAGATGGAATAGAACAATTAAATCCAAAATGTGGAAACAGTTCACTATTCAAGGTAATACACAATATCTAGATATGTTACCAAAATTAGTAAATCAATACAACAACACAAAACATTCAAGCATAAAAATGACTCCAGTTGAGGCATCAAAGAAAAAGAATGAAGGAACCGTTTACTTCAATCTATATGGTGATATGGAGCAAATGACATCTAAACCAAAATTTAAAATAGGTGACAAGGTTCGAATATCCAAGTACAAGCGGAAAGTGTTCGATAAGGGCTACACACCAAATTGGACTGAAGAAGTGTTTACAGTTGATAAGATCCAATACACTAATCCAATAACTTATAAACTGAAAGATCTCAATAATGAAGAAATACAAGGGAGTTTTTATGAACCTGAATTATTGAAAGCCAAACAAGATGTTTTCCGTATTGATAAAGTCATTCGCAGAGATTATAAGAAGAAACAAGCTTTGGTGAAATGGAAGGGATACACCGATGACTTTAATACCTGGGTACCGTTCAAGGACCTGACAACGGTAAAATAATCTAACCTATATATGAAAATGGTGGCCGTGGAACTCGGCCAATGATTTCTACCCGTTGCGGGGTTTTTTTTGCTCTTGTGGCCAAAAATAGGATTATTTCTGACCATAACTATTTAAAAAAACATTACGTGTATAGTATATATGAGTATGTTGAAATATGTCTTTGAAAATAATGAACTTGATGTGGTGATCAATTCATACATCAATAAAGAAAATGAAATATGGTTTCGAGGGAAGGAGATAGCTCTGATATTGGATTACACTGATACAAAACAAGCAATTAAAAAAAAATGTACATATTGAGGATAAAAAATTAATTGATTTCAAAATATGGCAAAATCCTTCAGGCGTCTCAAATACGCCCCAAGCTGACAGCAGAATAGAGGACAATAAATTATCAAATCCTTCAGGTGTCTCAAATACACCCCAAGAAACAACTCGAAAATGTTATTTTATAAATGAATCCGGTTTGTACTCATTAATGCTTTCTTCTAAAAAACCACAAGCAAAAGAATTCAAACACTGGATAACAAGTAAAGTATTAGAAAAAAAGGTTATTATAAAATTAACAGCAATAAATTAGTAATTGAGAATGAAAATGATTTACATTTCAAAGTTGTTGATTTTATAAGAAAAAAATACCCACAAACTCTTATGATTGCTGGTTTGGGTGAATATCAAAGAACGCAAAGTATTAGAATAGCATCTTGGAAGAAAGGTTACATGTCTGGACAATGTGATCTCATGATAATGAATCCAACAAGTAAATATAATGCTCTTTGTTTAGAATTTAAAAGCCCTACTGGTTCATATCAAGTGAGTAAAAAACAGTTGGAAATGAAGGATATGTATATTAAAAACAAATGCAAATACTTTATCAGCAATTCTTATGATGATGTTATATTTGAAATAATGAAACATTTGGAAGAAAGTTATAAATATTTGAAACGCAGAAATAAACAGTAAAAATAATACAATTATTGTTGTCTATTAATAGTTTTTATTTTAGAATCAAGACTAAAACCCGGGATATAGTCTGATACTAAAATTGGAATCAGAAATTGGAATTAAATATCATGAAAACAAAACCAAGGTTCTTGGTCTGCTACCTCAACCTCGGATCTTAACCTTGGATCAAAACCAGCTAAGCATTGGGGTATAAAGCATGATTACATTGCGTGACTTTTCTCAGAAAACCGGATGTTATATTCGGGGATTCCCCGTTGGCAGGTCTGAACATGTTTGGAAAACAGGAAGTCGATGATGTTATACAATAGGGGGTTCCCCCAGGAAATGACCCATCACTTGTAGCTATTGTTTTAGATCACGAGATAGTCGTATGATTTTTTCAACCAATCATTAACCGAGAAAGTTTCACAAAAATGTTCACAACTGAGAAAGTTTCACAGAATTGTTCACAACTGAGAAAGTTTCACAGAATTGTTCACAACTGAGAAAGTTTTACAAGATGCCGTTATTTCAGGATGGAGAAATTTAAAAATGACTTAAAAAAATATTCTGATACATATAGTAGGATGAAAAATTATGATGGAGATTTGAAAAACGAAAATGACTTAAAAAAATATTCTGATACATATAGTAGGATGAAAAATTATGATGGAGATTTGAAAAACGAAAATGACTTAAAAAAATATTCTGATACATATAGTAGGATGAAAAATTATGATGGAGATTTGAAAAACGAAAATGACTTAAAAAAATATTCTGATACATATAATATGAAGAATATGAAATTGAATTATGTTACTATGAATATAAATGATCTCAAAAAAATGAGCAAATTAAAACTCCTCAAAGTGATTGCCAGACAGAGTGATCGTTTGAAGGAGTGTCTTACAGAACTGCAAAAAGGGAAGAAGCCTAAACCTGCTCCCCGAAAAACTGTCAAACAGATGGTCCAAGATTTTGAGGATATGAATGTAATCATTCCTCCTCCCCCAGAGTTCAGAGACAAGCCGGTTCCATTACCAAGAACCATTAAGCCGGTTGCAAAACCGAGGACTGTCATTGAAAAAACAACAAAAGCATTGAAGGGTTATGCTCAATCATATGAAATCAGCATAAAAAACGACAAAGACCCTCTTGTACAGATTAAAGAAACGAGAATGTCTGTTGGTATTCACATTGCGAAACTCTTGAAATCCATGAAAGGATTCAAGATTGTTGAAACCTTGAAAGTGACTTTCAAGAAAACTGTTGATGGAGAAAATGTCTATAAAACCGGATATTTCAACAGTCAACCTCAAACCATCATCAATGACCAAGATATCGAGAAATCATTGAAATTGACAGAAGAACAGATTATGAATAAAATAGCAATCTGGATCTCAGAGGGATCCGGCTGGACTGTCAAATCTGTTGATGCTCATTATCTGAATATTGCTAAATATGAGCCGATAAATGGGTCTTCTTATATTGAACTTCCAAAGGAATTGCAGAACAGTTCTAAAGGATTGATTAATTTAAAAAATGAAGACAATGAATGTTTCCGATGGTGTCATATCCGCCACTTGAATCCCCAGGAAAAATATCCTCAAAGGATCAAAAAATCAGACAAACAATGGATTGATAATCTCGATTATTCTGGTGTTGATTTCCCAGTTGAAACCAAACATTTCAATAAAATCGAAAAACAGAATGAAATAAATATTAATGTGTTCGGCTATGAGGACAGACAGCCGTATCCAATCTATATTTCCAAAGAAAACAATGATGATCATATGGAATTGCTTTTAATCACAAGAGAAAAGAACCGACATTATGTCTTGATCAAAGATTTCAACAAATTCATGTTCAACCAGACCAAAAATAAAAACAAAAAACATTTCTGCATGAGATGCCTTCAGTGCTTCAGTTCAAATGAACATCTTAAAAATCACTCTGAAAACTGTTTGCTTGTTAATGGAACCCAGGCCATCAAGATGCCGTCAGAAGATTTCAAAATTTTGAAATTCGAAAACTTCCATAAACAACTCCCAGTTCCGTTTGTAATATATGCTGATTTTGAGGCTATCACTGAAAAAATCCAAGGTTGTAAACCTGATGACGATGCTTCTTATACTGAAGCTTATCAGAGGCACACCGACTGTGGTGCTGCATATAAGGTCGTATGTTGTTATGATAACAAATATTCGAAACCTGTTCAATTGTATCGAGGACAGAAAGCCGTCTATAAATTCATGGAATCAATGCTTGAGGAGGTGAAATATTGTAAAACCATGATGAGAAAACATTTCAACAAACCATTGAAAATGACAAAGGCTGATGAAATCGAATTCAAGAAATCTGATAAATGTCATATTTGTGACAAGCCCTTCAATGAAAAAGACAAGAAAGTCCGGGATCATTGCCACATCACTGGTGAATTCAGAGGTGCTGCCCATGACTCTTGTAATTTGAAACTGAGAATAAACCCAGATGATGTGAAGATACCTGTCATCTTTCATAATCTTCGAGGGTATGATTCCCATTTCATAATGCAGGAAATTGGATCCATTGTCAAAAATCATAAATATGTCAACAAGAAAGGTGAAGAATGCGAAATGACCATCAATGCGATTCCCAATAATATGGAAAAATACATGGCATTCATGTTGGGAAATCATCTTGTGTTTCTCGACTCTTTCCAGTTCATGTCATCGTCTCTTGAAAAGCTTGTTGACAATCTTCCAAAGGAAGCATTAAAATATACCTCGAAAAAATTCAAAAAGGAGAAACTCGATCTCATGATTCGAAAGGGTGTTTATCCATATGATTGGATGGATTCATTTGACCGATTTGAAGAGGGGCTTCCATCGAAAGAAGATTTTCATTCCATCCTCAATGATGAAAAAATATCTGATGACGATTATCAACATGCAAAAAAAGTGTGGAAAACTTTCAAACTTGAAAATATGGGAGATTACCATGATTTGTATCTGATGTCTGATGTTCTTCTTCTTGCTGATGTATTTGAAAATTTCAGAAGAACCTGTCTTGAATATTATAAACTCGACCCATGTCATTATTTTACTTCACCGGGATTATCTTGGGATGCTATGTTGAAAATGACAAATATTCAATTGGAACTTATGACTGACATCGACATGTTCCACTTCATTGAAAAGGGAATGAGAGGTGGAATCTCCTACATCGCCAATCGATATGGAAAGGCAAATAATAAATACATGACAAACTATGACGAAACCAAACCATCGAAGTACATCATGTATCTTGATGCGAACAATCTATATGGTTGGGCTATGAGCCAATATCTTCCAACCGGAAATTTTAAATGGCTTTCTGAAAAGAAAATCAAAAAACTCGACCTCGGAAAATACCATGAAGAAAATAAACGAGGGTTAATTCTTGAAGTCGACCTTGAATATCCCAAAGAATTGCATGATCTTCATAATGATTATCCATGTGCACCTGAAAAAATAACTGTCGAAAAAGACATGCTATCTGATTATTGTCAGAAGATTGCCTGCAAATTCAATGTGTCGACAGGGCTTGTGAAAAAATTAATCCCAACACTGTCCAGCAAACGAAAATACATTCTGCACTACCGCAACTTGCAATTATATTTGGATTTGGGACTGAAATGTAGTAAAGTGCATCGTGTATTAGAATTTGACCAATCGCCCTGGTTAAAACAATATATCGATTTCAACACTCAAAAAAGAACCGCAGCCAAAAACGCATTCGAAAAAGATTTCTTCAAACTAATGAATAATTCCGTATTTGGAAAAACGATGGAAAATATCAGAAAGAGAGTTGACGTAAGACTTGTGACTGATCCTAAGCAATTTAAAAAACTTGTGTCGAGACCAACCTTTGTATCCTCAAAGATATTCAATGAGGACCTTGTGGCTGTCCATAAAATAAAAGAAACACTAACCCTTAACCGGCCGGCATATGTGGGTATGTGCATTCTTGATTTATCAAAGACATTGATGTATGACTTCCATTATAATTATATCAAGGAGAAATACGGAAGAAAAGCAAAACTGCTCTTCACTGATACCGACTCTCTGACTTATGAAATTGAAGCCAAAAATGTGTATCGGGATTTCTGGGCCGACAAAGAAAAATTTGACAATAGTGATTATCCAAAAGAATCGAAATATCATGACTCTTCAAATAAAAAAGTGATTGGAAAAATGGAAGATGAAACTGCTGGAATACCAATAGTTGAATTTGTTGGATTAAGATCGAAAATGTATTCCTATCTAAAAGACAACAACGAAAGTGCTCGAACTGCAAAAGGCGTTAAAAAGAATACCATCAAAAAGAAAATCAACCATGAGAACTATAAAGACACTTTGTTTGATAAAAAACAAATGCATCATAAAATGAAAACCATCCGAAGTGAAAACCATCAATTAGGATCATATGAAATAAATAAAATATCGCTTTCATGTTTCGATGACAAACGTTACATACTTCCAGATGGAATCCATTCATATGCATACGGACATAAATCAATAAATTAATCTAATTCAATTATATGGATTTATGGAATTGTAAATATTGTTTGAAAACTATTAAACTGAATCGAAAAGAATTACATCGTCAAACTGCTCGTCATAAGTTCAAGGCCAGATGGGCTAAATATTACAACCTCTATGATGAATTAATCAAAGAACTCGACTCTAATCATAAACTATTGAATTATTCCCTTGAAGAATATGAAGCGAGAGAATCTGACATTATCAAAGAGTTAGATGAACTTCTAACTGCCGGCATCTTTGATAATCAACCAGATGATCTCGAAATTGTCTAATCCATTAATATGAGTCGTAAATATGAAGAATCATCAGGATCTGAAAGTAAAATCTCTCAAGATGAATCCCCGACTGAATCTGACAATGAATTCATCAATGATGAATCCTCTGAGGAATCCTCTGAGTCATCCTCCTCTAAATCATCCTCCTCTGAAGAATCCTCCTCTGAAGAATCATCTGAAGAAGAATCATCTGAAGAAGAATCAATTAACTGGTCTAAATGGTTTCTGTCAAAATGTGCGTGGCCTCTGACGACACCATCCGATGGAAGTAGTATGAGATGAGACGCAAGATCCATCTAATGGAACCCACCTGATGAAAGTAGTATGAGATGAGACGCAAGATCCATCTAATGGAACCCACCTGATGGAAGTAGTATGAGATGAGGGTAGGTATATCGAAGATATACCGAGCGAGATCAAAATTTTTGATCTCGTACCCTCATCTCCTATACTACTTAATAACATCAGGTCCATAGAACTGTGTGTTCCAGTTAGGTATAAAAGCTTGCTATATAGGTGACTTTCTTCCTTAACTCGTTTTGATGAGATTAAATAACATCATCCAGACGATGGGAAGGTATTGAGTTGTCATAAAATTTTTAGAGGTAATAGTCTTGTAATGAATTTTGCAATTTACTTCTTCTGCTGCTCATATCCGCTGGGAAAATCCCAATCTAAAAAGGCAACTAAAACATGCAGAGCTAACTCTATCTTTTTAGCTACATTTATGTTTTAGCGTTAGTTTTCTGTAGTTTTTGTTGTTGTTGTTGTTGAAATTTCCTGCCATTGAGCACTTAAGTTTGTTTTTTCTTTTGTTACACTGTTTGCGCGCGCATTCGATTGTTTACATTTAGTATTGTTTTATCGTTTACCGGTACTAATTTAAATTCAAACGGCAAAATATTACGTAAGTTCAAATTGCAACATTGACACAAATTCAAATTGGAACTGTAACGAACACTTGCGACTGAAGATGATCGATGATCGATCGAAACATGTCTTGTAAACTCAAAGTTGTTGTCCATTTTTTTACGAATACTAGTTTGTCTGCTTTTATCCAGACTTCTTTAATACCAATGAAGGGACCTCTAGAGGCAAATTGCTTCAGTGATGAATGCCACGTTGCGCGAAGCAATTTTTCCTGCAACTTGCAACGTACAAAAGTTGCATTGCAAGCTCCGAAAAAATCGCAGGTAACAACCTACATTTTTGCAACCTGCAATGCAACAAAATGTTGCGTTGCAAGTTGTAAGAAAAGTATAAAAATAGGTTGCGAAGAAAATTCGTGAGCATGAAATTCCCTCTGCAACATGCAATGTTTTTCATTCAATTCGTCATCGTTGCATTGCAAGTTGCAGGAAAAAGTAGAGTGAAAGTGTAGAGTGTGTGCAACCGTGGACAGCTGTTTTCAGTTGCCGTTTTTGGTTCTCGTCAGAGCAAATTTATATGAAGCCAACGATCTATACACTACATCGGGTTCCTTACTCTGAACTCGCTTACCGACCCCCAACCTCCCACTCTTACCCGTCCCGAAACACGGTTTGCTTCATCAAGTGTTTCGTGTTGGTGTTGGCAAAGTCTATGTTTTAGCGCAATAACAGCCTTGTTGTCATGTTGTTTGTAATGATGGCTAATGGGATCTCTTGTAGATCGTACGATAGCAGCGTTATTGCTGGTGGCCCCCCCGGGGAATTACTCCCATTGCTTCCTTAAATATGGTATCATTTGCTTCTTTTCTTCACGGTGTGATCCCTAGATAGGGTACCTTAATTGTATTATTTGGCTATTTTTCAATTTGCAGTGCGTAAAAACACGCTAAGCGAAGAAAAAAAAAACAGTCTGTCAAACTTAAAACGTTACGGAACGACAAAAAGTTGACCCGTTTACACCTTTCTTAGTTTTTGGTTTTTCCTTGGAAAGGGTGTCATTTTCGGTTTTGGTCCTTAAATAGGGTATCCAAAATTTAAGGGAGTACCCCCGGGGGGTTGGTCCCATGCTGTTTTGAGTTTTGCTACCGCAAAACTTACTAAGCATTTTGTTTTCCGTAGACGAAACTCTGATAACAGTAACCGCTGACCACTCTCACGTCTTTACCATCGGTGCTCACGAAGCTAAGCGCGGCAACCCAATATTTGGCTTAGTTCGTAAAGTGGACGGCAAATTGGAAGTGGATATCGATAAAAAGCCTTACACGGCACTTGGTTACGCTAACGGTTTAGGAGGCCTAAACGGGTCTCGTCCCAACCTGACGGCGGTGAACATAACTGGCAAGGAGTACCGTCAACAAGCCACAGTACTGCTTAATTATGAGTCTCATGGCACCGAAGATGTTGGTAAATGCTAAATTTTATTTTCCTACCCATTTCTACTAGTTGTGTAGTTCTTTTTCTAATTTTCTGAATTTGGAACATAATTTTCGATAATTTCCTTTACAAATCTTGACAAAAATCCGGGCAACTGTACTAATCATTTATGTTAGCTGTGGTTAAACGAACGATGCCACAATTTAGTAAGATGGAAAGAAACTTCGAATTCCAAGTAATAACTATTTCGTTTAAGCAGAAAATTACAAAACAGGTGATAATAAACCGCAAAGAGACATAGATGGTAAAGGATGGGAAGATTAAGAAAAGGAGTTCAAATATTGCAAGGTTAAATTTGTTAGCCTGAGATGTGAAGACCGTGATACAGCTCCAAAGCAGATTTTGATACAGGGAACAAAATCACCCATTTATAACTCGTCCAAGTCTTTAAGATATTGCAGGTTGCATACCTTTGGAAGATCCACTTGGAAGCATTCTTTTTAATTATCTTTTCCCCTATTAATCAATTGATCAATACTTTGACCATTTCCCTATAATAAAAGTACGCAACATATGTCGCAAGTAATAATAAAACAACCGAGATTTTCCTTTAAGATAACCAGAAAGGCTTATTCCTTTTTGATGACCTACATGCTCAATTTTTCTCAGGGGTATACGCGGACGGGCCTGGAGCCTACCTGTTTCATGGCGTGTTTGAACAGCAGTATGTTTTCCACGTGATGGATCACGCGTTATGCTTGAGCAGCAGCAAGCAGAAATCAACATGTGACAAGCACGTGAAAAGAGGAGGAAAAGTCAAAAGCACAGCTTGGCTCACTGTCCCTCTCTCTTTTCATCTCTTGGCGATGTTGGCATATTGGATAACCATGACACTCCAAAAATACTGAATTGTTTCAATTCCCTTTGGAGATATGAGCAGACTAATCAATCAGGTGGCGGATCTAGGGGTGGGGTCCGGAGTGCCCGCCCCCTTAGTTTTTGGTAATGGTCCAAGTATTTGGCGTCGCACATAACTCCCCACCTAACTTTTTTAAACTGTCCCCCTCCCCTTCCTTAGCTCAAGGTCTGGATTCGCCACTTCTTATGATTTTGTAGTTGTGATATAGATTTCTGTACACTTCAATAACGTTTCCGTTTTTTCCTAAACAGCATTGTTTGTCTTTTCAATGGCTTTAACAAAATGCGTTAATTTTAACAGAAATAATTAATTAATTAATGATGTTTGATTGGCAAGGAATTAAAGTTGCTACTGTAAGCCAAATGAATAAAGTTCACTTTCAGTTCTACAGTTACCTTGTGTTTTTAGAGTAGTCTTTTGCGTATTTGTGGCGTTTTTTACGGTGCGCGTCAGCAGCAAGGTACAAGGTACTCAAATTGCTAAAAAAAACGCCACAAACACGCAAGAGATCACTTTAAAAACACAATGTATGTGAACTTTATTCTAGCCTGCGAACAGACTCCTGTCTCGGAGGGGCGCTATTGGAGAAGCCTGTACCGAAAGCAAGCCCAGTGAAAGGCCAACAAAAGCATTAAAAGATACGAGGAAAGGAGAAAGGAAAAGAAATCGAAAAGCCTAAAGAAATTTTGATTTGTGCGCATGCCCGAGCTAAAATATCGTTAAATGCGATAATAGGGAAAAACCTGGCATGCCTTCATTCTGCAAATGCATTTTGGAGAAATTGGAAGCATATTTACACTATAACTGACCAGAAAATGTTCAAACTGTCTAAAAAACACGTTTTTTTCAAAAATCTCCAGGAGTCAATGGGTTAATTAGCTCAAGGTCTGGATTC
>OX393564.1:24152075-24244654 GCA_947652115.1 Blastomussa wellsi
GGGAGAGGTTTCCCTGGTCTGCTCAGTCTAAGACGTATAACGTCAACTCACAGGGTGCAGACTCAGGAGCATGCGCAACAGCATACTTGTGCGGTGCGAAAACTAATCAAGGTAAGGGGCACCCTTTTACCTAAAGTCTTCGTTCCCCTTGAACAACGGTCGGGAACGAGCGACCCTAGAAAGATCCAATTTGAAGTCCGAAAATATCGGACTTCCAGCTGAACTGCGCATGCCTAGCTTTCAAAAACTTGACCATTCTCGTCCCAGAGCCCACAATCCTTTTGGTAAGCACCTCTCTGGCCGCCCACAAAATATTAGCATGCGTAGAGTGCTAGCTCTGTACTTTTCCGCCAATCAGATTTGTCAGATTTGTCGATGAATCCGTGAATCGCGGACTTCCGGTTTTAGAGGCGGCCAGAGGTCGCGGTAGGTACTTGGTGTAGTTTTTAATCATTCTTCAGCCAGTAAAGTCGACGTGCTAATCAGTAAAGTGCCTGCTGGACAGCCACCTTCCTTACTAACGTCGACGTTTAAATGGCTGGGGTAACTTTTTGAACAAATTCAGGCACATGTTCCTATAGATTTCACTATCAAACCACTATATGATAGCTCCATGACGTATCTTCCGAGGTCGCGATTCTTGGTGCTGACCAAAAGGATCGCGGCCTCTGGGGACGAGAATGTAGCTTCCGGCCATTTTGATTATGTTCAAAAGCAATCAAAATCGATTCCTTAACGGAACTTTCGAGAATCTCTCGTTTCGTCCAGCCACGAAGACTTGAGGTACGAATTGGTCAAGAGACAGACAACATCTTGTACACAAGCTTCCCTCGGATTTCAAATCAAGTGCTGTTCATGGTGTGGACTCGAAGGGGTTAGGGCCCTAGAAAGCTAGTGGGTTGAAGAAAGTGTAATTTAAAGTTTATTTTTGTGTTGAGCCTATTAGGCGACTTAAAATTCAGCCTAAAACAATAGACCTCAGCACGAGGATCCGGGGTATAAATTAAAGAGTTTGTGGGATTTATTCCCCGGAGCCTCGCAGTGATGTCTATTGTTTTAGGCTGAATATTACAATATCGAAAATTGGTCTATTGTATTTTGATTTCAGAGCTTATTGGCTTGGACCAGTGGGCAAAATGGGATTACTGTGGTACGCTTACAGAGGAGAGAAAACTTACCTCAATTCTTACGTTAGCGGAGAATGCTGGGATGTCAACAGGATTCGTAACAACGACTCGAGTCACCCACGCGTCTGTTGCGCCGCTGTATGCGCATTCCGTGAGTGGGGACTGGGAGAGCGATAAAGATAAACTCGAACAGGCAAAAGATGATTCTACAAAATGCCCAGATATTGGTAAGAAAAAAAGGCACTTGCAATGTCTTTGGATTAAATTGTTTTCAATTTAAGCTAAATTTCTGATCTAACGGTATCTCGTTGAGGTATTTACAAAGCTATAAAGGCGGCAAGGGATGTTGTTATAACAGTAAACAGAGTCTTTTCTGACTGGTTTGTGTTTCTATACTTACACACTGCTATAATTGGATTTAGAGTCCGAGGACTTAGCTTAGTTGAACATGTTGAAGGGTACACTTTCATGTTGGAAGCAGGAAGCTTATAGGTGCTGCAGGCGCGGATCCATACCGGCTTACACCGTTTTACGGAAATCGGTCAGAATTTTCATAATAAATAAATATATGTCCATAATATTTGCTCAGCGTTTAAAAATGAAATATATCCACAAGGCTTAAAATGTTAAAACGTTAAAAAGACCGAACGATTTAGGCATTGAGCCATCTTCATTAAGCCCTGAAGATGGCTTAATACCGAAAACGTCGAGCTTACACCTTCGGTGCTCGTTTTGTAATAAATCGGTGCCGAGCCTAGGCTGGGCACCGTTTTGACATAACCTCTTAAGATTTGATCAGCCCGCAACATTACAAGGACTCGCGGATCAATCATCGTTTCTAGCATAGCTCCTACCCACCCCACCCAACCAATGTTTCTCAGCGATTTGTGACTTTAATGCAGAAACATGGGTTAGGGAGTACAAATAAAGAATATTATTATCGTTGTTGTAATTAGGGGTGGTTGGGTGGAAGTTTTCTGACTCATGTTATTGGGCGCTTATATGGAGTGCTGAACGTAAAAGAAACAGCTTGCAACATAAAGCATTCAATAGATAACATTAAAGAGGGTGCTTATTGGAAAGGGAACGCTAAACTGAGTGATTTACGGTGAGTCCGTCCGTCATTCTTTTTTATTCGATTTTCTCGATTACTTTAGCACGCCAGCTTGTTGATTATCCCCACGGCAATGGCCTAGAAGTGATATTCGCAGGTGGTCGCAAGAAGCTCATGTCTCAAAACGACACTGACCCAGAATATCCAATTAAAACTGGAGAGAGACTGGACGGCAGAAACCTGATAAAAGAATGGATCGAGAAATACCCCAATTCACAGTACGTTTGGAACAAGACAGGGTTCGACCAGATTGACCCAGAAAAGTTTGATCACGTGATGGGTGAGTGTTTTGTTTAACCCTTAGTATGTAATGGAAAGGCAGCAGAGGTCTCAATCCGTGGCTCAGACCAGAAGAATATCGTGGGCTCTGGGGACGAGAATAGTCAGTCGTGATCAAATCATGGGTGAAATATATAGAAATAGTTACAGAGTGTGCAGTGAAGGGCTACGACGAGGACCAATTTTTCTCACAGCTCTGCGCTTTTATTTAGTCTGCACGCGGAGAAACTGGAAAATGGCTTGATCTCTCGCCATTTTATTTCACATTTGTTACTTTCAAGAAACGTTCAACGAAATACGGTCTGTTCATACATGGGCTGATATAAGTTTTTTTCAATTTGTTGACATATATATAGAGAGGAAAGATACAATTGAATGATACGAAAAATTTACAGTATAATAACTTGCAGGACTATTTGAACCTGGTCACATGCAGTACGAAGTGGATCGCGGAGACGACACCGCTGGGGAACCATCCATTGAAGAAATGATTGCAAAGGCTATTACGATATTGAGAAAAAATCCAAAAGGGTATTTTCTTTTCGTCGAGGGTAAATAACACAACGACATTACACTCATACTGATCTACAAAGGCTAATGAAAAGTGATTTCACGAATATCCAAGAAGAAGGAGTTACTACACCATGTCCTGCACCAGAAAATGGTCTCAAACAGGCCACTTACTGATGCTATGGTACTGACATATAGAGAAGTTATCAACTGAGTAACTGAGAATATAATTTTGGTCATTCAAAAGTGACGTAAACACTCCAGTGGACCAATCAAGTCTTGAGGCAAATACATATAGCCAGTGCACGAGCCAGTCACGCTTGGCATTTTTTCTCTTCTGATTGGATAAGAAATTGGCGGAAGATTTTTAAAATCACTTAGTCAGTGTAGAAATGCAAAACCAAGGCAAATATGAATTACTGTCAACAATTAAGTTGAAACTGCTCTAATTCTGTTTATTGTTGTTAGGTGGCCGTATAGATCACGGTCATCATAAAGGACAAGCCGTCCGTGCGATAACTGACGCGGTTGCCATGGCAAAAGCTGTTGGTCGAGCTGTCAAAATGGTGGATAAAGGTGCCCTGATGATTTTAAGGCTGTTTATAAATTTTACCGAGCCAAGACGGGGTAGTTAAGTAGATAGTGTATTACGCCTGCAAATATATTACTCACCGAGACATTGGTTGAATTAAAGTAACATCTTCGAATCCAAACAAGTTATTTATGAATAGCAAGTTGATTATATTTTTGATGGCCAGCTGTCGCGGCCCCTATGCTCGTTTCACCTGGTTTAGAGGATTTTTATTTCATAGATGTGCACCTAGACCAGTGTAGCTGGTGTAATAACACAGAAAACTGAACAGAGAGCAACAGTACAAACAAACAAAAATGCAAGCTCATCAAAGTAAACTAAAATAAGGTTAAATGAATTAAAGTAAAGTAGAGTAGAGTAGAGAAGAGTGGGAGGAGCGGAGTGTGGAGCGTGGAGTGTTGAATGTGGAACGTGCAGCGTGGAACGAGGAACGTGGAGCGTGGAACGTGGAGCGTGGAGATTGGAGAGTGGAATGGAGAGGGAGTGGAATGTGGTGGAGTGGAGTGGAGTGATTGTGGTGTGGAACGCGTTACGTGGAACGTGGAACATGTAGTGTGTAGCGTGTAACGTGCAGCGTGGAGCGTAGAACGTGGGGCGTGGAGCGTGGAACGTACAACGTAGAGCGTGGAACGTGGGATGTGGAATGTGGAGCGCGGAGAGGAGAGGGGAGAGTGGAGTGGAGAGTGGAGTACAGTGTGGAGTGGAATGGAGTGTGGAGTGGAGTGGAGTTTTGTGTGAGTGGAGTGGAGTGGGAGTGGGAGTGGGAGTGGGAGTGGGAGTGGGAATGGGAGTGGGAGTGGAGTGGAGTGGAGTGGAGTGAAGTGGAAGTGAAGTGGAAGTGAAGTAAAGCGGAGTGGAAGTGTGGTGAAGTAAAGCAAAACAAAGCTTGCAAACTGAGTATAATACACTACTCAGAAGTCTGTGACGATTTATTTCGGAGTTTCTTCTTGCAAATACAGAAGACACACTCATCATCGTAACCGCTGACCACTCGCACGTGTTCACCGTTGGTGGATACCCAAAACGAGGAAATCCGATCTTTGGTTTGGTAATGAATATATACGATAACACAGCGAATTTGGGAGACGATGGCAAACCATACACCACTCTGGGGTACGCCAATGGACCCGGGGGAATAAACGGTACAAGAGAAAACCTGACTGGGGTAAACACAGGAGATAAAGACTTCTTACAGCAAGCAACGGTACAGAGATACAAGGAAACGCATGGTCTAGAAGACGTGGGTAAGATTAGCCAAACCTGCAACATCTTTTTATGATTTTCCATTTGCGTGAGGACGACCACCTGCCAGTTTTAATTGGGGAATTATTTGCCTGAAAGTTTCATGACTCAGTTGACCTCTTGGAACAATCTAGAAGTTGTTTCAGCCAGACTTTGTTTTATCTTGTTTTTCTTACTCTTGGACTATATAGTGTGTGTACTCTCCCAAATTTGAAAAGTTGCTTTACGGATGTTATGCGAAACAATCATTGAGTAATTGTTCACTCCGGTCTCCCAAAAAATTGTGTGCCGACTGTGTGTATCTAAAACAAATGAATTTTGACTTACAGGTTGGGATTGTTTCTCAAAAACCCACCGATACTATATTCAGGAACCCAAACTAGTTTCCATTCCGGTGTACTTATCTGTAACATTTCAATTCACTTTTTGTCTTTTTGGTTCCAATTCAGGTATATACGCAGACGGTCCTGGGGCCTACTTATTCCACGGTGTCGTTGAGCAGCAGTACATCTTTCACGTGATCGATCACGCCATGTGTTTGAGTGACAGCAAACAAGAGGCATGTGTTAAGCCCGTGGCGAGAGGGGGCAGGGTAAATAAAGGTTCTCGATTGTGTCTGGATTTAGAAACGAATCTTCTGTCTGTTAGCATTGTTTCGGTGCTACTTATGTTTATCTAAAACCATTTAGTCTGCAAACTTTGTGTACTAACCAGTTTATATATACCTCCACTTAGCCAAGTTGTCCTCGCAAACTAGATTTAGTTAGTTTTCAGTTATTTTTTCAAGACAAACGGATTTATTTTTGGATTAATAAAACTTGAAGCACCTCTTCCTCCGTTTCTCGATGCATTTTAACGCGATCCATCCCTGAATAAAACAAACGAATTATAATTAAAAGTTACAAGCCACATTTTTTTGGCTAGCTAAATTTGGCGAATACGACCGTATCTAATCGGTTATACCCAGTCCCCGCGGTTCGAATCTTTCATTTTCAAGAATATCTTAAATCGTATATCTTGCCTCGGAAGTGCAAAAGCGGTCCAATGCCCCCGTCCCGGGCAAAAAATTGGCAACAACAGCCAACAAATCCCGCGCTATGCCCTCGTCCCGGGCAAAAAATTGGCAACAACAGTCAGCAAATCCCGCGCTATGCCCGCCCCTGGGGTCAACCCCCGGGATGGCCGCTGAGAAGTGCCTTACTCACTTTAAAGTGCCTATGAAATGATAAAAGAGCTATTGAAAAATAAGCTTATTTGGAAGGCCTTAAAAATAAAGAAAAATGGCGTTTACCTTTTTGTAATATCTCCTCTCGTTCCAGAGATGTAGAAGATTTTTTACTGATGGTGACGTCACAAGGTGTGATAGTATGGGTGAAAAACAAAAATTGTAGCATATTTCTGCAAGTAATTATGCAATGCAATTGGAACTTTGCAAGCACATTGCACCCTAAGAAATACACCTCTTGATGCATATTTTGATGTTGCTATGACAACAATCTTGGTTCCAGTCTCTTTCCTCTTTAAATCAAATATTACTCGTTTGTGACTGTATAGGGCAAATGATTGATCCCATTTAAAGCGTGCGCAATGCCCATATTGCACAAGCTATCCTAATCGACCACGAATTTCTTTATCGCATAGTCAAATTTTGGGCAGTTCACGAGGCCGCCGCGGCCAGATGTCGATTGGAGGACGTACCACTTACCATTATCTGTTTCAACAGTGAACTAAAACGCATGTTTTGCCATAGTTATGTGTCTGATGACGTCACGAAACAGAATTTGTTATTGGTGCACTTGATATGTTTACGTGATGTTCGGCGCTTCTGGGCTTGAAACTGACAAAGTTATTTGACATTAAAAAATTCAGGTGCAAGGGATGCGGGGAAGGTTGTTATTATAATTATAATATTTTTGTTAATTGTTATTATTATTATTATTATTATTATTATGAGAGAATTCTTTTATTTGTTTGCACAAAGGATATTTTATTATTATTATTATTATTATTATTTTCAATCACACTACTTACAAAACGATACAGTACACTACTTACAATACTTACAAAAGGTAAAAAATTAAAATACAAAAAAAAATATTTTCAATACAATACTGACAATTACTTACAAAAAAATAGTCGAACACATGCAAAACCATAAAATGTGGTACTTACAAGACGTGTTAAAGGGCAGAGGCATTTCATACATAAACTTTTCTTTCAAGACGACTCTCAATAAATAATTTTTGTTCCAATTTTAACACAAATTCAATAATATCGCAAGCTTTATGGTCCATTTTCTGATAGTATAGGTAGTACTTTGCAAATAGTAAACAATAATTAAGTTTAAGCTCAATATTCCTTGAAGTATTTAAATCTGTTCCGAATAACTTTTCATGACACGTTGGAGAAAAAGTGCAATGGAATTTTGCATTAAACCAATCAACAACTTTAACATAGAAAGTTTGGGTGTAGTAGCATTCAACAAAAGTATGGAGAATAGAGTCGGGCTCCTTACAGTATGAACAGCTATTTTCATCGCTTACACCATAGATGCACAGCTCCTTAGTAACAGTTAGTCTATGGAGAAACTTAAAATTAAATTCTCGTATTCTGTTTTTATGGCATATTTTTTCAATGTTATTAAATTTTGCGTTCCAATCAATATCTCCTGATTTTAGTTCTTTTTCCCATTTATTGGGTCCTGTGGCAATACAGGTAGTACCATCGATGTAGAGCCAATAGTAATCCCTGCACTTCATTTTGTGAGGATCAATATTTAATGACGGCGTCAGGGGGAAGGTTTTTTCATCAGCGGTAAGGTTTTCTCGCCTGTCTAAGGATTTTGCCTTCTGTAGTAAACGCTTGGGAATTGCCGAAATAACTTGTAGGTAGCTTAAGAAATTACATTTGATCTTGAATTTGTCCTGAAATGATTCAAATGTTAAGGGCTTTCCATCACTGTCCAAGATGTCTTGAATCGAGACGACACCTTTTTCTTTCCATTTTTGTAAGATGAAACTGTTCCCATCAATCAGGATATCTTTATTGTTGAAGAGAATCAAATGAGAATCAAATGATATAATATATCAAAGGATATAATTTTTCTAAAAAAATTCTTCATTATAAAATTTTAGTATTGTGTTTTAAGATGAAGGTAAGTGATATTGTAAGTAGTATTGTAAATAATTGAATAAAGTTATTATTATTATTATTATTATTATTATTATTATTACTATTACTATTCATTTGAGATATGATTGGCAAATAAGCGACATCTACTTGTGCGTGTGGAGATGTTTTCGATGTTGACCATGCCATGGTGTGCAGACTTGGAGGCTCATTATTCAAAGACACAACGAGCTAAAAATGGTGTCCAGTGACGTCCAAATTAAGCCTGTACTTCAGGAGATAAATGGAGAACTGCTGACACCTGTTACTAACAGAGCAGCGGATGCCCGGCTCGACATTCACGCTCGTGGCTTCTGTTAGCAGCAAGGCTCTGCCTTTTCTGATGTTAGGATTTGTTACCCGAATGCAGAGTCTTATAAGGGCCTCACTGTAAAACAAATCTACCACCAGCACGAGAGTGAGAAGAAGAGACTGTATGCCAGCAGGGTGCTAGAAGTCGAACAAGGCTCCTTTACTCCATTGATATTTACTACCACCGGAGGAATGGCTAATGAATGCAAGAGGTATCACAGTAGACTGGCTGAACTTTTATCAACCAAGAAGGGAGAGGATTATAGCACTACAATGTCATGGATTCGAGCCAAAGTCTCATTCGCCCTCCTGAGGTCTGCGCTGCTATGCCTGAGAGGAGAGCTCCGCCGAATATTACAGACAATGATTTGAAATCAACAAGGAAATAGCGAGATTTTAGGATTAGAACTTTTAGGTTTAGATCTTTTAGAACTTTTAAGGTTAGAACTTTTTAGAACTTTTAGCAACTTTTTATTGTTTTTTTAACATCTTATGATATGTAAATGAAACTAATGAGAATGCTTTCGAGCTTGTGACAATTTTTCTATTTGTTTGCACAAGGGATATATTTTTTAGAAATAATACTTCCTCATTAAAATTTTAGTATTGTGTTTTAGATGAAAGTAATTAATATTGTAAATAGTTTTGTAAATAGTTTTGTAAATATTTGAATAAAGTGTTTTGATATTTTTTACTTACTATTACTATTACTATTACTATTAATTACTATTACTATTACTATTACTATTACTATTACTATTACTATTACTATTACTATTACTATTAATTACTATTACTATTACTATTACTATTACTATTAATTACTATTACTATTACTATTACTATTACTATTACTATTACTATTACTATTACTATTACTATTACTATTACTTTTATTATTATTATTATTGTTATGCCAACACCTTTCAAAACGGTTCTTTTCTCAGAGTAATCAAGTTTTCTCTGTAAATTTCAATCAGAACCCCTCGACTAGCCTGTTGCAGGCTCTCGGTCAGTGGGGAGAAAGGGTGGGCAAAGGCCAGTGAAGAAAAATGCCAAATTACCCATAAAAAACTGGACCGTTAAACACAAGGCTACATGGTACATCGGGTCCGATTTTGTATTACTTTATTTCATTTTTAATTGCTACAACTTAGTTTGGTGTTGTGTAAAAGAGAACTGAATTCTATTTTTATAAGCACACCAGCCTCGACTGAGACAACCACGCCAAAACGACACCTGCCCTGCCCATGTGGAAATGGTATCTACCAACGTGGCTGACGGTTAGGCCTTTTTCCTGGCTTTCCTCTCCGATTCACGTGCCTCCAACATGATTTCCGTTTGCTTCTACTCAAGCATAACGCGTGATCCATCACGTGAAAAACATACGGCTGTTCAAACACGCCATGAAACAGGTAGGCTCCAGGCCCGTCCGCGTATACTCCTGAAAAAGAAATGAGTCGCTTTAGTGAAGGGAACAAGGAAAAGAAATCAATAACCACCGAAAGGCAAAAAAATAATAGATAAACAAACTGACGAATAAATATGTTTACCAACATCCTCGGTGCCGTGAGTCTCGGAATTCAGCAAAACTGTAGCTTGTTGACGATAGTTTTTGTCTGTTGTGTCTACCCCCCTCAGGTCCGGACGAGGTCCCAGTAAGCCACCCATGCCGTTAGCGTAACCAAGCGAGGTGTATGTCTTGCCATCGGGACCAACTGCTAAACTGCCTTCTTCTTCACTCACGATGGAAAATATTGGGTTTCCTCGCTTGGGGTACGCGCCAATGGTAAAGACGTGAGAGTGGTCAGCGGTTACCGTTAACAGAGTTTCGTCTGCAATAAGAAGAAAAGGTTTTCTAAAAAAATACTTGTTTTCCATTGCGACAAATATTCTGATCATGATACAACGCTTAAAGGGGAAAGAAATTTTTTCTCAATGTAAAGTCACGCCTAACTAGGGCAGGGTGAGTTCGAGGATACTTTCTGTTCATTTCCTTAATTTTTTTCTCTTAAGGAGAAAAAATGTTACCCAACATAGCCTTATTGCGAGAGCTACGCCATCAAAACAAAACACCAAGCACACACACACACAGCGAAAACAATAATCATTTCTTTGCGGGCCCAAAATAGCTTTCGTTTGTTATTTTGGCTTGATGTAGCGTTAATTTCCATTATTTATGACTTCAGATGACGTCGCAAACAAAACCAAAAATACTTTCATCTTGAAGAGCAATCTCAGTACCTTCTAGACAAACTAAAATTGTTTTCCTGCGATTTAATAAAGGGGAGGGGGAGTCCATCAGCCTCCCCGCCCCTTTGTACTACATTGGGGTATAAGTATCCCTGTACGCCCGAGGGTACGTAATATACACAAAAAAGTTACCTTGGTTTATCATTTGCAATGCCTTAGAGACTGCTTTATTCATTGCTACTGCGTCGTGGATAGCTCTAACGGCCATGCCTGCGTGGTGTCCATGATCAATGCGTCCCCCTTTGGTAGATAGATCCCAATCAATTCCATTGTTAAGAATGAATAATATGTACAGATAAATGGCAACCAGATGGATAAAGTGATGCGAGAGGGACGTATGGGTGGGTTGTGCGTTTCGGTTTTTCAGGTTTTTTGGCCAAGTGCGCTTGTGAGTGATCTCGGCCTTACACTATTTTTTACCTGCAAATTCGCCATTCCACCTTGGCGTAATCAAATGGTTAGCAACTTCGAGGCAAAAATATTAATCAGTCTGGTTTCGTAGGCCGGCATTTGACATAAACTGGTTTTTGTTCCCAGCGAATGGGTGGACGGCTAGACGCACGATGAAACTGAAGTAATGATTGAAGTTACTGCATAATAATACAGTGTTAAACTCAGTATAGCCGGCTGAACTGTGGTGACGTGGTTTCGGAGCCTTCTTATCATGCTCATTAAAAATTAAAACTTAAAAATTCATTGAATGAAAACAAAGACCTGAATCAAAACTACTTAAAGGAGGTTTGGATACCTGTTCTTAATTTGGGGCAGATTTGAAGTTATATCTAACTCTCTATGAAACGTTTCATTGACCATCCAAACACCTCGAAAATCAGGCAAAAATACTCCCCTGCTTGTCTTCTCGGTGTTTGGATTTCCCGATGCAACACCGTTTCTAGTGCTTGATGTACCAGTTTATTTCTACTCGATAGTTAGATAGCTAAACGCTCATTGATGAGTTTCACTTTTTTAATACCTTCAACTAGCAAGAAGTACCCTTTAGGGTTTTTCTGTAGTATTTTGATGGCTTTTTCTGTCATCTCCGCTATTGATGGTTCACCAGCAGCATCATCTGCGCGATCCACCTCGTACTTCATGTGGGAATGCTCAAAGAGTCCTATAAAAATAACTGGCCTGACCAAAAATCACACCAACAAGGTACTTAACCCTATTTATTATGTAGCTGCACGTGTTCCACTGGAAAATAGACTGCTCATAAATTCGGCCAAACAAAGCCTGACCAACTATCAACCAACCAACCTGTATATAAACCACACACGACCCACAATTCCTCGATTCGCTACGACGAAGAGCTAACGCTCCAAACATCAGCTTTCGAATCTCTCTACGGTGGCCAATTCACATTATCAACCCAGTTGATAAAACCAAATTACCCATATAGACAAATTAATAAACACACAGACGAATAAAAAACGAACTAACCTAACTGGCGAGTATCACACTAAAAAAGTAAACAATAATACCTAAATAGAATTTTGAAAACTTGATTTTCGCTCAAACAATGAACTATTAGAAAGGGGTACAGATGCCCATACAAATTGAGACGTGCACTCTTCGATATATAGTTATGTACTAGATCGATAGGAAAAAACTGCGATAGAAACGGCGGCCACTGACGGCGGCCACTTTCATCAGAAATAATTTAATAAAACAGAATCATGCATAATAAAAGCATTGCTCCAAATCCTTACCCTTTCCTACTTGAAACCATTGCATACCTATAACGTGATCAACCTTGTTGACGTTAATCTGATCAAAACCAGCTTTGTTCCACACGTATTGTGAGTTCCGATGTTTCTGCACCCACTCTTGGATCAGGTCTCTCCCGTCCAGTCTCTCTCCTCTTTTATCCGAGTACTCGGGATCTTCCTGATTGTTATGCATAAATTTCCTCCGGCCGCCACCAAAGATAACTTCTATTCCGTCACCGTACGGGTATTCAGCAAGTTGCAAAGCTGAAAATGGATGATTTAATGAATGTTGGTGACCACCAACGCCCTCTTTCCAAATTCGAAATATCCGTTCTTTCCGTAACATGCATTGTCTCAGATTGCCTCTAATAAAAGGATGTTTTTTTAATTGATATTTTTTATGCACAGAAAAAAAGATTGGAACCTTATTTTAGTTATCTGCAGCTGTCGGTAGCGCGTCACACAATAAGCTGCCTTGAAATAAATCACGTATATTACAATATCCAAACTGGGGACATAACTTCTCAAAAGTTGTTGTCTTGTTTACTAAGCTCCCTTTAAAGTAGCTAGATACTCTTATCGTAACGTCCATTTTGACACTTGTTTTAAGACTGCTCTCACTACCGTGAAATACAATGAAACAATTTGGACTGAGTTTGACTAGCCTGCCTCACAGAATAATATAAATATTCACATAGCTATCTGAGCTTTAGTATATTCTCAGCTCCGACTATTTCATTTCTAGCTTTTTGATTGGCTAAAAAACTCCGACTATGAGCCAATAGTCGGAGTTTTACGTCATATGGAAAGTCGGGAGTCGGGGCGCGTGTGACCGGAAGTTGTATGCTCTTTCCGGACGCTTTGTAAAATTGTGGAAATAAAAATCGGCGGCAAAACCCGGTTTGAGAATTTACTAAAACAATTATTCCATTCGCCCTTGTTGGATATGAAGCGATTATAACCAACTCGCGCTACGCACTAGTTGGCTATTTTATCACTTCATATCCAACGCGGGCTCATGGAATAATTGTTATATATTTTTCGGGCATAGAAACTTCAGACAATATGCTGGCAAACATTAGGCATTTTAAAATACTTATGACATACTTGGCTAGCTGAAAAGACACAAATTTTGTGATATTGATGAAACTTAGCAAATGCATTCTGAACCGTGTATATGTGAAATAACTAGTTTTCTTCAGAAGTACCTAATTCTAGAGTTAGGCCGCGTGCTATGTCTTTCGCGAGAAGGCTATTTAGAACAAACCATGCGCGCGAGAAAATGACGTATGACCTTGTCCAAGCAATTTTCACGCATGCGCTACGGTAAGCAATTTTTGATTTAATTTTGAAGAATTAACAGTTATTTTTTAACTGAGAACAATTTTAGCCAAGTAGTAACAGATATATTGCTGTTGTGGTGTTCCTAGTAGAGTAATAACATACAGAAATAACATGCAGAATTCTGGAATTATGTACTTCTGTTTTTGGTGGCCCCGCTTACAGTAGTTTCACTGTAAAAGTGCCTGTAAGCTGGATAAACAAGTTTTGTTCTATTTTTATATGAAACTCGACAGATCATCCAATCTGCACCTAGCTGTGTGCATGTAGTTTATGAAATTAAACTAATTAGTGTGACAGTCAAGGATTGGAACTAAAAAACCTACCTATGTCTTTGCATGCAGAGGCATCGTCTAGTGCTTCGTCCTCCTTGTCAGCGTCGCTTTCCCACTCACGACTCACAGAATGAGCGTACGCGCTCGCTGGAGTTGCGTGTGTCGCGCGAGTAGTGGTGACGATCCCAGTTGACATTCCCGCCATCTCTGCGAGCGACAGAATCGAGATCGCTCTTCGATCTGCACCAGCAGAAGAACAGAAGCCTGGCGTAACTGTTTCGTCCATTCCAACAACACCTGTCAGAATTATATAGGATTCAAACTTAAACAGTCGTACACATACAAATTCACAGTGTTTACAACGTAAACACCGCACTGATTCAGAAAGCAAAATCATGATATTTTTGTTTAGAGAATAGCAACCCTCTTATATTATTTCAGTTTTCTCTAGATATAGAGTGTTTTTGTGCCTGTTGAAGATATAATCTTCAAAAGTCACTTTATCACGTTGTCTTTGGACTGACGTTTTGTTCAGGTCATGCCGACAGTGAGTACAAGAAAGCTTTTTATGTCCTATCTGGTCTTCTGTCCATTTGGCGCGTCTGCTCGTCTCAGCCTGTCTGTGCATATCAGACGCCAAATTAAACGGTCCGTCCCATAATCCTTCGGCTCGTCTCACAGTCCGTCTTTCCTCTTTCTTTAATTCTGGTATTCTCTTCTGAATCAATTCTCACGAATCGCTAAGTATTCCTCTTCATACAGGGGTGTCAATAGGGCTGTTAATAAGGCTATTTCCGGCACGGGCAATTTTTTTCCAGCCTGGAGGGGACGGGATGAACCATTTGCCCAAACCATGATTCTCCAAAGTTGCCTTGCCCAAATTTCTCTTCCTGCTCCAAAAATCTGAGTTGCCAAAAATTTGGGGGTGCGGGTTGGGCTACAATCCCCCTGGTCCCCCGTGGTTCGTACGCCTATGCGTCTTAAGATCTTTATGAGATTTCAAACTAGCAAATTCCTAACCGATTATGTAGTACTACGTATACATAGATCCATTTTTCCATGTGGGTAGACCAGAAACCAAACCAAGAGAAACATACTTGTCTACGCTGTCATTTTCCCTCTCAGTCGTCATTAAAAATATCGACGCGTTAGATTC
The DNA here is from genome assembly GCA_947652115.1 of Blastomussa wellsi. Lineage (NCBI taxonomy): Eukaryota > Metazoa > Cnidaria > Anthozoa > Scleractinia > Plerogyridae > Blastomussa > Blastomussa wellsi. Next base: position 24,167,154 of record OX393564.1, read on the forward strand.
TTACTAAACGATTTTTAACCACGATTACTTGGCAGCCATATTGTATATTCAGTGCCTACCGAATTTAGTCTTAATTCCATTGAGAAATGCTGTTGCGGAGGCGGCTGAGTCTGCATTTTGCCGATCGACAGCATACGTTTTCACCTGAGCTGACCAAGGCAACTCTTCCCAACTCAACACATTCTCCATGCCCGATTTCTCTTTGATTTGCCCATCCAGGATGCGAGCGGCAGTGATAGTTGAAATGCCCATTCCATCGCCCAGGAAGAGAATGGCGCTTTTTGCAGTGTTCTTGTTCGGTTTTACCTTAAGGTTGTCTTGAATCAGCTTGACGCCATCTTTGTACCACTGATTGTTGCCTTGATTATTCAAAATGTTGCCACCAAAACCTGATGATAATTGACAAGAGAAAATGAGGGGACAGAAATCGAGACTGAGGGCGTTCCTGAGATACGGTATGTCAATTAGTCCCACAAAAGTTATTTCCATACTTTGCTTGACTTTGGAACTCTAGGACGGAAGCCTGTTTCCCGTGACATCCGAAAATGAACGTTTATGGCAGACATTTTCACCAACAAAGCTCAGAACTCAGTCCGCCACCAAGCGAGATCTTGTTTTCCTTTAAAATATTATATCGAATGTGACCTTTATGCACACCGTACGTCCGCTCCAAAAGCCAGTCTAAAATAACTTCAGCAGAATTGACTTATCACAAAGCCTGGACTGACAGGCAGTCTCTTAATTAATTTTCTCGTCAGTGAGACATGCTGGCAGTTTCGCATTATTTAAACATCTTTAATAATTTGGATTACAAAGTAAATGCAATTCAGTGCAATAAATCAGTTTTTGCGGGTGCGCCATTAGTGGCGATTGGACCGATCTTTGATCGATCATCCCAAAGGATTCAAATCAGCATTTTTGCATGCTCATGATAAACAGTCATATTGATGTAAAGATACTCAACGCGCAACTCAAGACCAGTGCCACTTACCATTACATACGGCCAACATCGAAACTGCTAAAATAAGAACTACGGTCTTCATTGCTGCAAAGATAAAGTCAGAGATACAAACAAACGAACAAAGGAACAAACATTAACCACGGTATCACCATCTCAAATTATAAAAATTAATTAAGCAAGTGAGGAGCAAGTATATGTAGGGTTGTATATTTAAATACTTAAAAGTGTCGATGGGGATACTGCTCTATAAGAAAGTAAAAATTGATTGATTGCTGATATAGGCGTACGGGCAATTTTTTGTCAGTTGGGGGGGGGGGGGGGGCGGTGAACCATTTGCCCAAAAAATTCTCCCAAGTTGCCTTTTCTCATTCTACCCAAAAAATCTGATTTGCCCAAAATTTGGGGGAGCTGAAGCTAAATATGGAGTGATATCATTATGATACCATCAAATGATTTCGGTCTCAACTTCAAAAAGTCGGCTGACTTTTTCAAGTTCTGTCCTTGTGATTTGGAAAAAAAGATGGTGAAAACTACTATTTACGGTCACTCTCTTCCTTTAAAGAAACTGTCATTCCTTTTGACTTTTAAAGGGGGATTCATGCTGACGTCATTGTTTACCTTGCTCTCATTAGCATACGGCTTGGCGTTCAGAAGGCAACATGTTAGATATGAATGGACTCCAAACAGTTAAAGTGCTATTGAAATTTAGTATATGGTGAAATTTTTAGCTCTTTGCGTGTAATATTCAAAGAGAAATTGTCATTCAAAAACTCCAAAATTTCTTGGTGGCAAAAGCGCTAATGAGCTCATACATTCTTTGTAAAATTTTGAGTTTTTAAACCCGCGTCAGACAAAAAGAATTCAATACATCGAGCTGAAATTCATTGGCAGAATTAATCGTGCTATGAACTTTCAATATTCAGAACTGATTTTTTGTAGCTCCATCATAAACTGAATCGCTTATACTAACGAGGCAAATATTGTAAACAAGGATTCCCCTACAGCGTCGACTTTAGAGACCATAAAAAATGACAAAATCGTGAACCTACGATCCAGTGTAAAATAGCTGGTCAGCCACGGTGGCAAGTTAAACAAAACACCTCGTTAAGCCCGTGATATGTCATGTGATACTGGTCAGTGGATAACTTCGTTGACAGCTGTCAATTGACGATAACATGGATGTCCAATATCAGCAGTTAATGACAGCAGGGAATATGATGATGTTACCTATCTTACATTAACCTTCACTATTTTACTGGCAAGTATATAACAAAAGCGTATTCCTCGCAACTTGATGTAAAGCATCATCATTTATCTTTTCAAAATATCTGTATAACATTGTACAAACGTTGAAACAGTTTGCTTGTTCCGTGAAGTGTAACTTTGAAAATTGAATTAAATGTCTCCTCATCATCGGGTGGCGCACATTTTATGAGTGTTGGATTGAGCGTAGTTGTTTAACGATACTCACGGTACTCATTTTCCAGTGCCTACAAATGCTTTAAAGTCCCCCTAACCCTTCAATTTGTTTTCTTTTGGTAGATTTCCATATCTGTGAAGAACTCATTTTCGAAAATTTTTTTTAGAAATATTGAATCCTTTTTTTTTTTACCAGCGCTAAAAGTTACTGAAAATGTTAAATTTTTGCGCGCCTTAAGCCCCGCTGGGCAAATTTTTGTCTCGTGGGCTCATTAGGAACGAGCCAATGAGAAGCGTCCGATATTTGACACTTTCTTAGCTGTGACGTAAGAAAAGGAAACCATTCCAAAGCACGAAGCATTGAAAGTATGGATCCTTGAAAGTATATTGCGATCGAAGATTATTTGCATGAAATATGTCCTCTTCACGAACTTTATCCATCGTCGTCTTCTTCGGCGGACTTCAGGCCTCAAATCGTTATCAGAAGGAATGTTATGCATGCTGATTCCTTTCTCTACATTTCGAGAGTTGCTGCATCCAAAAACCACACATTTTTCAACCATTTTCTCTGTTTACAATTGAAGCATTACCGCGAATCTTCGGATATTTTTGCACGATGTCCTTTTCTTACGTCATTCTTCATATTTGGACACATTTGGCCGAGTGGGGGACTAATGCGAACGATAGGTGAAAATATCGACAAGACTGCCTTCACTTCTATAGCGCTCGTAAGAAAAAGGATTCAATATTTCTCAAAATTTTTTTCGAAAATGAGTTCTTGAAAGATATGGAAATCTACCACAAGAGATTCGGGGATATCGAACATAAAAGTTGGAGATTCAAACCACCGCAATTAACGGGATACGGGATATTTAGGCAAAAAATTAATGGGATACGGGATAGTTAGACCCCCCCCCTAATGGGGCCTCAATGATAGAATTAATCAATTTTAAGTTTTTCCTGTTCGATTTAAATGAGCTAAAAGCCAAGTCCTGTAGAAGAGCTATCCCTTCTACGAGCAAAAATTTAATAGGTGTTACTAAGAGAGCTAAGCACAAGCTAACAGCCCCGGGAATATGCCGCTGGATATGCCATGGCTTTTGTTCCCTCAGTCCTCAACAGGATATACAATTCCAAGCAAATCTGTCCTAATCAGCTGGAACTGAAGCCATCCTTGACAGATTAGAGCTTCAATGGCTTACATTATTTTCAAATTTCGATCGATGTTTTAAGAGCAGTATTATATGTAACTTATTATTATTTTACCGCTCAACTCACGCAAGCGACACGTCATCAGCTGCGCATTACACCATAGGCGTTTCGTGAAAAGCATGTATCGTGTTCTCTCTGGGTAGCACGCTTGTAGGAAAGCTCTTGCAACATGCTCTATTTTCGAGAAATTTAACGAAAGTTCAAATATTTAATCCTACTACTGAGATCTTACCTTCCTCGGTTAATGGCACAGCCACTGCTAACTTCACCGCTCGCGAAACCAGAGTCAGAATAAAAATCAAGTCCGTTTGTAGTTGTAGTTTCTTTATAGGACAGCAAAACAGATTTGTAAACCACTTTTTATCAAACTTCTCCTTCCCGACCTTCTCGCCAACAAACAACCCGATTAGGACATCGATTATTTAAAAACCCAATTGATCAAACGTGGCTGGTCATTCTATTGGTTTGCCGATGACACTTTGAATTTGGTGATTAGTTGCTTGATCTGACCTTCGATCTTAAGCCTGGGGATAAATGACGGAATTAAACTTTTATACATACACATCCTTGGAAACGGGAATGCTTCCACAAGAATTCCGAAAGCACCCACGGTCTAAAACGGTGTCCGCCATTTGAAAACTGCAGTCAAGTATATACATGATCGTGTTACCATTTTAATTACAGCTAATCATCACTCTCTTTTCTCCGAGTGTGAAGCGAATAAATTTGGTCGCGCGAAATTCTGGGGCGAGATGAGGAGACGTGACGCGCGGGACAGGCGCCTTTTTTCGTGCCTCCCCCGCGGCGAAGCTTATCTTCCCGTCCCCAAATTTTCGCGCGACCATAGTTAGTTAGTTAGTTCTCTCTGCACCATGAGGCGCATAAGGATTTCGCTCGACCATACCGGTAATTTATTTAATGTCTTTACCGAGTAAGAAAAAATGGACTACTCGTAGTAACAGGGTCTCTCCTTGAAGTACTCAGGGTCTTTGGAGCATCGAGTCGCAAGATGTCCGGTGGGTCTTATAAATAAATAAGACGAATGGCTACTGCCCAGCTGGCCCTTTTTGAAAACCAGTGGCCTTGAGAGGGTCATGATCGTACAGGTGCATTTTTCACCAATCTCGAAATTCCCTCGCGTCTACGTTCTTTGAAAAGTGGCGCTGAAAAACATAATATTCAATGTTTGGAGCGTGTTGTGTCAAGGCGTAGGCTCCAGGAGAGACGAGTGACTCATACACTCCCAGTAAAGGCCAATACTCTTTAATTAGAAATGTAGAAAACGCTCGCCTGCGGCTCGTGTGTTCTACATTTCCCTCCTGTTCTCAAATGCCCGTCGTGTTTTATGACAGTATAATACATGGCTTAGGCTTCTTTATTTGTCAACTAATTGTGCCGCTTAGTTTAATAATTCAATTTTGTATCGCTTACTGGGCAAACGGATACCTGATCGCAGTTCTTAAAAGTTCCAGGTTTAACTGACTAATTTCCTATTTTACTTGTTTAAAAACAAAATCCTTTTTTTTTTCTTTCAAACTTCGAGCAGTGTCTCTTTTTTCCAAAAGTCCACGGGACGGGCTTGAAAATAGTGAGCCGGAGGGAGGGGCGGGGGGGGGGGGGGGGAGTTAAAATCTAGTTGCGATTTAAGGAACGTAAAATTTTCGAATGCAATCATCAAAACATAAGGAAACTCTAGTAAAAAAAGAGCCAGTTAAAATGAGGGTCACCTGCCTCGAAAAAAAAATACTCATCTTTTCTTTTTTCAATACATTAAAGTGATTAACAAAGGAGTTGAAGAAAAACACATGGCTAGACAGTATAGTAGTCCCTTGGTATACTTTGTTGTTAATTACTAGAACTTAATCATAACAATTTTTGGTCGTCCCGAGACTTCTTCCGAGCCCACCGCGTCCGTCGATAGCAAATCCACCGGTTTTTCGGTAGATTTCTATGCCAGCGTCAAGGGCCCTGCAAATTATTCCCGATCGATCGGTTCCTTAGATGTGTCGTTTGGCGTGCTTCTGACATGCTTGTGATTTCTGTTTGCTGCTGCTCAAGCATAACGCGTGATCCATCACGTGGAAGACATACGACTGTTCAAACACGCCATGAAACAGGTAGGCCCCAGGCCCGTCCGCGTATAACCCTGATGAGAAAAATGATATAGTTTTTGTCTTGAAAGACATCAGAACAGGAGACAGTTAAAAAACTATCTCTATTTACCAACATCCTCTGTCCCATGACTCTCACCCCTCCGCAGAACTGTAGCTTGTTGACGATAGTCCTTGTGTGATGTGTCCACCCCCCTGAGGTCAGGACGGGGCCCCCGTAAGCCTCCCCAGCCGTTAGCATAACCAAGCGAGGTGTATGTCTTGTCATCGGGACCAACTGCTAACTTGCCACTCACTTCACGCACAATGGAAAATATTGGGTTTCCACGCTTGGGATACGCGCCAATGGTAAAGACATGAGAGTGGTCAGCGGTTACTGCTAACAGGGTTTCGTCTGCGATGAAAACAGATGAGAAAATTTTCGGTGTCTGACATTTGCAGACTGCAGACTGCAGACCGCAGACTGCAGACTGCAGACTGAAGACTGCAGACCGCAGACTGCAGACTGCAGACCGCAGACTGCAGACTGACAGGGGAAATTCCCACAACAGCGTCGTCATCAACAATATAATGACATCAGCCTCGTTCCAAAGATTCAGCTGTTCACCGTAGTGAACCCCGGCCGATAAAACAAACGTCGTGAATTGTCCATACATTACTTCTCTCTTAATACAACTATAGCACTGTGAATACTGGCGTGTAATTAGTTGAAACAGTATTCGAACCTAAATTATTGGACGAATTTTATCCCAAATTGGTATGCAACGCAAGTAATCGCAATGTAACACCTCACTAAACAATGCTCGTTTGCAGTCTTTCAGACCTGCGTTCTTGAACGACAAACGATTGGTAAACAATCTACTACTCAACTACAGCAGATACCTTGCCAACACCATTTGATGTTGTTTTTGGCAAGTTTACTGAGGGAAGCATACTGAGGTACGGTCACGAAGGTATGTCATTGATTGAAAGTATAAAGAAGCAAGTCGGCGGGATGAATTAAAGCACTTTCACATCGTATGCACATCGTTAAGTGCCTGGCACATTTCTGCTCAATTGATCAGCAACTTTACTGTGGTTTGATAAAGAGGAAATGGGTCTTTGTTCTCAAACAAGTGCGGGGGCAGGTGTCTGGCTAGGCCATTCGTGCTTGCTAGCACGTCTCCTGCACAGATCGAATTATTGACTTGTATTGTCATCATATATCGGCGTAAGACCCCGGTAACTCTCTCAGTGCCACGGGAATTTTGAGTTGATTTGGTCAATGACTATTTAACGGTGTTTTCAGGAGACTGGGAACAAGGTAATATTTTTGATGACGTCACCTTTATTAGAATATTTTAAGCGTTAGTCAATTTACAGTCTGCAGTCTACGGTCTGCAGTCTGCAGTCTGCAGTCTGCGGTCTGCGGTCTGCAGTCTGCAGTCTGCAGTCTGCAGTCTGCGGTCTGCGGTCTGCAGTCTGCAAATGTCAGACACCGGAAAATTTTGAACAATTTCAGGACAATTTATGATTAAATCACTTGTTTTCCATTACTATCAAATATACTGGTAATACAACACCTACACTACAATGTTGCTTGAGACGGCTCACGCGAAGGGTTGCTGTGATGCCCTAGGTTTACATTGTATATTCTTACTGCGCTTTATTGCACGGTGATGAGATAGTGCGCATTGAGAAATGGCGGATTTTCTTTTTCTGGAGCTCGTCAGAAAAGCAAATCGTCATTTTCTCATGAAAAAGTATGGTGACAGTTTTTCTCTTGTGTTGAATTAACTTTCTTACTTGATTACTTCTCTCTGTAAAATAATTAATATAATCCTCGTCCAACTCCCAAGAAACAATAATCAAAAACGTGAGTATATTCATAATGATATATAAACAAAGCTCTGTCACTTCTAAATGAACATGGGAAGCCCCAATTAATCGATAACTAAAGTTTGACAAAAAATATCAGTGCAGGTTCTTTCAGTAGAATGACCTTAAGGTTAGGTATTAATATATTTTACCTTTTTACTTAAACAGAAAAAAGGAAAGCAAACAGCATTACTGTTGTTTACCACTTTTTAAACTGTTCATTAGACTGTCTTGTGGAACGTACTCTATTTCAGGTGAAGGGAAATGTCGCGGGGAGGAGCTGGGGCGAAACTATCCAAAGGCGTCTTTGTACAAAAAACGAATAAAAGACAACAAAATAAACAACAGTGCCAGTTTGTTCAAAGGATGTTGAATTTGTCTAATGTTAAACTCCACAAAACAGTACATAAGCAATGTAAACGAACAAACCGGCCCAGGTCAGGATTAAGTTACCTCGATTTATCATTTGCAATGCCTTGGAGACCGCTTCATTCATTGCTACTGCGTCTTGGAGGGCTCTAACGGCCATGCCTGCGTGGTGTCCATGATCAATGCGTCCTCCTGTGTGAATTTATAATTGGAAATCAGTACCATGATCATGAAAGGCTAATAATTATATCGACGGATTCATCGATGGATGGTGTAGTGTTTATTCCTATTATGGGCTAATTCCTTAGCTATGTCTATGACTAAACCGCAGTCACGTGATTATAGTGAGATATCATTGTACATATAGATAATTGATTGAGTTGTAATAAGGCAGTTGTATAAATCACTTGGCCTGATTCGCATCTTACTCTATAGTAGGACCTCGAACTACGAATATACAAGAGATGGGCGCACGAAAAACTTCTTTTGACGTGGAAAGAGAGAGCGTTTTCACTCGGGATGGTTGATTCCAAGTCGGAATTGTGATGAAAAAAAATTATTGTGGTTTTGCAAGCATATAAAGTATTTCCATTCATACCTTCAACTAGCAAGAAGTACCCTTTAGGGTTTTTCTGTAGTATTTTGATGGCTTTTTCTGTCATCTCCGCTATTGATGGTTCACCAGCTGCATCATCTGCCCGATCCACTTCGAACTTCATGTGTGAAGGTTCAAAGAGTCCTTCAAAGACAATTGGTAAGGCTAAGAGTGATCCGTGACATCGAGTAACTTACCCCTAGCTAATTTCTTCAGAATCAGGATTCAAGCTTTTGTTACCCGTTTCAAAATTGAAAAGATTCAGCGTTTAATAACCACAAAATTCCATTCAGCTAATATATTTCGCATTGCTAGAACACATTTTTCGCATTCACTGAAAAAAGAGACAACGCTAATTTGTAAGCTTAAAGAGCCTAACACCCACTTTGCTTCTATTATTGTTATTGTTATCACAAGAAGCGATTGTACAAAAAATAACGAAGCCCAAAGAAAGAAAAATTAGCGAGGAGTATATTTTCGTAAAGATGTCACCTGCTTGACGCATTCAGCGTCGCTGGAAACAGATAAAATATGTCGGTCGCTAACACTCGCTTTTTCGGGAGCCCCAATAATGGCGGTTTGACTCGCGATGCATGATGGGTGGGTCAGATTCTTTAAGGTCCGTCCGATAGGAATTATCAGACCAATGTCGCATCGAAAGCAAGAATTCCATGAAAGAACAGTGAAATACTTCATCTAAGCACGAGATCAACCTTTACCATTGACGTTGATAGGAGTTCATTCATATTTTAGATCGAGAAGGGAAAAGATAGGGTTAGAAACAGAGGTCACTAACGCAATTTACATGATCGGACACAATATCCTTCTAATGCAGAAAACATTTGTTCCATTTCCTAACCCATTGCATACCTATTACGTGATCAACCTTGTTCGCGTCAATCTTGTCAAACCCAGCTTTGTTCCACACGTACTGTGAGTTCGGATGCTTCTTTACCCACTCTTGGATCAAATCTCTACCATCCAGTCTCTCTCCTCTCTTGTCCGGGTATTCAGGGTCTGTTTGAATTCTACGCATGAATTTGCTTCGACCCCCGGCAAAGATTACTTCTATTCCGTCGCCATAAGGGTATTCAACAAGTTGCAAGGCTGGAAATGAATGACTTAAGGTGGCTCACACAGCTTGGCACATCAAAAACATTTAGCGTAATCTTTTTCGCGAACATGTTTGAGTGTCGTTCATTCACAAGATTTCGCTGTTTTCAAGCAGTCAATCAAAAACAATTTGAATTAATTCAGAAATCCTGTATCTCCAAAACCCTTCGTTTATCGTGCCAACCCCCCTCCTCTCCGCATCGCGCGTCGCCTTATAGAAGCGAAAGGGACTAAAAGAAAATGATTACATAGAAACACCTACCATCATACAAAAAGTTAGACTGGCTAAACAGTATATGTTTAGGTATTGAAAGTTTCAACTGCATAAATTTGTCTTTATGTAATAATATTAATTTAAAACTTATCTATTTAATAGTACTTATAAAAACCTAACCCTCAGTTGTTCTTCTGTCCCGCCTAGATTAGCTTTTGCTACCTGCGGGACAGTGTAATTAATGAAGTTACGCATTCATAATAAAGTTTTGTTGTTGTTGTTAAACTAAAATATACCAATATCTTTGCACGCAGAGGCATCACTATACTTCTTGTCTTGGTCACTCTCCCAACTGCGACTCGCTGAATGAGCGTATGCGCACGCCGGAGTTGCGTGCGTCACGCGCGCCGTGGATATAATCCCAGTTGACATTCCCGCCATCTCCGCGAGCGACAGAATCGAGATCGCTCTATGATTTGCACCGGCAGAAGAGCAGCGGCCACTTTTTACAGTCTCATCCATTCCGACAACTCCTGTAGAATAATATAGGATCTAAAGTTCAACAATAAGAAACACTTGATCTCTTTTGTATGCCTATCACAGCACGAAAATGGAGATTTACGTAAAATTAAAATTGACTTAATACCTTCTGAAAGTTGGTTGGCCAACTTTACGCTATGATCGAATTAAAGCTTGTTAAAGTTACTTAAATGTTTAAATGCATTTACTCAAGCTTTAATTATGTGTAAAGCTGGCTGTCCGACTGCCAAATGGACTAGACTAGATTCTCACCAAACAATTTAATCAGTACCTACCAAAGTTAGTTTTAACTCCATTCAAAAACGCCGTCGCAGAGGCGGCCGAGTCTGCATTTTGTCGATCGACAGCATATGTTTTCACCTGGGCTGACCAAGGCAACGTCTCCCAACTCAACACATTATCCTCGCCTGATTTGCCTTTCATCTGTCCGTCCAGTATGCGGGCAGCAGTGATGGTTGAAATTCCCATTCCATCGCCCAGGAAGATAATGGCGTTCGTAGCAGTGTTTGTGTTTGGTTTTACCTTAAGGTTGTCTTGAATCAGTTTGACACCATTTTTGTACCACGGATTGTTGTCTTGATTATTCAGAATGTTGCCACTGACAGCTGATCGTAGGTGAAGCAAATGTTTGTTACTGTTTTTTCTTTAATTTAAATTTGTAATGATTTTTTTTTCAAGTTACTAGTGTTTGTCAAGTTAGCCATTGCAAAATCGATCTAATGCAATGCCTTCAGAACTTTGAAAATCGTTATGTAAATTATATTAGTTTTCATTCCAACTTGTTGCATATCCGATTAAAAAAAGAAACAGAAGAAAATTCATATGTTGAGACAATTATCAATTTATCTTCTATAAAAATGTTTTCCTTGCCAATCTATTGCGGAGTTTGAGATCTGTCAAAGCCAAACCTGGATTAGCTTAGTACTTCTTTGAAAAACCGGCCCCGTTCTTCTTGGCAACAGCCGGATCCCCGTACTACCCAGTGTCGGTGTCAAGGGAATTAAATGTCGCTATATGCATCAAAGAAGAATACATATGGTTGAAAACATAACTGTTCTCAACAGTCCTGCCTCCCCAGGCTAACAAAACGGCTAAAAGATTCTTACTAGCTGTAGGTGGTGGGGCAGTTGGTATCGTTGCAGGTACCACTACACCACAAGGTCCATCAGCCACCCTCAAGTCATCTAAGGCAATGTCACCAGTGTAGGACAAGCCCCTAATTCCTTCGATCTTGAGCTATGAGGATGGTATATATAGACATATGAAAAACAATGACCGGAATAAAATCGTGGATTGGGTATAACGTATTACAGTACTGCGGTCCTATACCGTTTTCACAATTTTTTGATATATTTTTGACAATTCCTGGTTTTCGTTTGAAGTGGCCAATTAAAGTGCCACTTGAAACAGAACCCGTCGGAATGTCACCAAAAAGGTGCCAAAAAGATGTCAAAAATCATAATGAATGATTAAAAATGTAAGGTCAAGGTGGCAATGGTAGGGAGCCGGCACTGTAAACTGGAAAATGTATGTAGCCAGCGAAAATAAATATTTTTTTTCTGTAAAACTGCAATTAAATGTTTATCTATCAAAAACGTTTCAAACTGACCTCGCGTTCAGGAAAATAAAGTTATTATTTTTTGGCAATGGAGTTGCATGGCTTCTAAAATGAAAAATAATGTTTTTTTTTGTTTTCAAAGCAGTTCAAGTAAGAGGTATATATTTCGGGTTCTTTCTCTTCAATTAACGTAAGCCGGCTGCTCTTGCAAGACCCTTTGGAAAATGGAAATAAACTGATAAGCAACAAAAGCAAACAAGCCAAACTGAAGAACGAACATTGCATCATTCGTTCAATTACTAGCAGTGTTTGCAGTTAGGTCTTCCATCTGCACTTACATCATAATCTCCAGTGATTGACACCTCGGCCTTTTTCCATGAGTTGCCCTGGTTACCAGCCTTGGTCCAAACTCTTATTCCACGGTTGTAAATATTCAACCTGTTGATGGTCGCTCCGTACATATGATAATGAAACGAGAGGCAAACGGGTTTACTGTCGGCTCCATTAAGAGTCAGAATGGCTTTTTCGCCGTATTTTCGGGGACTAGAAGTCTCAATGTAAATGTAATGCCCTGCAAAGATAAATCGGGAACAAAGATTTCTCCTGGTTTGGCTACGATGTTCTTTGTTTTAACGGGCACTGGAAAAGCGACCAGTACCATACAACAAGCATGATGAAAAATTATCACGGATAACTGTATCAAGACTAAATTATATATTTTTTTATTTTTTATTTTATTTATTCCTCCAGTCCAAGTTGACAACACTTAAATTAATTGACATAGTATGTTGGAAGGAGAGGAGAGGTGCACATCTAGATAAACTAATGTTGTTTCCCTTAAAGTTACGTGTAACAAGACTTGGGATTTTTAATAAAATATTGTAGGAAAATAATAATAATGATAACAAAAATAGATAATGTATCATTAGTATTGAGTGACGGTACCAGGGCATAAGTGCTATCCTAAATAATCTTTTAGATGGCTTATCCCTTATGAATTGCCGTGGATATTATTCCAGAAGAAACTTCCAATTATGCTTGGGCAAAATCTCTTAAGATAAGTTATCTGCATATGCAAGATGAAATATTTTCAGTTCGCCTAGTGGTGAACGATAAAGGAATAACGTTTTATTTTATATTTGCTTACGGCTAGTTCAATATCTTTTAAGGTGGATTTCCACTGTCGCGTATTTTTTACGTGCGTTTACGTGCGTAAAAAATTAATTTAGAGACAAGGTATGAACGACTTGCGTATTAAACGTGTATACGCAAGTTTTTCATACATCGTCTCTTATTCTATTTCCGCACGTAAAAAATTACTCGACAGTGGAAATCCACCATTATTCGTGAAAAGGTCTTGGAGTTTTTACACTTTTGTTGTGTACTAAGGTATACCTTTTCCATTGTTACCATTTGATGGTCCAGTGTTGCTAGAAGGAGTACGACCATTCTTGCGAGCCCAGTCAAAGTCGTCATTTGTGGACTGCTCCCAGTTACAGAAGCCCTTTTCGAAATCACAGGCTGCATCTAAGAAAAAAATAAAGATTAACAACTACACAAAAAGCAAGCAATTGTCACACTTTCTAGGAAATAGACATTTTCAAGCAAACTCGAAATAGAACGGTTCTTCCAATTTCGTGATATATATTTTCTGTCGAAACGTAGTTCGCTCAGCAAACTAAAAATGATAACACTGTGTTTGAATTACTAGTAAGCAAACCGAAATTTCAGCGTTTAAAACAATCAATACACTTATTTTCTTGGTATTACAAAAGTTTAAGAGAAAATTATACAGTGTACCTCTTTGTCATATCGTCAAAAAATAAACGATAATTATCGTTGTCTCCTATAAAAAGGAGAGAAAAATAACAGGCCAAAAAATTAGCTTTAGAGATAATTTTACGAAAACTCTGTACTTTCCGGTAGAAAGGGTATTGAGACAACATATTCATCTTCTACTTTACCTTCACTACGTGAAATTGAAAATGTCAGAAAAAGGACGATGATCGACTTCATTTTGCCAGTGTGTCTTTCACAGGCTAAGCACAATGATTCCCGAGTGATGACGCTGCTACAGATCTATTTATGTCAATGTAGGTTGTCTTTTTTATTGTTATTAAACGGCTAGTTTTTCGGATATTTTTCCAGCTTGTTATTTTAAAAAGATCTCTTTGATGTCACTTAAGGTTTTCCTGCAATCTATAAGTTAAACTGTTAGGACAGATGCTTAAAAAGGATTTACCTACTCAAGCTGGAGTGAGATGGATTTAATTGAAAGAGGCGCATTATTTACATTGATTTTCTATTGGTTTGTTAACCGTCCTGCCATTTCTTTTATAACACGGAACACCGCGCAAAGGAGTCGGTTTAAACAGGCGAACAAGCTGATTTTAAGGAAAACGTTTACGAGTTAAACAAGTTAGGTCCCACAAAACCCCGTATATTTTTTGCAGGCTATATATCCAAACTAATAAGATAGGGAAAATAACCAGATAAATTATAATTATACAGGCGCAGTGGCCTAATGGTTAGTGCGCTGGACTCTGGATCGGACGGTCCGGGTTCGAGTCCTGGCCGGGCCACTGCGTTGTGTTCTTGGGCAAGACACTTTACTCTCACAGTGCCTCTCTTCACCCAGGTGTATAAATGGGTACCGGCGAATTTACTGCTGGGGGTAACCCTGCGATGGACTAGCATCCCATCCAGGGGGAAGTAGAAATACTCTCTGTCGCTTCATGCTACAGAAACCGGGATAAGCTCCGGCCTGATGGGCCACTAGGCCCGACTGCGGACTTACCTTTATACAGTACAGCAAGGGCAAATGGATGTCTTACCTTTCAGCGATAAAGAGAAAGACAAAAAGGGAAGATAATATTTTGAGAAAAAGATGAAACAGCATACGAATTCCGACTTTAATCAAGCTACAGGGATGATCGTGCCGTCCCGGTCACGTTTGGGGTTTACAAAGTCTTCAATGACTTCGCGTACAGATTTGTCAGGATATGCGGACATCAATGGAATATTGTTTGACGACCTTCACTTCTTCCTTCCAGTTATTAGCAATTTGCGAGAACACATTGTTGCGGACACATTCTTCCTCCTGGCGATTTGTTGCCCGCGTAAACATTTTTTGTGTCTCGGACACAAAATTTGCGTCCGCAACGATGTTGCGCGCGCAAACAAGTAGGGAAACATTTGCGTCGGCAACAATGAGTGGTCGTTTGCCACCGCCTTTAGTTTCCACTTCTCTGGAATGGTCGATTTCAAAAGTATTTGTAGTTTCCCTGGCGCTTATTTGTGTGTGGGGGTATTTTCGGATTGGCTTTATTATCTTCACACAAATTTTGCGTTACGCGTAGCTAGAAGAGACTTCAGTATGTAAGTATTTAGGCGCAGTGCAGGATATGAATATTGCAGCTCACTGAAATAAACAAATGACAAAAACAAAATGTGACACAAAGCAAGACCTACAATCATCAGAGAAACCGTCAAAATTCTATGCAATACTTATAATTTCACACTGTCCTAAAAGCAGACAACATTATAATCAATAAGAACTTTATTCTTTAAGCTCTAAAACTCAATACATCAAGGGTTTGCGTCCACATTCATTAGGCCGCGACCGGCTTTATTAATTACTTTCTAGGTGGCATCTTATGCCCGTTTAATCTGACTTAGTTGTTTAAAGGGGGCTTAAGGCCTGGCAAAACGAGGAAACAAGTTTACTGAAACAAGTTTCTATAATTATTTTCTCGACCTGGCTAAGCGAAGAATCCTGTTTCCGGAAGCATCGTGGGTGCATGCGCACTTTTAATTTGTTGCGACTTGGCCCTGTGGGAGGAGGAAGGAGAATAGAAAAACGAAAGAAAGGACCAGACAGATTGTGGTCGGAAAGAAGAAGCGAGAAGAGGGCCTTTCAGACCAATTGTTCGCAAATTGTCCGTGGAAGAGACGGCAAAGTAACAAATGAGGCCTGCCGTGGCAAAACCGGGATGTTGTGTCGGTCATGTGACCCTATACGTAATTGCACTGGAGCGGAACGAGGGGATTACACGTGGAACGCGAAGCTGTTTAGGAGTTTCATGTAGATTCAATTCGTTCATTGTTGGTTAGCTTAAATGCAATTTAAAGGACACAGTTATTGACAGAATACAACACTGGCGACGAGGATATTCAGTACCTTCGCGTAGGTCAACATGGCAGCGGCAAGTGTTGAATTTGGAGGAATTTTGCCGTTCGACTGTAAAGGCGCCATTACTTCAGTTGCTCCTCGGTGGAAAAAGTGGAAAAAATCGTTCGAATACTACATCTTAGCAAAAGGAATCACTCAGAGTGCTCGAAAAAAAGGTTTACTGTTACACTGCGCTGGCACAGAAGTGCAAGAATTGTTCGAAACCTTGCAAGATCCAGGACCACCGGCAGGGGCGGGAGAAGACAATGCTGACGAATATCAGAAAGCCCTGCGAACACTTGATGCTCATTTTAGCACGCAGTTAAACGAGCCGTACGAAAGGCACGTCTTTAGAAGTCTCAAACAGGAGGAAGGAGAGACGGTCGATCAATTTATTACTCGATTACGACGCCAAGCGGAAAATTGTAATTGGGATAACGCAGATGAGCCGATTCGTGATCAGGTCATCGACAAGTGCAGATCAGCCGAGTTGCGGCGGAAACTATTGCTAAAGGGAACCCATCTAACTCTGGAAAAGGTGCAAGAAATCGCTCGATCTTTTGAGGCTGTAGACATTCAGCTGAAAGCGATGACTGGTGCGGAAGAAGATCGTCAAGAAGTTAATCGAATCGAACAAAGAGAGACCGCTGACCAGTTCAAAGGAAAAGAAGCGAAAGCCAGATGTTATCGTTGTGACAGAGAGGGTCATTTTAGTCGTGATAGGTGTTGTCCGGCAAGAAACGCCGAGTGTCAGAGGTGTCACAAGATAGGACATTTTGCTAAGGTTTGCCAAACGAAAACTGTCACCAGCAAAAAAGGATTTCCTCCACGAGATGTGCCGAACAAAAAGAGATCGAATGTGAACTCGATTGATGATGGCAACATGGGAGCCGAGGGTGATGACGACGAGTACGCATTCACTGTGGGCGGCGGAAATACAGGTGGGATGGTAAATGTGTTAGTTGGAGGTATCTCTGTGCGAATGCTTATTGATTCTGGGGCAAGCACTAATGTGATTGATAAAGGGACATGGGAGGAGCTAAAATCCCAGAAGATTGAATGCAAATCCCGTAAGTGTGAAAAGAAGCTGTATGCTTATGGCAGTAGTGTGCCTTTAAAAGTTATTGGTTGTTTTGAAGCAAGAGTAGTCCTGGATGACAGAGTTTGTGAGGCCGAGTTTGTAGTGATTGAAGGGAAGGGACAACCCCTGTTGGGGAGGAGTACAGCAACCAAGCTTGGAGTGCTTCAAATAGGAAGTGTCATCAACTCTGTAAGCAATGACATTGTAGAAGAATTCAAAGATTGTTTTACAGGAGTAGGAAAGTTAAAAGGGTACCAGCTTAAGTTGCACGTGACAGAGGATGTGGCACCTGTAGTTCAGCCACTGCGCAGACCACCATTCAATCTTAAAGACAAAATTGAGAAGAAATTAGACGAGCTTGAGAGCATGGACATCATTGAGAAAGTAAACAGTCCATCTCAGTGGGTCAGCCCTGTAGTTGTAGTCCCAAAACCCAATGGGGAAGTGAGACTGTGTGTAGACATGCGACAAGCAAATTGTGCAGTAGAACGTGAGCGATATCCCATTCCAACCATTGACGAAGTACTTCAAGACATGAACAACAGTAAAGTGTTTAGCAAGCTAGACTTAAGATGGGGGTACCACCAAATTGAATTGTCGGAAGAGTCCCGTGAGATTACAACATTCATCACACATAAAGTTCTGTACCGATATAAAAGATTGATGTTCGGGATATCATCAGCTCCAGAGAAATACCAGCAGGTCATCCAACAGACACTGCAAGGTATAGAAGGGGTGCACAATATCTCAGATGATATTATAGTGCATGGTACAACACATGACCAACATGATGAGCGTCTGCGAAAAGTGATGAGGCGTGTACGCGAATGTGGCCTTACACTCAACTTGGAAAAGTGCCAATTCTCCATGAGCGAATTGACATTCATGGGCCATGTCCTATCAAGTCGAGGAGTCGGTGTGGCCGCTGACAAAGTGAGGGCAGTAGTGGAAGCAAGAGAACCAGAGTCAGTTTCAGAAGTCAGGTCATTCTTGGGTCTAGTAAATTATAGTGGGAGGTTTATCCCAGATCTTGCAACACTCTCGGAGCCTCTGCGAAGACTGACAAAGAAGGATGTTGAGTTCCAATGGGGACCAGAGCAAGCAGCAGCATTTCAGAAGCTGAAAAATGAACTGGCTCGAGCAGAGATTCTAGGATACTATGACAAAGATGCGGAGACTCGTTTTATCACTGATGCAAGCCCCGTAGGTTTGGGCGCCGTTCTCGCTCAGAAACAGCAGGGAGAATTCAGGGTCATTATGTATGCCAGTCGAAGTTTAACCGAAGTAGAACGCAGATACAGTCAGACGGAGCGCGAGGCGCTAGCAATCGTATGGGCTTGTGAACGTTTCCACACTTACTTGTATGGGATCAAGTTTCACCTCGTAACTGATCACAAGCCATTGGAGTGTCTGTACTCAAAGAAATCCAAACCCCCTGCTCGCATTGAACGATGGGTACTGCGTATGCAAGTCTTTGATTACACTATTGAATACAAGCCTGGTAGCGAGAACATAGCAGATTCTCTGTCTCGGCTGAGCTGTTGCCACAGTCAAGAAGGGGAGAAAAGGAGGAACGTTGCAGAAGAATATGTACGGTTTATAGCCCAGACAGCCACCCCAAAGGCCATGACAACACGAGAAGTAGAGGAACACTCCCACCATGATGCTGAACTGAGTGAAGTAAGGCGATGCATTCATGAAGGTGTCTGGAGCAACAAAGAATGTGTTAAATATTTTCATCTCCAGAAATCGCGGACATTTTTGAGCCTGCGGACCACCAGCAGTAAATCACGGAAATTCGGAAAATAAAGATGGCCGCCAAGAGAAAACCAAGTGTGGATTACGGCATTTTGCACAACTTTTCGTCAGTCGTGCTGTATGACACGGGCAGAAAACCTAAGGGGAAGTTTTTTGAAGTGGAGAGAATAATTGAGAAGAGAAACAAAGCACACGTGAGTACGATTAAATGAAAATGAACGCTAATTTGTTGATCGATTTCAACAACTCCATGCATTTAGTTCTTGCCTTCTGCTTAACCCGGCCGTCTGTTTCTTTTTATCAGAGCGACGAATACTTAATAAAATGGTCTGGCTGGCCCATCTACGATTCCAGTTGGGAGCCGGCCGATAATTTAACACCATACCTACTGCGGTGAGTGTTGTTTCTTTCAAACTTTTTTACTTTATGTTCCAAAGCTTTATGTACAATGTTGTAAGTTGTGCAAGCAACATTATTTGAGCTTGAAAAGAGCCAACCAGCTAAAATTCAAATGTGTAAGGTTTTAAAAAAAATTCCCTTAACTTATATTTATCATTTATCCCACTGTTTAGAAAATCTGCATATAAAATCTTAATTAGAACAGCAACAACAACAAAAAAAACAAATGAAAAATATAATGCTACCTATAACTATTTATTTGGAACATCATTTTCTTAACTATGTCCCATTCATTCCAACATTCAGATTATATGAAAGACCACTTGTTCCCAATCAATATCGGATGGAAACTGTGGCCAAAGACTTCCATCAAGCCATCGTCACAAGCCTGAAAGGGAAGTCATTTGCCCCTGTTGATGTTCGCATGGATCTGGATATTTTTAGATATATATTCAGAGGAAAGGGGAAGCCATCAGAACACAAAGGATACCACATGTACCACCAGGCTGACTTTTCAAGATTCAATGCATTGCCTGAAAGCTGGTGGTACATTTTAGATGCAAATGGCCAGGGTACTGCCATAGACTTCCCATTAAAAATGAAAGCTGTCCTGAGCTGGACACGTGATCATTATGTAAAGAAAGATGGAAATCTTATAAAAGGACCCAGGGCTCCTATTGAAAAGTTAATAATCCATTTTGTAAAAAAAGCATGTAGCCTTGAGTCAGTATAACACTTCTTGGCTTCCAAAAAGGGATGCCGGTTGTTTCGCATACAAGTTGTTTTGCATTCATTGAATGGCTTAAGAACGAGGTATATTCATGTGGGAGCTCTCTTGTTTGGATTCATGGGTAAAAGAACGACAAAATATTTATGTGTAGCATGCTGTCATTAAGTTTTAAGTAATGATTCCGAAACGACTTGTATCCAAATCGACTTGTATGCGAAACAACCGGCTTCCCTTTGTAGTTACAGTGGAACCTCGATTTAATGAAGTCGCTGGGGACCGGCCAAATTTGTTCATTAAATCAAAGTTTGTTATATCGAGATTCTGTTCCATACATTCTAATGTAAAGCACTTTGGCCGGGATCGAGAAAATTGTTCGTTAAATCAAGGACTTTGTTAAATCGGAGGTTCGTTAAATCAAGGTTCTACTGTATTGAACATTATTCTTGGTGCATTATCGCTCTCCTTAAAACATCCCTGAGTTTGTCTAATCTTCTAACTTTAGTTATAATTTTCATTTCCTTGAGTTTGTCCCTTATTTCTTGCACACTCATGTTATCAACATCAATTGCCACCTGTTGCTCGTTTTCATCTTCCCTTGGGTCAACACATAAACGTGGCCGCTTCCTCCTTTGCTCAAAAATGTCTAATGACCAGTATTCATTGTTTTTTTTATTGTACTTGTTTGGTTCTCTTTCAAACTCTTGAAGGTGGTCAATTCTTTTGAGAGATAACATAGCTTCTTTACAAGGATCATGCTTGTTGCTTTTGTTGTGGTAGATAGATCTCACAATGTCATTTACTTTTTCAACTCCTTGCCCAGTGAAGGCCTTGAATGGTATCTCATCGCTGAGAAACCTGGGAACGTGATACACCAGGATATGAAGGTATGGTGTTATGCGTGCTTTTTCATAGCCAATTACCTTCCCTCCTAGTGACAGAAAAAGTTGAATCCAAGTTCTTGCCTGTTGAAAAAAATATATAAGATAAGTAATTGAACAAATATTGATAATTAAAATGATTAATAATAATTTGTCCCTTTTCATTACAAAGGTGGGAGAGAGCAATTTAATAATAATAATAATAATAATGATAATACATGTATTAATAATGGTACCAATATTAACATATTCAATGACATACATCCTCAAAGAACAAATTTATTTCATCCTGATGCAGCTCCCATTTTGACATTGTTTGATATAACCTATTGAAGCCCTGAAAGAAAGACAAAGTTTGTAAGTAGAGCTATATTTAGAGTCGAACATGCACAAAATGTCACAAAATTGGATTTTTTAAAAAAATTTTTTATTTTTCTTAAAACTTACCTTCCAAATTTGAGTGATTGTATCAGCATGTTCTGAAGGAAGGATATGTGCAAACTTGTCAGGTAGGCTTTGGAGGACTTTTTTCTTTTCATTTCCCACCATGCTCGTCCAGTCATATAGTCCACTTGCTGTGCCGTCGGCATTGTGCTTTTCCCAAACATTAAAGCTAACTCCACAGCTACTGATGGCCTCAATTAGTTTCTCCAAGTTGTCCCATGTTCTTGCAGATTGTGGTTTGTTGATGTTATTCTTTTTGTCTGTTTGAATAGCATCATTAATAAGATTTTTCTCCAGCTTGTCTAGAAGAAAGAGAATGAATGAAAATTATTTCTTTTTTATTCATTGTTCCAAGAAATATCCAAACTCCCCATATTTCATAATGCTTTAGAGAATACCGGTACCTGTCACCCTGAGAAGCAAGTGAAGTTCATCCACTCTGATGTTCTCGATTGGAATGTTTAGGAGTGGTGGTCTGATGCAGCCATAGTTATTAGTGGATTTATTTGACAGCTCTCGGTTTTCCTCAATGGTTCTTTTGATGTCGTTACTCCAGTAGTGCTCTTTTGGCTTGGAAGTGTCCCAACTGTTGAGAGAAGTTTGTTTGAATTGAGTTTGAGTGAGTGTTTTTCTTTTAAGCAGTTTAAATATTTTTTTATGAGACATGATGCTATTATAGTACCTACCGTACATTCTTGTGTAGTTTGCAGTACACACAGGCGTAGTCAGATTTTGCACTGTTCATCCCAAGAACTAGTAAAATGAACTAAATAAATCATAGTAGTTAAATATTTATTATATTTCATGAATTGTTGGCAGAAGTAGGATATATATATATATATTTATATGTTTGCATAGCTGAAAAAATAAATTCTAAATTTTTAATGTGAGTCATTAATAATAATAAGAATTATATTTTATTTATCATCATCACCATCATCATGATTATCAATTGTTACCTTGTAATCCCCAGATAAGTAGAACTCCAAGGGTATCTTGTGGCCATTCACCTCAATTTCTCCTTTCTCCACCAACTCATTGATTTCACCGAACAATTCTTTACAGGAGACTTTTAGGATGTCATAGTCTTCACTCCCAGCAACAATCCCCACAGCATGGTTACCTGTTTGAAACATATCATATGCATATTATAGAGACACACTTGTATATTTTCATTTTATGCATTAAATCAATATTTACCTTTAAAAGACATAACTTTTTGTCCATCAGATAAAAGGGCAAATGAAAGAACAATGAAATTGGCTATTCGTGACATTTTTGCTCCATCACCAGACACCTTCACCAGTTGTTTTCCAAGGTCACCACTTTCAACCTAAAAAACAGGACCAAATAAGGCTTTATTGATTATAAAAGATAATCTATTTCACAAGTATTTACACCTGGATTCTTTAAAGCATCCTATTTCTGAAATTGTTAGTTACAACCAAAGCAATCCAAGAGATACCCTTCGCCCACCCCCCTATCTTCCCTTGCCCCATCCCCCTCCCCACCTTAAAAAATGAAAAGAAAATGTACCTTTTTTTTAATTTGTGCTCGAAGCTCCTCCTTGAAACTCATTTGAGCTCCTGCATGCTTGCCTGGGGTCCTTGCAATGTGAAAAATTTGATTCAAATCGCTTCTACACTGCTTAATCAAATAACTTCTTGGGACATCATTTAATGTCATTGATAGTTCATGGTAGGCAGCATCTCCCACACTGCACGTGTCCATTATGTAAAGGAGGGTTCTTATCGTATCTTTGTCTTTTTCTGGGAGATTATGAAAAGATGTCTTGCTGCTGGCACTGTTTTCATATTCGAGATTTGATTCTTTGCCATCCATGTCTCTGACCTTGATAGATTCAAGTGACAGTCCAAATGATTCCAAAAACCAAAGGGCCTGCCCAGCCCTTGTCTTCACTTCCTTTAGCTTCCTCCTTACTTGACGTTCCCCAACCCCACCCACTGACCGGCTTCTGTTTTTTAATTTGTCACTGCAATTAGTGCATACCATTACGTCCTCAATAAAATCAAGATATTCTTCCAGTTTTTGATTTTCCTCTAGTCTATTTTCTAATGCGCCCTCTAGTTTTTCTACTCGGCACTGTTCTTCCATGAGATCTTGAACAAGTTTCTCACACCTGCTATCGAGTTCTTCAACTTGGCTTTTGAGATCTTTATTCTCCATTTCGCACTCTTCTAAGCGAGCCCTCAAAGAACTAACATCTGTTAGTTCCTGCTGGAAAACTTGAACTTCCCGTTCTTTCTTTAAAAAGTTGACCCTAGTGAAGCCACGTAAACCTTTTCCTTTTGTATATGCTTCTGACGCCAACGTCCTTAAACGCTCGTTGATTCTTTTAGCGTCGGGTTTAATCGCAAAAGGTAGGTGTGCGGTGATTGCAGTGGCCTGAAAGAGTTCTAAGTAAGATGTGTTCGCGATAGTCCTAGTTAAATCGCGCCATTTCAGCAAGAGTTTATTCGTTAGCCTCAAAAGAAGACATGGGAAAGCCGATCGTTGCTGAGACACATATTGTAAAGGCGATGAACTGACAGAAGCTTGTAACTGGAATTTTATTTTAAATTCATCTTGTGCTGAAATATTGTCGGACATTGCAGCGAAGGAAAACAATTTCCCGGGAATATTTTAATATTTTATAATGGCCGCCAAAATGGTAATATCCGCTGACTTCAAGGCTTTGGCGTGGGCTCACATTTTCGGGCCTATGATGCCCAAAATCAGCGGAGAAAAGCAGAAAGCATGCCCCTGTAGAAGCCGCTGACGAAACATAGTTTGAAACTAGAAGAAAACAGCTTTCTAATGATGCCTTTTGAGCGAATTTGGGGGCAAATCTGCCGGAGATATCACTTCTTAAACTCGGCATATTTTGCGGATTTTAGCGAGAGATTCTAATGGATTGTACTCGATGGGCTTTGTGAGGCATTTTCAATCAGAGTAAATACACATGAAAGGTAAACTACACAGCCTATAAACGTTTTATTCAGTGAATATAAAGCATGTTCTTATTGTGTCTAGTCCCACATTTTGTCGATCTTGCTTACTTTTTCTGAAATTACATTTTTAAAACTATGCTTCTTCCCGACTTCGTTCAAATGTAATACAAGTACTCTTTCGATTTAATGAACTGCAACTCGAAAATAAACATAACGCAAATACACATGAATTTCGCTAACCTTGTCATGATTTTTAAATAATATACCTCATTTAATATCAGCCTACAAGGCCACACTCCCACATTTTTTATTGCTTTACTCCTAAGGAAAATATTTGCAGTTTATTTCCGATGTCCATACAAATCCTTATACAATTTGCGTAGCATGATCCGGTGTCAGAAGGCGAAATTTGATTACGCAATAACATGCGTGTCCGCGATTTCTGGAGATGCCAGTGAAAGAAGAACTGTGTGTCATTGGCAAAGTGGTTTTGCGTGGAACTCGCATTGTCATTCCGCAAAGTCTGAGACAACAAGTACTAGCTATTGCACATGAGGGACACGTCGGAATTGTTGCTACGAAACTGAGACTGAGGACCAAAGTATGGTGGCCCGGTATCGACAAAGATGCTGAACAGTATGTAAGGTCGTGTCATGGATGTCAATTAGTTGGACAAGCAACCCCACCCGAGCCTTTGATGCCAACTGAGCTGCCACTAGGCAAATGGCAGGACTTGTCCTTGGATCTTCTGGGACCGATGCCGACAGGGGAGTACTTGCTTGTTGTCATTGACTATTATTCTAGGTACTATGAAGTAGAAATATTGATGTCAGTTACTGCATCCCAGATTATCTCACGCCTTGAGAAGATATTTGCTGTTCATGGCTTGCCAGTAACCATAACGAGCGACAACGGACCACAATTCCGGTCCGAAGAGTTTGAACACTATCTAGTTGATAACGGTATCTTACATCGCAAGGTTACGCCACAGTGGGCACAAGCAAATGGTGAAGTGGAGCGCCAGAACCAAAGCCTACTCAAAAGCATGAGGATTGCGCAAGCAGAAGGAAAAAATTGGAGGAAAGAGCTTGTTCACTACCTTGCAACATACAGAACCACTCCTCACACTGTCACAGGAGTTTGCCCTGCGGAGTTATTGTTTGGTCGGAAAATACGCACAAAGATGCCTGAGTTACGCGAAACTACGGTAAATGATGATGAGCTACGAGATCGAGACTGGAAAAAAAAGGTGAAAGCGAAGACATATGCAGATGAACGAAGGGGTGCTCAACCAAATGACCTTCAGACAGGTGATCAAGTGCTCTTAAAGAAGAAAAAGTCAAACAAATTGTCAGCCAGATTTGAAAGTGAGCCTTACGAAATCGTGGAGAAAAAGGGCAATAGTGTTGTGATACAGTCACCTGAGAAAGTTCAATACCAAAGGAACGTCACAGAAGTGAAGAAGTTTACGCCTAGGAAAGAACTAAGTGCTAACAGTGATCATGAGTTTCAGTTACAGGAGGATAATGAATTAGAGCAGAGGCCGCAACGAGACAGGCATCCTCCAGACCGCTATGGTGAATGGGAATAACCCAGAAAGAAAACCGACATTGTATCACCCCTTTAAGGATTTGACTGTCTTTGTGACTTTTCAAAAAAAAAAAAAAAAGAAAAGAAACAGTATAAGAACATTAGCTGTGTAAAGCAGTTGCGTTGATCGTTAGAATCTAGTTTAAGATTTAGTTTTCTTTGCGAAGAAAAGGAGGGATGTTGTGTCGGTCATGTGACCCTATACGTAATTGCACTGGAGCGGAACGAGGGGATTACACGTGGAACGCGAAGCTGTTTAGGAGTTTCATGTAGATTCAATTCGTTCATTGTTGGTTAGCTTAAATGCAATTAAAAGGACACAGTTATTGACAGAATACAACACGGGATGCATCGTGAAACATGTTTCCATGCCGTTCGGAAAGACGAAACGTTTCTAGGAAACGCAATCCGTGTAGCAGAAGCATATTTCGCTTCTTAAGATGCAAATAAAAATTGACCTTGGAAGCAATGTTTCCCGGCAAAACTGGGAACATGGGGCCGGAAACATGCGCGGGATATAGATGTTTCTGGAAACATGTTTCCTCGTTTTGCTGCGCCTTAAGGGGTCGGCCATTTAACTTTTTAGAGGGGAGGGGGGTGGGTGGTTTCTGGTCAGCAAAAATGTTTTTTCTAGAAACCTGGTGGGCAGGTTATTTTCCACCTTCCCAATGCTAGGCAGGATAATTTTTCCCTTCTTTCCTTTCTTAGGCCCGCGAAAGAATATTTTCCCCTATTTGTGCTGCATGCATTTGTTCTTCTGACAAACGCTTGCAGGCATTTTGTTAAAATTCCCCCACCCCCCTTCCCCCTCAAAAGTTAAATATTCGGCCCCTTAGTAACCATGAATGAGGTCACCTTTGATTATGATAATACTTTCTTCAAATCAAAGGAGGTAGAAAAACAGGTAGGGAAGATTGAAAAGAATTATAACTAGTACTAACAAATTTGAAAAAGGTATAGGCTAAACTTTTTAAGATGTGCATGTTTTCCGGCCGTCAGCGAGCCAAGAGGGGCAAAAATGGATCGAGAACCTCACTACTAGCAGATTAGTGATTAATATGTAGGTTGCGCTCCAAGATTTTCAAGTTCACGGACAACAAAGTAAGAACAGGGCTTGTTGGAAAATAAACTGTGTTCGGTGCGATTATATAATGCGTTTGTCCTTATTTTCTTAAAAACAATGTATAATAAAACAATTATAACATTCGGTTTTGTTGATATCCGAAATAATCAAGGTCTCGGTTAGTGTTATCAGCCTTTGCCTTCAGCTTCGGCTGATTACACTTACTTCCGTTGATTATTCCGGATATCACAAAAACCTCATCCAATAATTGTTTGCAACTTATAGTTAAAACGAGTTTTACGAAGCGCCCAGACTTCGACCGTGCCCACCACGTCGAAAGCGTGACCGCCTAGTACTAGGCGAAGTTCTGAACCAGCTCCACGGGCGGTATACTCTGTGCCATGGCCTTCCTCGTCGCATCACGTGTTTCCAACATGATTTCTGTTTGCTACTACTCAAACAGAGCGCGTGATCCAACACGTGAAAAACATACTGCTGTTCAAACACGCCATGAAACAGGTAGGCTCCAGGCCCGTCCGCGTAAACTCCTAAGAAGAAAAAGAAAATAAAAAGTTATTATCGAGCCAAGTTTCGCGCTTCGGTGTAGTACAAAGGATCACACGATAGTTCAGTTCTCCACAAACCGCTTTAATTATATTTGTACTCTACAAGACTGCTGTAACAGGCTCCTCCGGTTCTTGAGTGCGCAAATAATTGAAAAACGTTAAAGACAACACTGGATAATAAATATCTTATCAGATATTTTAGTGTGAAGTATAGAGGAAGGGGGTTTCTCCCATATGTGAGCTATACAGGGATCCATGTGCCGCGGAATAGGGTATGGTTTTTTTGAGGTTCTCAATCCATTTTTTTGCCCATTTTGGCATTATGTTACCATTGTGATCCTTGGACAGGATATTTAAACTACATCAGCTAAAATTTCATTGCGTGAACAACTAGAAAAACGAAAAAGAAAAGAAAAGTTGTTTTTCAATTGAAGTATTCCTTAAAGTAGTGTTACAGAAACGACATAAAGTTGACACTTGTGCACGCCGGCCATTCTTACCCTTTGTTTCTTCCCCGGAATAGCACCCCCTTCCCCTTTCGGACTCTAGCTAAAAAGCCATGTTTCGGAATTCTGAAGATTTTTCGGGAATCGAAAGGACTCAGGAAATTTTAGGGGAAACATGAAGTAATGAAGTTAAAATTTCGCGATTAAAGTAGTGGTATTACATAATTCTCAAACAACATTTGCTAGAGTTCCCACACCCCCGTTGTAGTATCGCTGTGTTTGTACTCATAATTTGTATTTTGATATTGGAAAGCAAATAAAAATATACACGGGCACTGCACATTGAAATGTCTAAGAAAAAACTTGCATTGTCCCTCAAATTAAAAGAAGAAAACAGGAGCCTGTTGAAAAAAAAAAAATGATTCGCTGTTTACCAACATCCTCTGTCCCATGAGTCTCAGACCTCCGCAGAACCGTAGCTTGTTGGCGATAGTCCTTGTGTGATGTGTCCACCCCCCTGAGATCCAGGCGAGGCCCCTTTATACCACCCCTGCCGTTAGCATAACCAAGCGAGGTGTATGTCTTGTTATCGGAACCAACTGCTAATCTGCCGTCCGCTTCTCTCACAATGGAAAATATTGGGTTTCCACGCTTGGGATACGCGCCAATGGTAAAGACGTGAGAGTGGTCAGCTGTTACCGTTATCAGGGTTTCACCTGCATTAAAACGGTTACTGGCTGTTAAGCTAGTTTTTGCAACATCAACAAAAACATCAACCGGCAACAACAACAACTGAGAACAATAAAACAATTTTTGCCATTGCTGTCACTGAAATATGCACATTTCCTTGCAAAACTACAGTTAAAGGACAAGGTAAAACTCAAATAAACGTGAAAGTTTCATTAAAAAATTTAAAGTTCCCCTGAATACAGCTAGGTGAGTTTACAAGGATGATGATATTTACATTCCTAAATTTTGCTCTCTTAGAAAATAAAATAAAATAAAATAATATAAGCGGCACCTCGCCATATTATAAATTGGCCATTGAATAAACAGATTGTATTTGTAATTGTACGCATTTTGGGGGAATTTTTAATGAAGTTATACTTGGGTACCGTTTATTATTCATCAACAAAAGAGAATAAAATGCCCTCCCTTAACATCCCCAACACCCCAGCCAATCATTAATGACCGCTGCCGTCGCAGTGAGAAGTTTAGAATAATAAAGAACCGAAAGGAAGGACCCCAAAGCGTCTTTGTACGTTAAAAAAAGTTAGAATTTAGTTTGTTACCTCGATTTATCATTCGCAATGCCTTGGAGACAGCTTTGTCCAAAGCCAGTGTATCGTGAAGCGCTCTAAATGCCCGGCCTGCGTGATGTCCGTGGTCAATACGTCCTCCTGCCGAGTGAAATATTGCGTAATCAGTAATCAGAGCCAACACCAGACTGGTGAGGAGAGGACTCGCAAATCCGAAATGTACACTCCTGGGCTAATTGTTAATAGACACTGTATGTAATTCAGCATATGACCTAGGCCATATAATCTCCCCTAGATTTGGGTCTTTTTGTTTTTCGTCTCGTTGGGTATTAATCCCTTTCCCAGTCAAATCCCACGTCGGAATTTAGACTGTTAAATGCTACTTTGCAAAACTTTTACGTATATTAATACCTTCAACTACCAAGAAGTACCCTTTTGGGTTTTTCTGTAGTATTTGGATGGCTTTTTCTGTCATTTCCGCTATTGATGGTTCACCAGCTGCATCTTCTGCACGATCCACTTCGTACTTCATGTGGGAATACTCAAAGAGTCCTGCAAGGTACGAAATCAGTGGCATATGCAAAACTCAAAGCAGTAAGTAACGGAACCATAGTTATTCCATAGTTATAGGGATGTAAGATCATTTACACTTCAGAGTACGTAATTTAATGAAAACCACTAAAGAGGACGCAAGAACTGGCAACCCGTGGTCTCCCACACACCAACTGCACGACCAAGCTCTCCGCTGATGACATTTGCCTCCTTAATTTCTCACTCTGGCCAACACGCACAAGCCGGAAGGTCCAGTCACCAGCTTCAACGGAAAATTTAACAGGCTTGAATGTCAAAAAGAGCACGACTAAGACCACGAGAGTCAACAACGTCAGCCACGACCCCATTACCTTGGATAACGAAGCCCTTGAAGACTGTGTTTCTTCCTTCACCTATCTAGGCACAGTGTGATTTCTACTGATGATGGCTCTGAACGAGATGTGCAGGCAAGAATTGGTAAAGCTAGTTCTACTTTTCTCTTGCTTAGAACATTGAGGAGATCCAAAAACTTAAGCCTTTAGACCAAGCTGAGGATCTTGAACAGCAACATTAAAGTAGTCCTACTCTATGGTGCCGAGACTTGGAGGGTGACCAACACTTTACGGACAGGGTTCAGGAATTTGTCAACAGATGCCTGCGCTCCATCCTAGGAATCCGGTAGCGCGCGTTTGGTAATTCCCAATGAATTCCTGTGGGAGATTACCAACCAGGAAAGAATGGCTAACCAAATTCGCAGGGGAAAGGAGAGGTGGATTGGGCACACGCTCAGGAAACGCCAGGACAGTGCGACAAGACAAACGCTATTTTGGAATCCAGAGAGCAGGAGGAAACGGGGCCGCTCCAAATTGAGTTGGAAATGATCAGTAGATCAGGAAGTACGCCAAATTGGGCCAGGCTGGCAAAAGACTACTGGACTAGCCCAGGATCGTTCTGAATGGCGTGACTTTGTGGATACCCAAGGCTCCTCCTTGGAGCTACGAAGTTAAGTAATCTGACCCTCGCGGTGCGGGGGGTTGATTGAATCCCCTTAAGGTTTTCGCTTTATTAAGGCACTTTAAAATAAAATTTCATTTTTTCCACAAAGCTGTAAGCTTGATCGACAAGACAACATATTTTTGGTCGGTTGTGTCGTCATCAAAACCGCCATCTTGGAATTCACCAATATCTTAAAAATTCATAAAATAACGGCAGTTAATGCACAATCAAGCGAAAATGCTATTTTAATGTCAAAATGCAAGAATATCGCTATTTTCCTGAAGACAAATGGCAAAATTGAAGAATTATCTACAAAAAAAAATCAATAATTGGCGAGAGCTGTATGTCCTTTATGCGGGTACTATTGGCAGTTATGCGGGTACCATGCAATTTGCATAACCTTTGTTTCCCATTCCTCCAGGGTAACAGTCGACCCATGTGGAAATGGCAAATTGGCGAAAAAACATTTTTCAGCCCTGTATAATCAGAAGAGTTTTCGCACATCATTGCTCTAGTAGAACCCATTGCATACCTATCACGTGATCAACCTTGTTCGTGTCAATCTGGTCAAACCCGGCTTTATTCCACACGTACTGTGAGTTTGGATGTTTGTCCACCCACTCTTGGATCAAGTCTCTACCGTCCCGTCTCTTCCCCTTTCTTTTCGGGTTCTCAGGGTCTTTTTGATTTCGATGCATCAACTCTCTTCGGCCTCCGCCAAAGATGACTTCTATTCCGTCACCATATGGGTAATCAACAAGTTGCAAAGCTGAAAATGAAATAATTAAAAAGAGGTTGGTAAATAATTCAGTTGGAGTTATTACATACACGGATCCGCGGGAATGCAGGAATGGAATTTGACCACCAAACACAAATCTATCCAGGGAAGAGAATTTGAACCCGGACCTTCTGAGTACAGAGCCGGCACCCGGACTGCTCTACCACGCACCTCCACATTAAGTGTTAAAAGTACTTGTAAAGTGGATAAACAAGTTTTGTTCTATTTTTATGTGAAACTCGGCAGATCATGCAATCTACACCTGTGTACATGTAGTTTATGAAATTGAACTAATTTAAGTGTGACAGTCAAGGATTGGAACTAGAAAGCGTACCTATGTCTTGACACCCAGACGCATCGTCTAGTGCTTCGTCCTCCTTGTCAGCGTCGCTCTCCCACCCACGACTGGCAGAATACGCGTACGCGCTCGCTGGAGTTGCGTGTGTCACACGAGTAGTGGTCACGATCCCAGTTGACATTCCCGCCATCTCTGCGAGCGACAGAATCGAGATCGCTCTTCGATCTGCACCAGCAGAAGAACAGTAGCCTCGTTTTACATTTTCGTCCATTCCAAGAACACCTGACCGAGTTATGTAGGATTTTGAAATAACAAGAAAATAAACAAGTAATAAATGCATCACTCTTCCTTTATCAGTCGCTTTAATTTCCTTCGTTCGTTTGTCGCGCTTGGAAGTGAAATGACTATATACTACTTTGACTTATTATGATTCTTCCTTTAAAGAGAATATTGATAAAGCTAGCGCTGTAAATAAATATTCAAGACACTGCTTCACGAAGGTTCCTCTTTCTTCTCCT
Organism: Blastomussa wellsi; assembly: GCA_947652115.1. Lineage (NCBI taxonomy): Eukaryota > Metazoa > Cnidaria > Anthozoa > Scleractinia > Plerogyridae > Blastomussa > Blastomussa wellsi. The sequence goes on from OX393564.1 coordinate 24,199,560, forward strand.
TTGCTGGTTTTTTTTCGAGATAAGTGTTGTCGCTTGTGGATGGAATTTCTTGTGGATAGTTTAAAAAAGAGATCTGTTCAACGCACCCTGGGGTATAAATTTCTAATAGCGAAACATAAAAGTGACTTCAAGAATCAGGCAAATGAACCGAAATGGTAATAGATTGGAAGATTCCTTCATGCTGAGTATTTTTGGGGCCAAATACTGATTTGAATTATATTTCAGACCTCACACACTTTCACGCTCACGCTGTTCAAAGTAAATTCCTTTTATCGTCCCTCATTTCTTTTCGCGACATTTTTGCATAGTTTGGGCTATTCATAAGGATTAAGTGAGATTCTCACCAATCAATTTAAAGATCGAGGGACACCGTTATAATTCATTCAAAACTTACCATCTTTAGTCTTAATACCGTTCAGAAACGCTGTCGCAGAGGCAGCCGAATCTGCTCCTTGCTGATCGACAGCGTACGTTTTTACCTGGGCTGACCAAGGCAACTCCTCCCAGCTCAACACGTTCTCCTCTCCTGATATGCCTTTCATTTGTCCATCCAGGATCCGTGCGGCAGTGATTGTTGAGATGCCCATTCCATCGCCTACGAAGAGAATGGCGCTTTTTGCAGTTCTCTTGTTCGGTTTCACTCTAAGGTTGTCTTGAATCAGCTTGACACCATCTCTATACCATTGATTGCTGTCTTGATTGTTAAGAATAGTCCCACTGACAGCTGATCATAGGTGAGGCAAATAATTACAAAGGTTTTGTTTTTTGCTTCAATTTTCATCTTTTGTTTAATTTTAAAGTTCTAGGGACTATGTTAGCTTATATTTGCTGTTTTTGATTGAATAATTTAAACATCCTCGTATTAAAACAGTGAGAGCATTGAGAGCATTGAGACCATTGAATCGGAACTTCAACATTTCAAATACCAAACATATTTTTGACCCCATGGCATGGCGCTGATGAAGAAAACAGGAACTTCGTTTTGTTTGTTCGGTATATTGCTAAACGAAGTGCAACACTAAACTTTCGTTGATGCTAAAAATGGCCACATTAATAATCATAGAAAAGAACCATTCATTTTATTTATTTATTTTTTCTTTTTTGTACACAATATATAATTTATCCTTTCAATACGCACCAAATGAACCGCTTCAGCAATGGCAATATCTCGTATTTCTTTGAAATGCGCTTAAAACTTTGGAAAAGCAGTGCCATATCAATAAGATTAAAAAAAAAAAAGATTATGACACAAATATCACGATGATATATAAAGAGAAAACAATTGCGGTTCCAATGGGAGTAGCACTTCCTTCTTTCGTCTCTTTCTTGTGAATTCTAAGTTAACACAGAGAAGATTGCACAAAAACATTGTTTATTATGTTTCAAAAAAGTTCATCCTCCTTGATAACATGCAGGCAAGTCAAACTTATGTGCGTGAGGAGTCATTGCCACTTTAATTTGTCGATCATTGTAGACTATTGTAGCTTACAATTTAAAACCCTCCAGTAGCAAAAAATACAACCAGCGATCGACGTAAGCGCCATTAATTTAAGTACTTCTTGTTATCAGGATTTGCTTAATTCTAATGGGAGAAGGACAGACAATTTCTTACTTTGTTCAAATTCTGTGATAGGAAATGCGTTTATCCATGCATGCATGAGTTCTAGAATGCTGAACTCTGGACTACGAAGAAAGATTGCAAAGCATATGCAAAATCAGTCGAGATTTTAAACGTGCTCATCATAATTATTTTTTATTGTAAAGTATAGAAATATGCTAGGAACGCGAGATTCCATTTCTCGGTTCCCACAGGCTTACGTACGCAGTTCCTTAATTAGATCAAATGAACAATTAAAGTATAAATATTAAGTAAACACTTGAGTTAATTGAGTTCCTTTCTGAGATATTTTAAAACTATCCTGAATGATTATACTTTGCAACATGAAAATATTTGCTAGTTGATAATTTTGCAGACGAACTATTCCTAGTATTTTTAACAACATACTCTGCGACGTTCAATTGCACGTTAAGTAAAAAGGTTTAAAAACAATTCGAGATCATTTGTTTTCCATCGGTGAAAATTATTCAATTACAAATACTTAACGTGGTATGATTACTAGTTGAAATATCCTAATACATGGTCACGAATACACAGTGAGGAGATATAACTAACACTCTTTTTCACTGGGAAACAACTTGACGTCGCTGAACTCAACACGATTGAATGTTATGCTAAACCTTTGAAATTATTGAAATGAAAGCGTCGTTCAAAAATTGTTGAAGTCATCAGATATTTTAATTTACACTAACTTATTACGTTATTTAAAGCACTTTGCTGAAATAACCTTTTGAACAGTTCAGGCAAAATTCCAACAAATTTTGTCTTTGCTTAAACAGGTTTAAGACAGAGCAGTTGCTCAAGGGAAAGGAATGACTGGGAACTCCCGTTCGCGCGATCTGATAGTTTATGATAAAGTAGTATCATGATTATGAATTTATTAGAAAAATCAAAACGTCCGTGGGCAACGGGATTAAATGGCTTACCTTGTAAGATGTAAAGTACCAGAGGTAAGTATAACATTGTGCCAATGCAGAATTACTTCAAAACACCCGGCCGGGGTATAACAGCACTGAATACGGCTTCAGAAACCAGAGCTTCTCATCTATATAGTTTTCACGAGGTAAAATTTATGCAATTTATTTTCGATATTTGTCGGTACTTTAAGCACTGCACAATAAGTATCAAGATAGGTGAAATCAAATCGAATAAAGTAAACTAGAATAAACTATGATAAACGACTATACTTCTCGACCTGACAACATAATAATTGAAGCTCATAAACTTCCGTCATTCAGGGAAATTTGTCATGTCATTGCGAGGGAAGACTGACTAGGAAATCCTCTTGGAATTATATTGTTAAGAAAATGCAAGTAGCTCTTTGTGATTTATCATGCAAAAGTGATGTTAGCATGCTCTTAATTCTATTTTTAAGGGCCCTAGTCAGCTTCCGCCATTTTCGACGCCATCGAAAGTATGGAAATTGTACGGTGAAGCGAAATTTTATCGTATTAAAGTTTTGTTACTGGAAGTGATTAATATTTACTAATTTACTAATACAGAATAATAATTTACAACTACTAATAATAATTTACTAACACAGAACTCTCGTATGTAAGCAATAACAAAGGTGTGGCTGACTAGGGCCCTTTAAGTGTGATTTACCTCTGATAAGTGATATCGAAACAAGTTCGTGTGTAGAAATATAAAAATTATGGCACCTCTCATATCGATGTACAGCATACACATAAATGTGCTTTACCATAATTAAGCTTTCTTTAATGCCTATATAAACAAATTTTTCCCAAGAATATAACATTCGTATACGATTTTCCGTTTAGATTTACAAAATTGAGAACGTCATGCTTGTTAAATATTGTACTTTGTAAAAATGTTCTGATATATATTGGACAAATATGTCCACATTATAAATAAATCCAAAATCGATGCAAATGATCGAGATACAAGATAATTATAAATGCAAAGGTAAATGGCTATGAAAATTAGCCATTACTTTTTGACTTCGCTCTTTTTAAACATAAATGAATAGAGGGGGTAAGTTTCTAAAGAAAATGTGGTGCTGCGTCGGTGGGAAGTATAACAATATAATTTGGTTTTATCAACTGGGTTGATAATGTCAATTGGCCACCGTAAAGAGATTAAAGAGCTGACGTTTTAAACATCTTTTTAAACATAGTTAGCTCTTAGCTAGCCGAATTAAAACCGCTTTGCATTGTCAGCGGTCTAAATTCAACACAACCTCGTTCCCAGGGAATTCAACATTGCCACGCAGTGACGTCAAATACAGAGCTGTGCAAAAAATATGTTATATGTATAAAGGGGTACTCTTCATTGACCAGTAAGCCGAGTAATTGAGATATTCAAGAATTAGTTATTATTGAGCTGCTACATAAATGGAATGTTCAAACTAGAGTTAATATTGAAATGTGTGTATGAAGAATAAATAAAAGTGAAGAATGATCATCGCGGTGAATTATTGAGTTCATATTGTTTTTCCCGTGAGGAATGAAATGATGTGAAGAACAAGCCTGAAAAAATCAGGGCTTCAACGGGATTCGAATCCGTCACCTCCGCGATGCCGGTGCGATGTACTACCAAGTGAGTTATGAAGCCACACATCGGACCGTGGTCAATTTATTGAGTTCATATTTTCCCGTTAGGAGTGAAATGATGTGAAGTATATGAAATAATTAATATTTGAACTGGAGATGTGGATGAACGTAAAGAATGATCATAGCAGTGAATTTCCAATTTAAGCAATTGCCAAGTACACCTGGAGTATTCACGAGTATTCAGTTTGAATATAGGTGATGCAGAACTGCCATTCCTCCATTCCGCCGAATAGGGCCCGCGCAATTTGACCTTTAGAGGGAGAGGGGGGTGGGTTAAACGTGATCGCATTGGCATGAGCCAGCTACAGGGTGAAGGAAGGGGGGGAAGGGGGGGGGGGGGGGCGTCCGGGAGCATGTTCCCCTGCGAAATGTGGAATTTTTTTTGGCAACAGCTGCATTTTTACAATAGTTTACAACACGTTACACTTCTTACAAAACATAACAATAAGTTCCAATATACTTACAATACATTACATAAAATAACATATGGCAAAAGCTTCTAGCATTTCTTGAAATTTTTGACGAGTTCGTTCCGCCTTGCTGCTATCTTTTTAAGCGATGGCGGGTACGCCATTCGCTTAATATCGGGCGACCGTTGATCCATTTCTTCGCCAACCGCTATCTTGGCGAAAACGGGGAACGAATTTCTTTCCAAGAGGAGAGGGATAGATGTGTACAGGGCTTTGCTAGGAATTGGAGCTTGAATGACAATGCTTATTGGGTCTTTCAATGGTGTTAGTCAATAGAGCTGTTCTCTTGCAAAAATCAAGGAAATGTGAGACAGTATTACAGCACCTATTGTTTTCGAACAAAGTCCACATATTTTCATGTATGAAGTATTATTTTGTTAACTCGTTTTAATATGTGGAAGGATCTTAGGCCCGGGGGTGGGAACTCCCTTAAATGTTGCATAGGTGTGTGCCGCGACGTTTCTTAAACCCTGACGGATAAAGTAAACGGAATTTGATACCCTATTTAGGACCAAACACGAAAAATGACAACCTATTCAAGGAAAAAACAAAAACTAAGAAATGTTTAAACGGGTCAACTTTTTGTCTTTCCGTAACGTTTTCAGCTTGACAGACTGTTTCTTTTTCGTTTAGCGTGTTTTTTAGGCACTACAAATTGCAAAATAACCAAATAATACAATTTAGGTACCCTATCTAAGAATCACACCATGAAAAATGCCAAAAGAAGCAAAAATGATGCCCTATTTAAGGAACGAGAACCTCGAAAACCATACCCTATCCCGTGGCACATCCTTATATAGCCCATATATGGGAGTACCCCCCCCCCCCCCCCCCAGATCTTAGGGCCTGAATTGAGGTGCCGCTCAATAGAAAGAAATATAAGTCCAGAAATAATATAATAAATATAATCAGAAATATAAGTCCGCTGTCATCTAGTTTGAAATCAAATTAAACTCTCACGATTTGTAAAGAGTGTTGATTTGCACATTCAGTTCGTCTGATTTTCATCAGTGTATCAATAGGTGATCTAACGGTTAGAGATTGAATTGGAATACAGCGATATCATTAACACCTCAGTGTTTAACGATGGTATATTAATGCCGTTTCAACAGATTTCTGCTCATCTGCGGGTGGATGTAAAAAGAGCACATTGCATGCAAACTAGAAGGTAAGTGAATTATTTCTACAATTTGAAGTGGCTTCGTTGAGGACTCCTATTCATGTGTTTGATCATATAATGTATCGTTATTTGGGTTAGCATAAACGGTCGTAGCTTTAAAAAGATACTGAATTGTTTTATGACATTTCTTTTCTCCGGCGCGGCTTCGCGATCCTTTGCAATGTTCTAGCCTGAAAGTTTTTTTTGCGCATATTACAAATTCGGAAAAGAACGCAATAGCAAATAGCGTAGATGGTAATGCACTTTCTTTTACGAGCCTTGGACGAGCAGACGTCTGTCGTCGTGAATACCCTTCTCAAGATACATCTGCTATCGATGCTTTCAATGCCAGATCAATAAACTACAGCTCTGAAAGAGTGATTTCAGTTTAATATATCGTACATAAACCCGAGATGTTGAGTGAAGTGTTCTCGTAACGCGATTCCGCGTGGAATTTGTGCAATTAAACAACACATCGATTTTTGATCCTGTTTGGATTATAACGGTAAGGCCTCCGTTATTGACCTGCTTATCGCTATGTGTCGTTTTCCGTTTTTTCCTCAATTAAGGTCCTTCGCTCCTTCTGCGGTGGGCGGAAAAATATAAACGCCGCCCTCGAATAAACGCCGCAATCTTTCTCGAGATTGCGGCGTTTATTCGAAGCATTTATTTATAACCAATGTAAGCAATTCAAGTACCTATATTTAAAAACAAAAGACAACATTCAATCTAAACCAGTCGTGGAAATTTAGTTTTCTCGATTGTAATGTTATTCAGTTCAAAGTGGCTATACCTTCATAGCTTCGCTGCTTAGCTCTCTCTCTGAAACTTCTGCGATGCGCAATTCCGTGGTAACAGCCGAGAATCTTGCCGGTACAACTAGTACGATTTCACTCTTTCTTTTGCCAGTGACTTTCGCAAATACGTTGTTCGCAGTGTTTGCGCGTAGGAAGTTATTTAATAAGCGAGCTGAGACAGCTTAATTGGGACGTGGCCAGCAAGCCTCTACTTTGAATTCGGCTGCTTTGAGCCTTTGGGACCGGGAGATTTATAAACACCAATTGCGTTTTCATCGTGCTCCTTAGCTTCTGTGCGAGTATCTCCATTATATAAAAGACAGTGGACAGTTCGATTTTCATATATAATCGTTACGAAATAGAAAACATGTACCGTGTTTGTTTGGGAGAACGAGAAATGCTTTGGGAATACGAGCAGTAGGCGAGTGTTTCCACAGCTTTTTCGAGTTCTCCCAAACTTTCACGTATGTTTCTATAATTCGATAGAAACACTAAGTACATGTTTTCTATTTCCTTTAGAAAACACCGCGACGAGAAAAAGGAAAACAACTTGTTAACTTTGATTATCAAAATGTAAATTCTCTTTGCTCGCGCCATCATTACGTCAACAGCTCGTGCTAGTTCTGTGTCTCCATCGAGTTATAGAAACACGATATTTAACCAATCAGCTTGCATATTTTCTTAGGACTGTTTTCTGATATAAATTGAAAAGACATAACTTTTAATCTTAGTTTTTTGGGGGTTGATTGTATTGGTTAAATTGACGTTTAATTGATACAATAAATTCACAGTTGTTGTTACAAGGTTTGCAAAAAACGCCTCCCTCAAATAAACACCGCATCTTAAGTGCCAAGAATTTAATAAACGCCGCGGCGTTTATTCGAATAATTACGGTAGGAGTTTTATAATCTCTCAATTGTACAAGGAGCCCGCGCAATACAGGATATCACCAATCGATATCCGGGATAAATTCATTCACGACGTTCCTTCTACAAACATTTTGTTCCACTTACTAAAGCATTGTTTTAAGTATTTCATGGCCTTTTTTTTTCAATTTGCAGTTCAACAGTTGTTACAGAGTGATCGAAGCAATATGACTGTTTCACCGCATCGTTTGATAATTTTCATCTCGATACTTTTCTGCGAAAATATGATTTCTGTCCAGGGAAGAACTATGCATGCAAAAGAGCCTCCGGGAAAATTCAACGAGACAATGGCTGATTCAGGTGACTGATAGTGATAAGCAATATTTAAATGGTGTAAGTATTTGGAGGGGGTGGAAGTGATTGTGGCCGCTGGAAATTTACCCCTTGAATTCATACCCCCACTGTTAGATACAAAAGGGTAATTTAATGGCACCCGTCCCTTAGGTTTTCGTTCTAATATTAATAAGAGAAATAAGAGATATAAAATTAGAGATATAGCGCTGACCTTGGATTCGCTATCTTGGATCGCTTTCAATTTCTGAAAAGAATTGAAAACCAAAAAACGACCAGAAACGTTCACAGCAATCGAATTTAGTTGCAAACCCCATTAACACAAGGTACAGTGCATTCTCGTCCCCAGAGCCGCATCTCCCTCTTAGCCCGGCTGGGCCTGTGCACGAGGAAAAAGAGGAGACAGATGAGTTGATTGGCTAGGATCTAACAATGGTAATCCAATCACAACAACCATTTTAACTGAATAAAATCGCTTAAAAATAATAAAAAACAAGGGAAAGGCTTTCGTCCAACCCGTTTGTTTAATATCAAAGATGTAAGGACCATCGCAAAACCAAACATGGAACTTCCACAAAATCTTCACATAGGTATTTCTAGCTGCTTCAAGAGTGCCATTGGTGTTGCCAATCCCAGCATCATCCCTGAAAAACAGATGACAGCTTCATCTTACTACAGTTCAAGCTACAAGCCAGCTTATGGTCGCCTAAACTTTAACCGAGCGGACGGATGGTGTGCGAGAACCCCTGGTAAAAGTGGGGAATGGCTTCAGGTTGACCTCGGGAAAGTATTTCTAGTTTGTGGCGTTGCTACTCAGGGAGATAGCAGTTATGATCCTTCTGATGAATGGGTTACAGACTTCAAACTTGCTTACTCGCACGATGGAAAAACCTGGACAACTTATAAGGATAGTAATGGAAAGGAAGTGGTGAGTTGAGTATCACACTTGTGTCGCCAGGAGTATCAACCGTGATTGTCAAAAAGCAATCAGATTTTTGGCGGGAAGGTTCTTTTTCATCACTCGCCGTTTATATATTAATGCCCGCGTTCATAGAAACTAATCGGTCCATAAGCATTCAACAATTATTGAATGAGGTTGATTTTTTCATGATAGCGAGATTACCTAGGCCCAGGTTTATGTTAACAGGTAATGGAAAGGGGCAAAGAGCGAAGCGGAAACACACGAAAAGCAAGGGCGTTTCTTCTTCGCTTTCTCGATAGCACTCCTTATCGACTGAAGGCATTCTCGTCCCCAGAAGCCGCGATCCTTTTGGTCAGCACCAAGAATCTCGGCCTCTGGGAAGGTCCAACACCGCAGGTCCCCGATTCACGGACTTCCCGTCACTCTGCGCATGCACAAAGTCAAATATGACAAATCTGATTGTCTGAAAGCTATGAAACGAGTTCTCTACCCATGCTTACAATTTGTTTTCGGCCAGAGGTCTCGATTCCTTGGTGCTGACCAAACGAATCGCGGCCTCTGGGGACAAGAATGAGCCGAAGGCTGAACCAGATAAACGTGCTTAACTAGACCTTTCTTATTTTGCTTCCTGTGCAAACCACGTTAATTTTGTACTTGTTCTGTTCTTTTCTCTTTTGTGTTAAATCTTATTATTTCCTTTCTGCCTCTGCAAAGAAGTGTGCCATTACCCGTACATAATGTTAATTGCCATTGCCATCCGATGCATTTTAGCTAGCGATTTGTGTCGACTACGTGTAATTACTTTGAGTCTTAATTGGTTCATTGGATTGTCTCCGTCCTTTATGATTGGCAAAAGTAATCACTTCGGTTTTTGTTTTACAAAACTCAGTCAACAGAAACTCCCTCCATTTCGTGTAATAACATGACAAATCCTGGATGCGTCTATTCAAGTAAAATCTGTAAGCTCTCAGCCAGTGATTTGGAATAGTACGCACAATTTGCAATAAATAAAAAGAGATATAGGATATTTGTTACTATTAATTAAGTACTTTTGGAACCTCCATTTTCTCAGGAATTTCACAGAAATGGCAAGAGTAATGGAGTCGACCAGCACGTATTAAAGCCATTTACTACAAGATTTGTCCGCTTTTATCCAACAAAGCGGTATAAATGGAATTGCCTCAGAGTGGAGGTGTACAGCGGTCTTTCAGGTAAATCTTTTACAATTCAATTATGTTATGCATATTACTTAATTTATAGTTTTCTGATTTTTAGATGTATCTCAACTTTGTAATATCTTTTCAGTTTGCCTGCTTGCTAAAAAATACGAAGCTGGCATTCCTTTTCTTTCCTGTAGCATTTAGTAGATACAGCCATAAACGTCCTTTGTCCTGATTCCTTTCTAACCCCATCTGTCATTTGGTCGCGACTCCGTACTTACCCCACTGGTGCTGACTCCGTTCTAACCCCAGCTGTCAGGTCCTGGGTCCTAACTCCACACTAACCATAGTAGACTTGCCTAAAAGTCAAGCTCTCAGAGCGAAAACGAGCGTGAGTACCGCTTCTACCAAACCGGAAATGAGAAGCGAACGACTTTGAGAAAGTCTATAACCCTAACAGTCCTGGGTCCTGACTATATTAATCCTAACAGTCCTGTGTCCGGACTCCGAACAGCCCTGGGTTTTAACTCCGTAATATACATGCCACATGATTGGTAAATTTTATATGACCGCAATCACGTAAACACATCCACCATCATTATATAGCGCTTTTTCACAAAGTCTCAAAACGCTTTACAACACTATACAGTTGCACTGGTCGTGGTTGGCAAACCACACCGATTATTTTAAAAACTAAAACACACCTCAACTTCCTATTTTTTGTCTATACTAGGAGCTATTTCTGATTGCGGTGCAAAGAGGATGTCCAAACGAATCGTGGGTGGACAGTTCGCTAGCCCTGGAGAATGGCGCTGGCACGTGGGATTACGTGTACATACCGATTTCCATTGCAGTGGTTCACTATTGACTCCAGAATGGGTGATCACCGCTGCACATTGCACTGTACACTACAACAGCGAGCGAAGGTATTATGTGCATGTAGACTTTCAATAGCTATGACCTGATAAAGATGATTAACTTTTTCATTCACCGAGCTGGCCACACTTGTGGTACAAAATAACACCCTGCTGTTAGTCAAGTTTTTTTCGCTGGGACATCCAAAACAAAGCAAATTCATCTCCCGGAGCGCAGCTTGCCCAAATGCAAGGTGTTTTATATTTTGTAACTGGACCGTACAAAGGGTCTATCCAAATATTTTAAAACATCATTGATATCATTGTTATCATTTTCTTCATCATTAACCTTGTCGTGATTGTCGTAATTGTAGCGTTTCCTTTACCATTCATCTGTGGTATTGACTGTCTTTATCGTCAATGTTATTACGCCATTGTTGCTTTCTATTTTGACAGGCTTTCTACGTCTTCACTCGAAATAAAGTGAGTAACTTCTCTCGTTTGCTTTGTTATCAAAAACCAATAAATTTGATTGTGTACATTACAATCTTTAATACTGACTGTTAACGAATAATTTGAACGACCTCGGACGTACACGAAAACTCAACCCCCACCCCCCCCCCCCAGGGACTCCTCCCCCGGGAGGAATCCGGGAAAAATCGGGATAAATTTTGAAATGGAAATAAAACAATGAGCGGGAGCCACTAACAAAATGGGCGGGAACCGGGAGTTAAAAGTATGGGAAACGGGAAGTTCAGATCCTGGTATGCCCACTTATGTTTAGACAAAAGCGATTTAGCTCTAGGTGATAATTCTTTTCTTAAAATGATTAAAATACAGCTTAATTACGAACGGTGAGAAACATAAAGTCAATGCATGTTTTCTTCGTTTTGACGTCTAAAAAATGTTTGATTTTGCGTTAACTGCATTCGCCATTGTTGGTTGCTTAACGGGGATTTTAAACTCGCTGGAATCAAAAACATTATTTTTGAAAATAGTTTACCACCCTGCTCGTATAATTTTTTTTAAAATTTCTGCCACTGGTTCTTCAGTCAGCCAAGCGACTAAGGCTGCCTTGCATGTATCAAGGTTGTCTCTCCTCAATTAACTGTTCTTGATTGAAAAATATGATTTGTTTCACAAAAATGAGTGTGAAAGTCTTCAAAGCGTTTAATTTGATTTTTGATTCGATTTTTCAATTGTGAGCAAAATCAAAGATGCAAGGTGAAAAGCATTCTCTTCTTTTCTTTTTCTAATTGTAACAGAGTTGGTGAACACCACTGGCATTGGGTCACCAGTGTGGAGCGGTATCATGACGTCAGCAAATTAATCATCCACCCTAAGTACAAGTGGCCTGTGGATTATGACTTCGCACTGCTGAAACTTAAGACTCCTGTGGTAATTAATGAGCACGTGGGCACTGTCTGCTTGCCGGAATCAACCGTGAGGCTCCCAAAAGGAACAGTTATCTGGAAAACAGGCTGGGGTAAAACTAGAAGTTCAAATGTATCACCGGAATTGAAAGAAGTGGAAAGTACTATTGCCTATTACGATTTAGACGATGTAAGTGTTTTGCTAAGACTTTGAAAGCAGTACATGGGCCTGAACGTTTGAGTCCTGAATTAGTAATGGTAACCATAGTGATAGGAATGAGTGGAGAGCATTTCAGGGAGCGATCGGGTAAGTAATTTTGAAAGTAGTCGAGCGCGTAGCGCGAACTCGATTACTTCTTGAAATGTATGACATGAGATCCAATTACCAATCGTATTGACACCCGGAGTTTTCAATACATATTAATATTTCTACAATTGTTACTTATATTAGCTAATTTTATCCTCTGTTTTACATGAGCCCGCGTCATGACCTTGACATAGACATGATTGATTGATTGATTGATTGATTGAGTCTGAGAAAAAGTGCTTTTTAGCGAAAATGTCAACAAAGTTTCGCCAAAAAAGAGATCGAAGACACAACAAGAATGAGTCCACCTTAAAATGCTCGTCATATTGCAGGCATCCATTTTAAAGTTGATACCTGTAATAGGACACACGTGATCGATCACCAATTACGTGACAAATAGACCCGCGAATTTCCCAAGAATCATATTATTGATACGCTGGGTTCTAAACCTCTATTCGCTATCTTTCCCGCATCGTTTTCTCGTGCAATTATTGAATCGTTACATGACTAACGGGGCGGTGAATAATCAAGAGAAAGAGAAAAAAAAAGATAATTGTAGACAAATCTGAGTTATCGTTGCTTGAAAAGACTGAGAATATCCAGTTGCTGCACGACAAAATAAATGTTCTGTGTCGGCCGCAAAACGAGCAGATAGAAAAATAAGCTCACGGAAGTATAGTATATTATTATTCAGGACATTGCCCGTATATGCCCATGATATACGTAAGTTTCGGTAAGTTAGGATGATTCGTCCGTTATTTTGCAAAGCGCCGCTTAAACCATAGCCTTTGCAACAGTAAAACGTGCTTCATCTACAATTCGATCCTGTTCAATCATGTGACATATCGTCTGATTTTAGCCAACTCGGCCTACGGCCTGGTTGGGTAAGTATTCGGCGCGATTTCGCAGGATAATTGTTAAGTATATGGATCCTCTCGGTGGTCACCCTTATTACTTAACCGTGTGCGCAGAGTGAGATCAAACAAATACTTTTTTAATGTAAAAGTGCGCTTGATGAACGTGTACACATTTCTATTAGGTTCAGTTTGTAATTGATCATTCCCGGCGTTGGCTTCAGTTCATGCAACATGGCACGCCGGTAGCTCTACATAAGCAGTCTATTGACCCTATTTTGTTGATGCTCATTTTCTCTTTCTTTTAAGAACTCATTTGGACACCCAGATTTTCTCCTCAAGGCTAAAACGAGTGGGCACGGAACTTGTAGCGGAGACTCGGGAGGACCAGTTGTGGCTGAACGAGACGGCAGGTGGTATTTGGAGGGTGTTCACAGCTGGGGACCAAGACCCTGTGGATCCGATTTGAATGGAGAAGCGGATGTGCGCGCTGTTCTACCGTGGATCAAAGATACTATCAAAAATAACTGAAAATTGGAGATTATATCTCTGTAAAGTATCTGCATGTCCAGGATCATTAAAGAGAATCATGCGCAAAAAATAAATTGTCGATTTATTCGATTCGTTTTCACTGTTTTCCGTTCCTCGTAGCAACTTAATGTTAATCGTAGTGTAGAAGTAACAGGCATTATTTACAAAGACCTTCTACTTTTATTAATAACAGGTCTTTGTGAAAGTAAATGCTTAACGAGTGCATTAATACGATTTGTTAATCAACTGAGGCAGCTGTAGTCTGAGGGTCAATGACTAAATCAACCAATCACATTGCTTCCTTCCGTTGCATCTCACCGGGTATTATCCCCTACGAGATTCATGCATTCAGTGTAATGTCGCTTTCTAAAAACAAGCTAAATTCACTTGCATGAAAACTCTCTCGTACTTTACATTGGTTTGCAATGAAATACCTAGACAGAATCTCGTTGCAAACTTTTGGAATCCGCTATCCACCTCTATCTGAAAAAATATTTTTCAGTCATGTAATAAATCTTTTAACTAAACTTTCTTGGAACCATTATGCATGGGGGAATATCGGTTCTCCATACCGGACCTCGCTGGGCTTAATCCGGTAGTTTCAAGACTTCGGGCCGATATTCTCCTTGTGTGGCCCTCGCGCGTTGTTCATTAGCAATTATTCGCCGAAAGCGAAGTAAATGTCGGCAAAAAAATTCCCCGAGACGAAGGGTATTCAGTAAGCCTAACGCGAATAATTGTTTTAGTATAATTTTCAGAGGTGGATATCAAAAATTGCAAACAAATGTAAGAAAGCACGACAATAAAACAGGCCACGAGAGCTCGCTTGCATAAATGTTCAGTCACCATAGTAACATACAACGACTGCAAATAAAGTTGCACACATAGGAGTACGGGCACCTTCGGACTAGGGGGCTGTACCCTCCCTGCAGGAAAAAATACACAATTTCCGAATGTGTTAGCATTAAACCGGTATGAAACCATCCAAAAATTACAACTACTGTTGCCCGAAACTGGGGGGGGGGGGGGGGGGGTGTGGAGAAAATTTGCAATCCAGATCATATTCATCTGGAAAGGGAAAATGCGAAAGTTAGACCTGAAACTTGATGAACGGAATCTGTTAATTTTTGCTGTGTTTTGTGAAAGCACTATGAGTGGACTGAACTTTGAAATAATTTAGTTAGGGGGAAATTTGAATGTTACAAAGGTATTAAGTCGTTAAAATTCGGGTTCTACGTTTTTGTTCTTGAGTTCAACGTTTGAATTATTTCATATATTTTTTAAGTTCGTGATGCTACCGGCTGAGGATTCGGAATCGTTTAATTTCCGTTAATTAAAAAAAAATCAGTTTCACTCGCACTTCAACTTATGAAAGCGAGTCTGCGATAAATCGATATTGATCTTCATTATAGTAAAAAACAAATATTGGCGTCAGTTTTTCATGCGTCCGTACTGTTATTGACAATTAATTTCGCCATAACGTTGTCAAAGTATAGTCAACATTCATGATCAATAACAAGTAAAACTAAATGCTTGCTTTTTAACAGGAACAACGCACGATTGTCCCCATTTAGCCTTTACAGGTCTTGATAAAAATGTCCGCTTTTAGCTATATTTTATTGCTAACTTCAGGAATACTTAGAAATGTTTAGAAAACATTGAGCAGACAGCGTTACTGCTCTCTGGCCGGATGTCTGTCGCACGTGTCCCGTTTGCTGTCACTCAAACACATGGCGTGATCCATCACGTGAAAGATATACTGCTGCTCAACGACACCATGGAATAAGTAGGCCCCAGGACCATCTGCGTATATGCCTGCAAAGGAATGATGTCCGAGAAAAAAACTTGTTATAATTAATGCACACTTTTTTTCTCTGACCAAAGTACTTTTATACATTCGAAAAAAAAGGACTAAAAGTCGAGCCATAGCTAACCAACTTTTTTTCTTTTAAAAATAAATTCTTTTTTGAGAAGTTTGGAAAAATTAATTCAAATTGTCCAATCAAGGCCACTCGAAATCGAAAGTACTCTAAAAATTACTACGCCGAGATGGCACAACCCAGCTAAGGTAGCGAGCACGTGAATTTTTAACTATTCTATCAGTCATGCGCAGTTCAGGTCTCGGGCCGGGAGGGGTTCAAGCCTCGAGCCCGATGGCCCAGACTACCCGAGCTTATTCGAGCTTATTATATTCGCACGTCTTAGGGGAGACGGATTTAAAGCCGGGAACTCCGGTTTAGCCCCCAGGCCACGCTCGCCTCCAACCGGTCATGTTTATTTCGCGAAGTAAGTGCGAAGTAATGGAAAGAAAAGAGGTATTACCTCGCAAGGTATCAACTTTAGTTTCCGGTTTCGTTTTTTCCGATGAACCGAACGCGTGCACGTGTCGCCTGTTTACCTACTGGAACAGCCGATTCCATAAAAATGGTAAACGCCCCGGAGTTCGCTGTCAACTGTCAATGGTGCTCATGACTGTTAGATTTGGGCAACCAAAACAAAAAAACAAAACAAAAAAAACTGTAGATCCTTAGCTACTTTAATGCGAGCTCCCACTGTACCTAATAATAAAGGAAGCATTTCCGCAGCATTTCCAGTCTCGTTCTCCACGGCTTCGGGACAAAGAGCTGGCTCGAAACTGAGCCTTTGCAAACTATATCTCGCAATTAATAAATTTCATTTTATTCCAAACATACCTACGTCATCACCTCCGTGAGTCTCTGATCTCAACCACACCGTAGACTGCTGTAAGTATTCCTTATCGCCGGTGTCCACCCCTGTAAGGTTTTGACGAGTGCCATTTTCACGTTCTCCTCCGGGTCCGTTAGCATATCCCAGGACTGTGTAGGGCATTCCGTCCTTCGCTAATACGGGCCCTGTTTCACCGTATTTGTTGGCCAGATCAAATATTGGATTCCCGCGCACTGGATACCCGGCCATGGTGAACACGTGGGAATGGTCAGCGGTCACTATCAGTAGAGTTTCATCTGTGTTGGAATAAAAAAAAAGTAACCAAAACAAAAGCGGATGGTTATCTCGGCCACAATTTGGGTATTATAACCATGGTTATCTCGGCCATAATTTGGATATTATAAAAAAGGTTATCACGGCCATAATTTGGGTATTATAACCATGGTCATTTTGGCCATAATTTGGGTATTATAACCATAGTTATCTCGGCCATAATTTGGGTATTATAACCATGGTTATCTTGGCCATAATTTGGGTATTATAACCATGGTAATTTTGGCCATAACTTGACTATTATAACCATGGTAATTTTGGCCATAACTTGACTATTATAACCATGGTTATCGTGGCCATAATTTGGGTATTATAACCATGGTTATCTAGGCCATAATTTAGGAATTATAACCATGGTTATCTCGGCCATAATTTGGGTATTATAACCATGGTTATCTCGGCCATAATATGGGTATTATAGCCATGGTTATATTGGCCATAATTTGGGTATTATAACCATGGTTATCTCGGCCATCATTTGGGTATTATAACCTTGGCAATCTCGGCCATAATTTGGGTATTATGACCTTGGTTATCTCGGTCATAATTTGGATAAAGTTAACCATGGTTATCTCGGCCATAATTTGGGTATTATAACCATGGTTATCTCGGCCATAATATGGGTATTATAGCCATGGTTATATTGGCCATAATTTGGGTATTATAACCATGTTTATCTCGGCCATCATTTGGGTATTATAACCTTGGCAATCTCGGCCATAATTTGGGTATTATGACCTTGGTTATCTCGGTCATAATTTGGGTAAAGTTAACCATGGTTATCTCGGCCATAATTTGGGTATTATGACCTTGGTTATCTCGGCCATAATTTGGGTATTATAACATTGGTTATCTCGGCCATAACTTGACTATTATAACCATGGTTATCTCGGCCATAATTTGGGTATTATAATCATGGTTATCTCGGCCATAATTTGGGTATTATAATCATGGTTATCTCGGTCATAATTTGGGTAAAGTTAACCATGGTTATCTCAGCCATTATTTGGGTATTATGACCTTGGTTATCTCGGCCATAATTTGGGTATAATAACCATGGTTATCGTGGCCATAATTTGGG
This sequence comes from Blastomussa wellsi, assembly GCA_947652115.1. Lineage (NCBI taxonomy): Eukaryota > Metazoa > Cnidaria > Anthozoa > Scleractinia > Plerogyridae > Blastomussa > Blastomussa wellsi. Next base: position 24,217,497 of record OX393564.1, read on the forward strand.
TATTATAACCGTGATTGTCGTGGCCATAATTTGGGTATTATAACCATGGTTATCTCGGCGATTATTTGGGTATTATAACCTTAGCAATTTTGGCCATAATTTGGGTATTATGACCTTGGTTATCTCGGCCATAATTTGGATAAAGTTAAACATGGTTATCTCGGCCATAATTTGGGTAAAGTTAACCATGTTTATCTCGGCCATAATTTGGGTATTATAACCGTGGTTATCGTGGACATAATTTGGGTATTATAACCATGGTTATCTCGGCAATAATTTGGGTATTATAACCATGGTTATCTTGGCCATAATTTGGGTATTATAACCGTTGTTATCGTGGCCATAATTTGGGTATTATAACCATGGTTATCTGGGCCATTATTTGGGTATTATAACCATGGTTATCTCCGCCATAATTTGGGTATTATAACCATGGTTATCTCGGCCATAATTTGGGCATTATAGCCATGGCTATCTCGGCCATAATTTGGGTATTATAACCGTGGTTATCGTGGCCATAATTTGGGTATTATAACCATGGTTATATCGGCCATTATTTGGGTATTATAACCCTGGTTATCTCCGCCATAATTTGGGTATTTTAACCATGGTTATCGTGGCCATAATTTGGGTATTATAACCATGGTTATCGTGGCCATAATTTTGGTATTATAACCATGGTTATATTGGCCATTATTTGGGTATTATAACCATGGTTATCTCCGCCATAATTTGGGTATTTTAACCATGGTTATCGTGGCCATAATTTGGGTATTATAACCATAGTTATCTCGGCCATAATTTGGGTATTATAACCATGGTTATCGTGGCCATAATTTGGGTATTATAACCATGGTTATTAGGGCCATAATTTGGGTATTATAACCATGGTTATCGTGGCCATAATTTGGGTATTATAACCATGGTTTTCTCGGCCATAATTTGGGTATTATAACCATGGTTATGTCGGCCATAATTTGGGTATGATAACCATGGTTATTGTGGCCATAATTTGGGTATTATAACCATGGTTATCTCGGCCATAATTTGGTTATTATAACCATGGTTATCGTGGCCATAATTTGGGTATTATAACCGTGGTTATCGTGGCCATAATTTGGGTATTATAACCATGGTTATCTCGGCCATAATTTGGGTATTATGACCTTGGTTATTTCGGCCATAATTTGGGTATTATAACTTTGGTTATCTCGGTCATAACGACTATTATAATCATGGTTATCGCTTCCATAAATTGGGTATATCATAACCATGGTTTTCTCGGCCATAATTTTGGTATTATAACCATGGCTATCGTGGCCATACTTTGGGTATTATAACCATGGTTATCGTGGCCATAATTTGGGTATTATAACCATGGTTATATTGGCCATTATTTGGGTATGATAATCATGGTTATCGTGGCCATAATTTGGGTATTATAACCATGGTTATCGTGGCCATAATTTGGGTATTATAACCATGGTTATCGTGGCCATAATTTGGGTATGATAACCATGGTTATCGTGGCCATAAGTTGGGTATTATAACCATGGTTATCTCGGCCATAATTTGGGTATTATAACCATGGTTATCGTGGCCATACTTTGGGTATTATAACCATGGTTATCGTGGCCATAAGTTGGGTATTATAACCATGGTTATCGTGGCCATAATTTGGGTATTATAACCATGGTTATCTCGGCCATAATTTGGGTATTATAACCATGGTTATCGTGGCCATAATTTGGGTATTATAACCATGGTTATCTCGGCCATAATTTGGGTATAATAGCCATGGTTATCGTGGCCATAATTTGGGTGTTATAACCGTGGTTATCGTGGCCATAATTTGGGTATTATAACCATGGTTATCTCGGCGATCATTTGGGTATTATAACCTTGGCAATCTCGGCCATAATTTGGGTATTATGACGTTGGTGATCTCTGCCATAATTTGGGTAAAGTTAACCATAGTTATCTCGGCCATAATTTGGGTATTATAACTTTGGTTATCTCGGTCATAACTTGACTATTATAATCATGGTTATCGCTTCCATAATTTGGGTATATTATAACCATGGTTTTCTCGGCCATAATTTGGGTATTATAACCATGGTTATCGTGGCCATAAATTGGGTATTATAACCATGGTTATCGTGGCCATAATTTGGGTATTATAACCATGGTTATCATGGCCATAATTTGGGTATGATAACCATGGTTATCGTGGCCATAAGTTGGGTATTATAACCATGCTTATCGTGGCCATAATTTGGGTATTATAACCATGGTTATCTCGGCCATAATTTGGGTATTATAACCATGGTTATCGTTGCCATAATTTGGGTATTATAACCATGGTTATCTCGGCCATAATTTGGGTATTATAACCATGGTTATCATGGCCATAATTTGGGTATGATAACCATGGTTATCGTGGCCATAAGTTGGGTATTATAACCATGGTTATCTCGGCCATAATTTGGGTATTATAACCATGGTTATCGTGACAATAATTTGGGTATTATAACCATGGTTATCACGGACATAATTTGGGTATTATAACCATGGTTATCGTGGCCATAATTTGGGTATTATAACCGTGGTTATCGTGGCCATAATTTGGGTATTATAACCATGGTTTTCCCTGCCATAATTTGGGTATTATAACCGTGGTTATGTCGGCCATAATTTGGGTATTATAACCATGGTTATCTCGGCCATAATTTGGGTATTATAACCATGGTTATCTTGGCCATAATTTGGGTATTATAACCATGGTTATCTCGGCCATAATTTGGGTATTATAACCATGGTTATCGTGGCCATTATTTGGGTATTATAACCATGGTTATCTCGGCCATAATTTGGGTATTATAACCATGGTTATGTCGGCCAGTTTGGGTATGATAACCATGGTTATCGTGGCCATAATTTGGGTATTTTAACCATGGTTATCTCGGCCATAATTTGGGTATTATAACCATGGTTATCACGGCCATAATTTGGGTATGATAACCATGGTTATCGTGGCCATAAGTTGGGTATTATAACCATGGTTATCTCGGCCATAATTTGGGTATTATAACCATGGTTATCGTAGCCATAATTTGGGTATTATAACCATGGTTATCTCGGCAATAATTTGGGTATTATAACCATGGTTATCGTGGCCATAATTTGGGTATTATAACCATGGTTATCGTGGCCATAATTTGGGTATTATAACCATGGTTATCTCGGCCATAATTTGGGTATTATAACCATGGTTATCACGGCCATAATTTGGGTATAATAACCATGGTTATCGTGGCCATAATTTGGGTACTATAACCATGGTTATCTCGGCCATAATTTGGGTATTATAACCATGGATATCGTGGCCATAATTTAGGTATTATAACCATGGTTATCTCGGCCATAATTTGGGTATTATAACCATGGTTATCTCAGCCATAATTTGGGTATTATAACCATGGTTATCGTGGCCATAATTTGTGTATTATAACCATGGTTATCTCGGCCATAATTTGGGTATTATAACCATGGTTATCGTGGCCATAATTTGGGTACTATAACCATGGTTATCTCGGCCATAATTTGGGTATTATAACCATGGTTATCGTGGCCATAATTTGGGTATTATAACCATGGTTATCTCGGCCATAATTTGGGTATTATAACCATGGTTATCACGGCCATAATTTGGGTATAATAACCATGGTTATCGTGGCCATAATTTGGGTACTATAACCATGGTTATCTCGGCCATAATTTGGGTATTATAACCATGGATATCGTGGCCATAATTTAGGTATTATAACCATGGTTATCTCGGCCATAATTTGGGTATTATAACCATGGTTATCTCAGCCATAATTTGGGTATTATAACCATGGTTATCGTGGCCATAATTTGTGTATTATAACCATGGTTATCTCGGCCATAATTTGGGTATTATAACCATGGTTATCGTGGCCATAATTTGGGTACTATAACCATGGTTATCTCGGCCATAATTTGGGTATTATAACCATGGTTATCTCGGCAATAATTTGGGTATTATAACCATGGTTATCTCGGCCATAATTTGGGTATTATAACCGTTGTTATCGTGGCCATAATTTGGGTATTATAACCATGGTTATCTGGGCCATTATTTGGGTATTATAACCATGGTTATCTCGGCCATAATTTGGGTATTATAACCATGGTTATCTCGGCCATAATTTGGGCATTATAGCCATGGCTATCTCGGCCATAATTTGGGTATTATAACCATGGTTATCTCGGCCATAATTTGGGTATTATAACCATGGTTATCTCGGCCATAATTTGGGTATTATAACCATGGTTATCTCGGCCATTATTTCGGTATTATAACCATGGTTATTAGGGCCATAATTTGGGTATTACAACCATGGTTATCGTGGCCATAATTTGGGTATTATAACCATGGTTATCTCGGCCATAATTTGGGTATTATAACCATGGTTATGTCGGCCATAATTTGGGTATGATAACCATGGTTATCGTGGCCATAATTTGGGTATTATAACCATGGTTATCTCGGCGATAATTTGGGTATTATAACCATGGTTATCGTGGCCATAATTTTGTTATTATAACCATGGTTATCGTGGCCATAATTTGGGTATTATAACCGTGGTTATCGTGGCAATAATTTGGGTATTATAACCGTGGTTATCGTGGCCATAATTTGCGTATTATAACCATGGTTATATCGGCCATTATTTGGGTATTATAACCCTGGTTATCTCCGCCATAATTTGGGTATTTTAACCATGGTTATCGTGGCCATAATTTGGGTATTATAACCATGGTTATCGTGGCCATAATTTTGGTATTATAACCATGGTTATATCGGCCATTATTTGGGTATTATAACCATGGTTATCTCCGCCATAATTTGGGTATTTTAACCATGGCTATCGTGGCCATAATTTGGGTATTATAACCATGGTTATCTCGGCCATAATTTGGGTATTATAACCATGGTTATCGTGGCCATAATTTGGGTATTATAACCATGGTTATTAGGGCCATAATTTGGGTATTATAACCATGGTTATCGTGGCCATAATTTGGGTATTATAACCATGGTTTTCTCGGCCATAATTTGGGTATTATAACCATGGTTATGTCGGCCATAATTTGGGTATGATAACCATGGTTATTGTGGCCATAATTTGGGTATTATAACCATGGTTATCTCGGCCATAATTTGGGTATTATAACCGTTGTTATCGTGGCCATAATTTGGGTATTATAACCATGGTTATCTGGGCCATTATTTGGGTATTATAACCATGGTTATCTCGGCCATAATTTGGGTATTATAACCATGGTTATCTCGGCCATAATTTGGGCATTATAGCCATGGCTATCTCGGCCATAATTTGGGTATTATAACCATGGTTATCTCGGCCATAATTTGGGTATTATAACCATGGTTATCTCGGCCATAATTTGGGTATTATAACCATGGTTATCTCGGCCATTATTTCGGTATTATAACCATGGTTATTAGGGCCATAATTTGGGTATTACAACCATGGTTATCGTGGCCATAATTTGGGTATTATAACCATGGTTATCTCGGCCATAATTTGGGTATTATAACCATGGTTATGTCGGCCATAATTTGGGTATGATAACCATGGTTATCGTGGCCATAATTTGGGTATTATAACCATGGTTATCTCGGCGATAATTTGGGTATTATAACCATGGTTATCGTGGCCATAATTTGGTTATTATAACCATGGTTATCGTGGCCATAATTTGGGTATTATAACCGTGGTTATCGTGGCAATAATTTGGGTATTATAACCGTGGTTATCGTGGCCATAATTTGCGTATTATAACCATGGTTATATCGGCCATTATTTGGGTATTATAACCCTGGTTATCTCCGCCATAATTTGGGTATTTTAACCATGGTTATCGTGGCCATAATTTGGGTATTATAACCATGGTTATCGTGGCCATAATTTTGGTATTATAACCATGGTTATATCGGCCATTATTTGGGTATTATAACCATGGTTATCTCCGCCGAAATTTGGGTATTTTAACCATGGTTATCGTGGCCATAATTTGGGTATTATAACCATGGTTATCTCGGCCATAATTTGGGTATTATAACCATGGTTATCGTGGCCATAATTTGGGTATTATAACCATGGTTATTAGGGCCATAATTTGGGTATTATAACCATGGTTATCGTGGCCATAATTTGGGTATTATAACCGTGGTTATCGTGGCCATAATTTGGGTATTATAACCATGGTTATGTCGGCCATAATTTGGGTATGATAACCATGGTTATTGTGGCCATAATTTGGGTATTATAACCATGGTTATCTCGGCCATAATTTGGTTATTATAACCATGGTTATCGTGGCCATAATTTGGGTATTATAACCGTGGTTATCGTGGCCATAATTTGGGTATTATAACCATGGTTATCTCGGCCATAATTTGGGTATTATGACCTTGGTTATTTCGGCCATAATTTGGGTATTATAACTTTGGTTATCTCGGTCATAACAAATATTATAATCATGGTTATCGCTTCCATAAATTGGGTATATCATAACCATGGTTTTCTCGGCCATAATTTTGGTATTATAACCATGGTTATCGTGGCCATACTTTGGGTATTATAACCATGGTTATCGTGGCCATAATTTGGGTATTATAACCATGGTTATATTGGCCATTATTTGGGTATGATAACCATGGTTATCGTGGCCATAATTTTGGTATTATAACCATGGTTATCGTGGCCATAATTTGGGTATTATAACCATGGTTATCGTGGCCATAATTTGGGTATGATAACCATGGTTATCGTGGCCATAAGTTTGGTATTATAACCATGGTTATCGTGGCCATAATTTGGGTATTATAACCATGGTTATCTCGGCCATAATTTGGGTATTATAACCATGGTTATCGTGGTTATACTTTGGGTATTATAACCATGGTTATCGTGGCCATAAGTTGGGTATTATAACCATGGTTATCGTGGCCATAATTTGGGTATTATAACCATGGTTATCTCGGCCATAATTTGGGTATTATAACCATGGTTATCGTGGCCATAATTTGGGTATTATAACCATGGTTATCTCGGCCATAATTTGGGTATTATAACCATGGTTATCATGGCCATAATTTGGGTATGATAACCATGGTTATCGTGGCCATAAGTTGGGTATTATAACCATGGTTATCTCGGCCATAATTTGGGTATTATAACCATGGTTATCGTGGCCATAATTTGGGTATTATAACCATGGTTATCTCGTCCATAATTTGGGTATAATAGCCATGGTTATCGTGGCCATAATTTGGGTGTTATAACCGTGGTTATCGTGGCCATAATTTGGGTATTATAACCATGGTTATCTCGGCGATCATTTGGGTATTGTAACCTTGGCAATCTCGGCGGGTATTATGACCTTGGTGATCTCTGCCATAATTTGGGTAAAGTTAACCATAGTTATCTCGGCCATAATTTGGGTATTATAACTTTGGTTATCTCGGTCATAACTTGACTATTATAATCATGGTTATCGCTTCCATAATTTGGGTATATTATAACCATGGTTTCCTCGGCCATAATTTGGGTATTATAACCATGGTTATCGTGGCCATAAATTGGGTATTATAACCATGGTTATCGTGGCCATAATTTGGGTATTATAACCATGGTTATCATGGCCATAATTTGGGTATGATAACCATGGTTATCGTGGCCATAAGTTGGGTATTATAACCATGGTTATCGTGGCCATAATTTGGGTATTATAACCATGGTTATCTCGGCCATAATTTGGGTATTATAACCATGGTTATCGTGGCCATAATTTGGGTATTATAACCATGGTTATCTCGGCCATAATTTGGGTATTATAACCATGGTTATCATGGCCATAATTTGGGTATGATAACCATGGTTATCGTGGCCATAAGTTGGGTATTATAACCATGGTTATCTCGGCCATAATTTGGGTATTATAACCATGGTTATCGTGACCATAATTTGGGTATTATAACCATGGTTATCACGGACATAATTTGGGTATTATAACCATGGTTATCGTGGCCATAATTTGGGTATTATAACCGTGGTTATCGTGGCCATAATTTGTGTATTATAACCATGGTTTTCCCTGCCATAATTTGGGTATTATAACCGTGGTTATCTCGGCCATAATTTGGGTATTATAACCATGGTTATCTCGGCCATAATTTGGGTATTATAACCATGGTTATCTTGGCCATAATTTGGGTATTATAACCATGGTTATCTCGGCCATAATTTGGGTATTATAACCATGGTTATCGTGGCCATTATTTGGGTATTATAACCATGGTTATCTCGGCCATAATTTGGGTATTATAACCATGGTTATGTCGGCCAGTTTGGGTATGATAACCATGGTTATCGTGGCCATAATTTGGGTATTTTAACCATGGTTATCTCGGCCACAATTTGGGTATTATAACCATGGTTATCACGGCCATAATTTGGGTATGATAACCATGGTTATCGTGGCCATAAGTTGGGTATTATAACCATGGTTATCTCGGCCATAATTTGGGTATTATAACCATGGTTATCGTGGCCATAATTTGGGTATTATAACCATGGTTATCGTGGCCATAATTTGGGTATTATAACCATGGTCATCGTGGCCATAATTTGGGTATTATAACCATGGTTATCTCGGCCATAATTTGGGTATTATAACCATGGTTATCACGGCCATAATTTGGGTATAATAACCATGGTTATCGTGGCCATAATTTGGGTACTATAACCATGGTTATCTCGGCCATAATTTGGGTAGTATAACCATGGATATCGTGGCCATAATTTAGGTATTATAACCATGGTTATCTCGGCCATAATTTGGGTATTATAACCATGGTTATCTCAGCCACAACTTGGGTATTATAACCATGGTTATCGTGGCCATAATTTGGGTATTATAACCATGGTTATCTCGGCCATAATTTGGGTATTATAACCATGGTTATCGTGGCCATAATTTGGGTACTATAACCATGGTTATCTCGGCCACAATTTGGGTATTATAACCATGGTTATCACGGCCATAATTTGGGTATGATAACCATGGTTATCGTGGCCATAAGTTGGGTATTATAACCATGGTTATCTCGGCCATAATTTGGGTATTATAACCATGGTTATCGTGGCCATAATTTGGGTATTATAACCATGGTTATCGTGGCCATAATTTGGGTATTATAACCATGGTTATCGTGGCCATAATTTGGGTATTATAACCATGGTTATCTCGGCCATAATTTGGGTATTATAACCATGGTTATCACGGCCATAATTTGGGTATAATAACCATGGTTATCGTGGCCATAATTTGGGTACTATAACCATGGTTATCTCGGCCATAATTTGGGTATTATAACCATGGATATCGTGGCCATAATTTAGGTATTATAACCATGGTTATCTCGGCCATAATTTGGGTATTATAACCATGGTTATCTTAGTTACAACTTGGGTATTATAACCATGGTTATCGTGGCCATAATTTGGGTATTATAACCATGGTTATCTCGGCCATAATTTGGGTATTATAACCATGGTTATCGTGGCCATAATTTGGGTACTATAACCATGGTTATCTCGGCCATAATTTGGGTATTATAACCATGGTTATCGTGGCCATAAGTTGGGTATTATAACCATGGTTATCTCGGCCATAATTTGGGTATTATAACCATGGTTATCTCGGCCAGAATTTGGGTATAATAACCATGGTTATCGTGGCCATAATTTGGGTATTATAACCGTGGTTATCGTGGCCGTAATTTGGGTATTATAACCATGGTTATCTCGGCCATAATTTGGGTATGATAACCATGGTTATTGTGGCCATAATTTGGGTATGATAATCATGGTTATCGTGGCCATAATTTGGGTATTATAACCATAGTTAGCGTGGCCATAATTTGGTTATTATAACCATGGTTATCGTGGCCATAATTTGGGTATTATAACCGTGGTTATCGTGGCAATAATTTGGGTATTATAACCGTGGTTATCGTGGCCATAATTTGGGTATTATAACCATGGTTATATCGGCCATTATTTGGGTATTATAACCCTGGTTATCTCCGCCATAATTTGGGTATTTTAACCATGGTTATCGTGGCCATAATTTGGGTATTATAACCATGGTTATCGTGGCCATAATTTTGGTATTATAACCATGGTTATATCGGCCATTATTTGGGTATTATAACCATGGTTATCTCCGCCATAATTTGGGTATTTTAACCATGGTTATCGTGGCCATAATTTGGGTATTATAACCATAGTTATCTCGGCCATAATTTGGGTATTATAACCATGGTTATCGTGGCCATAATTTGGGTATTATAACCATGGTTATTAGGGCCATAATTTGGGTATTATAACCATGGTTATCGTGGCCATAATTTGGGTATTATAACCATGGTTTTCTCGGCCATAATTTGGGTATTATAACCATGGTTATCGTGGCCATAATTTGGGTATTATAACCATGGTTATTAGGGCCATAATTTGGGTATTATAACCATGGTTATCGTGGCCATAATTTGGGTATTATAACCATGGTTTTCTCGGCCATAATTTGGGTATTATAACCATGGTTATGTCGGCCATAATTTGGGTATGATAACCATGGTTATTGTGGCCATAATTTGGGTATTATAACCATGGTTATCTCGGCCATAATTTGGTTATTATAACCATGGTTATCGTGGCCATAATTTGGGTATTATAACCATGGTTATCTCGGCCATAATTTGGGTATTATGACCTTGGTTATTTCGGCCATAATTTGGGTATTATAACTTTGGTTATCTCGGTCATAACGACTATTATAATCATGGTTATCGCTTCCATAAATTGGGTATATCATAACCATGGTTTTCTCGGCCATAATTTTGGTATTATAACCATGGCTATCGTGGCCATACTTTGGGTATTATAACCATGGTTATCGTGGCCATAATTTGGGTATTATAACCATGGTTATATTGGCCATTATTTGGGTATGATAATCATGGTTATCGTGGCCATAATTTGGGTATTATAACCATGGTTATCGTGGCCATAATTTGGGTATTATAACCATGGTTATCGTGGCCATAATTTGGGTATGATAACCATGGTTATCGTGGCCATAAGTTGGGTATTATAACCATGGTTATCTCGGCCATAATTTGGGTATTATAACCATGGTTATCGTGGCCATACTTTGGGTATTATAACCATGGTTATCTCGGCCATAATTTGGGTATTATAACCATGGTTATCATGGCCATAATTTGGGTATGATAACCATGGTTATCGTGGCCATAAGTTGGGTATTATAACCATGGTTATCTCGGCCATAATTTGGGTATTATAACCATGGTTATCGTGACCATAATTTGGGTATTATAACCATGGTTATCTCGGACATAATTTGGGTATTATAACCATGGATATCGTGGCCATAATTTGGGTATTATAACCATGGTTATCTCGGCCATAATTTGGGTATTATAACCATGGTTATCTCGGCCATAATTTGGGTATTATAACCATGGTTATCTCGGCCATTATTTGGGTATTATAACCATGGTTATCTCGGCCATAATTTGGATATTATAACCATGGTTATCGTGGCCATAATTTGGGTATTATAACCATGGTTATCTCGTCCATAATTTGGGTATAATAGCCATGGTTATCGTGGCCATAATTTGGGTGTTATAACCGTGGTTATCGTGGCCATAATTTGGGTATTATAACCATGGTTATCTCGGTGATCATTTGGGTATTATAACCTTGGCAATCTCGGCCATAATTTGGGTATTATGACCTTGGTGATCTCTGCCATAATTTGGGTAAAGTTAACCATAGTTATCTCGGCCATAATTTGGGTATTATAACTTTGGTTATCTCGGTCATAACTTGACTATTATAATCATGGTTATCGCTTCCATAATTTGGGTATATTATAACCATGGTTTTCTCGGCCATAATTTGGGTATTATAACCATGGTTATCGTGGCCATAAATTGGGTATTATAACCATGGTTATCGTGGCCATAATTTGGGTATTATAACCATGGTTATCATGGCCATAATTTGGGTATGATAACCATGGTTATCGTGGCCATAAGTTGGGTATTATAACCATGGTTATCGTGGCCATAATTTGGGTATTATAACCATGGTTATCTCGGCCATAATTTGGGTATTATAACCATGGTTATCGTGGCCATAATTTGGGTATTATAACCATGGTTATCTCGGCCATAATTTGGGTATTATAACCATGGTTATCATGGCCATAATTTGGGTATGATAACCATGGTTATCGTGGCCATAAGTTGGGTATTATAACCATGGTTATCTCGGCCATAATTTGGGTATTATAACCATGGTTATCGTGACCATAATTTGGGTATTATAACCATGGTTATCACGGACATAATTTGGGTATTATAACCATGGTTATCGTGGCCATAATTTGGGTATTATAACCGTGGTTATCGTCGCCATAATTTGGGTATTATAACCATGGTTTTCCCTGCCATAATTTGGGTATTATAACCGTGGTTATCTCGGCCATAATTTGGGTATTATAACCATGGTTATCTCGGCCATAATTTGGGTATTATAACCATGGTTATCTTGGCCATAATTTGGGTATTATAACCATGGTTATCTCGGCCATAATTTGGGTATGATAACCATGGTTATCGTGGCCATAATTTGGGTATTATAACCATGGTTATCTCGGCCATAATTTGGGTATTATAACCATGGTTATGTCGGCCAGTTTGGGTATGATAACCATGGTTATCGTGGCCATAATTTGGGTATTATAACCATGGTTATCTCGGCCATAATTTGGGTATTATAACCATGGTTATCACGGCCATAATTTGGGTATGATAACCATGGTTATCGTGGCCATAAGTTGGGTATTATAACCATGGTTATCTCGGCCATAATTTGGGTATTATAACCATGGTTATCGTAGCCATAATTTGGGTATTATAACCATGGTTATCTCGGCAATAATTTGGGTATTATAACCATGGTTATCGTGGCCATAATTTGGGTATTATAACCATGGTTATCGTGGCCATAATTTGGGTATTATAACCATGGTTATCTCGGCCATAATTTGGGTATTATAACCATGGTTATCACGGCCATAATTTGGGTATAATAACCATGGTTGTCGTGGCCATAATTTGGGTACTATAACCATGGTTATCTCGGCCATAATTTGGGTATTATAACCATGGATATCGTGGCCATAATTTGGGTATTATAACCATGGTTATCTCGGCCATAATTTGGGTATTATAACCATGGTTATCTCAGCCATAATTTGGGTATTATAACCATGGTTATCGTGGCCATAATTTGGGTATTATAACCATGGTTATCTCGGCCATAATTTGGGTATTATAACCATGGTTATCGTGGCCATAATTTGGGTACTATAACCATGGTTATCTCGGCCATAATTTGGGTATTATAACCATGGTTATCGTGGTCATAATTTGGGTATTCTAACCATGGTTATCTCGGCCATAATTTTGGTATTATAACCATGGTTATCGTGGCCATAATTTGGGTATTATAAGCATGGTTATCGTGGCCATAATTTGGGTATAATAACCATGGTTATCTCGGCCATAATTTGGGTATTATAACCATGGTTATCACGGCCATAATTTGGGTATAATAACCATGGTTATCGTGGCCATAAGTTGGGTATTATAACCATGGTTATCTCGGCCATAATTTGGGTATTATAACCATGGTTATCTCGGCCAGAATTTGGGTATAATAACCATGGTTATCGTGGCCATAATTTGGGTATTATAACCGTGGTTATCGTGGCCGTAATTTGGGTATTATAGCCGTGGTTATCTCGGCCATAATTTGGGTATTATAACCATGGTTATCTCGGCCATAATTTGGGTATGATAACCATGGTTATCGTGGCCATAATTTGGGTATTATAACCATGGTTATCTCGGCCATAATTTGGGTATTATAACCATGGTTATCGTGGCCATAATTTGGGTATTATAACCATGGTTATCTCGGCCATAATTTGGGTATTATAACCATGGTTATCACGGCCATAATTTGGGTATGATAACCATGGTTATTGTGGCCATAATTTGGGTATTATAACCATGGTTATCGTGGCCATAATTTGAGTATTATAACCATGGTTATCTCGGCCATAATTTGGGTATTATAACCATGGTTATCACGGCCATAATTTGGGTATAATAACCATGGTTATCGTGGCCATAATTTGAGTACTATAACCATGGTTATCTCGGCCATAATTTGGGTATTATAACCATGGATATCGTGGCCATAATTTGGGTATTATAACCATGGTTATCTCGGCCATAATTTGGGTATTATAACCATGGTTATCGTGGCCATAATTTGGGTATTAAAACCATGGTTGTCGTGGCCATAATTTGGGTATTATATCCATGGTTATCTCGGCCATAATTTGGGTATTATAACCATGGTTATCGTGGCCATAATTTGGGTACTATAACCATGGTTATCTCGGCCATAAATTGGGTATTATAACCATGGTTATCGTGGCCATAATTTGGGTATTATAACCATGGATATCGTGGCCATAATTTGGGTATTATAACCATGGTTATCGTGGCCATAATTTTGGTATTATAACCATGGTTATCGTGGCCATAATTTGGGTATTATAACCATGGTTATCGTGGCCATAATTTGGGTATTATAACCATGGATATCGTGGCCATAATTTGGGTATTGAAACCATGGTTATCTCGGCCATAATTTGGGTATTATAACCATGGTTATCGTGGCCATAATTTGGGTACTATAACCATGGTTATCTCGGCCATAATTTGGGTATTATAACCATGGTTATCGTGGCCATAATTTGGGTATTATAACCGTGGTTATCGTGGCAATAATTTGGGTATTTTAACCATGGTTATCTCGGCCATAATTTGGGTATTATAACCATGTTTATCTCGGCCATAATTTCGGTATAATAACCATGGTTATCGTGGCCATAATTTGGGTATTATAACCATGTTTATCTCGGCCATAATTTCGGTATAATAACCATGGTTATCGTGGCCATAATTTTGGTATTATAACCATGGTTATCGTGGCCATAATTTGGGTATTATAACCATGGTTATCTCGGCCATAATTTGGGTATTATCACCATGGTTATCACGGCCATAATTTGGGTATAATAACCATGGTTATCGTGGCCATAAGTTGGGTATTGAAACCATGGTTATCTCGGCCATAATTTGGGTATTATAACCATGGTTATCGTGGCCATAATTTGGGTACTATAACCATGGTTATCTCGGCCATAATTTGGGTATTATAACCATGGTTATCGTGGCCATAATTTGGGTATTATAACCGTGGTTATCGTGGCAATAATTTGGGTATTTTAACCATGGTTATCTCGGCCATAATTTGGGTATTATAACCATGTTTATCTCGGCCATAATTTCGGTATAATAACCATGGTTATCGTGGCCATAATTTGGGTATTATAACCATGGTTATCGTGGCCATAATTTGGGTATTATAACCATGGTTTTCTCGGCCATAATTTGGGTATTATAACCATGGTTATCGTGGCCATAATTTGGGTACTATAACCATGGTTATCTCGGCCATAATTTGGGTATTATAACCATGGTTATCGTGGTCATAATTTGGGTATTATAACCATGGTTATCTCGGCCATAATTTTGGTATTATAACCATGGTTACCGTGGCCATAATTTGGGTATTATAACCATGGTTATCGTGGCCATAATTTGGGTATTATAACCATGGTTATCTCGGCCATAATTTGGGTATTATAACCATGGTTATCACGGCAATAATTTGGGTATAATAACCATGGTTATCGTGGCCATAAGTTGGGTATTATAACCATGGTTACTGTGGCCATAATTTGGGTATTATAACCATGGTTATCGTGGCCAGAATTTGGGTACTATAACCATGGTTATCTCGGCCATAATTTGGGTATTATAACCATGGTTATCTCGGCCATAATTTGGGTATTATAACCATGTTTATCTCGGCCATAATTTGGGTATAATAACCATGGTTATCGTGGCCATAATTTGGGTATTATAACCGTGGTTATCGTGGCCATAATTTGGGTATTATAACCATGGTTATCTCGGCCATAATTTGGGTATTATAACCATGGTTATCACGGCCATAATTTGGGTATGATAACCATGGTTATCGTGGCCATAAGTTGGGTATTATAACCATGGTTATCTCGGCCATAATTTGGGTATTATAGTCATGGTTATCGTGGCCATAATTTGGGTATTATAACTATGGTTATCTCGGCAATAATTTGGGTATTATAACCATGGTTATTGTGGCCATAATTTGGGTATTATAACCATGGTTATCGTGGCCATAATTTGAGTATTATAACCATGGTTATCTCGGCCATAATTTGGGTATTATAACCATGGTTATCACGGCCATAATTTGGGTATAATAACCATGGTTATCGTGGCCATAATTTGAGTATTATAACCATGGTTATCTCGGCCATAAATTGGGTATTATAACCATGGATATCGTGGCCATAATTTGGGTATTATAACCATGGTTATCTCGGCCATAATTTGGGTATTATAACCATGGTTATCGTGGCCATAATTTGGGTATTATAACCATGGTTGTCGTGGCCATAATTTGGGTATTATAACCATGGTTATCTCGGCCATAATTTGGGTATTATAACCATGGTTATCGTGGCCATAATTTGGGTACTATAACCATGGTTATCTCGGGTATTATAACCATGGATATCGTGGCCATAATTTGGGTATTATAACCATGGTTATCGTGGCCATAATTTGGGTATTATAGCCATGGTTATCGTGGCCATTATTTGGGTATTATAACCATGGATATCTCGGCCATAATTTGGGTATTATAACCATGGTTATCACGGCCATAATTTGGGTATAATAACCATGGTTATCGTGGCCATAAGTTGGGTATTGAAACCATGGTTATCTCGGCCATAATTTGGGTATTATAACCATGGTTATCGTGGCCATAATTTGGGTACTATAACCATGGTTATCTCGGCCATAATTTGGGTATTATAACCATGGTTATCGTGGCCATAATTTGGGTATTATAACCGTGGTTATCGTGGCAATAATTTGGGTATTTTAACCATGGTTATCTCGGTCATAATTTGGGTATTATAACCGTGTTTATCTCGGCCATAATTTCGGTATAATAACCATGGTTATCGTGGCCATAATTTGGGTATTATAACCGTGGTTATCGTGGCCATAATTTGGGTATTATAGCCGTGGTTATCTCGGCCATAATTTGGGTATTATAACCATGGTTATCTCGGCCATAATTTGGATAAAGTTAACCATGGTTATCTCGGCCATAATTTGGGTAAAGTTAACCATGGTTATTTCGGCCATAATTTGGGTATTATAACCGTGGTTATCGTGGCCATAATTTGGGTATTATAACCATGGTTATCTCGGCCATAATTTGGGTATGATAACCGTGGTTATCGTGGCCATAATTTAGGTGTTATAACCATGGTTATCTCGGCCATAATTTGGGTATTATAACCACGGTTATCTCGGCCATAATTTGGGTATAATAACCATGGTTATCGTGGCCATAATTTGGGTATTATAACCATGGTTATCTGGGTCATTATTTGGGTATTATAACCATGGTTATCTCGGCCATAATTTGGTTATTATAACAATGGTTATCTCGGCCATAATTTGGGTATTATAACCATGGTTATCGTGGCCATAAATTGGGTATTATAACCATGGTTATCGTGGCCATAATTTGGGTATTATAACCATGGTTATCATGGCCATAATTTGGGTATGATAACCATGGTTATCGTGGCCATAATTTGGGTATAATAACCATGGTTATCGTGGCCATAATTTGGGTATTATAACCGTGGTTATCGTGGCCATAATTTGGGTATTATAGCCGTGGTTATCTCGGCCATAATTTGGGTATTATAACCATGGTTATCTCGGCCATAATTTGGATAAAGTTAACCATGGTTATCTCGGCCATAATTTGGGTAAAGTTAACCATGGTTATTTCGGCCATAATTTGGGTATTATAACCGTGGTTATCGTGGCCATAATTTGGGTATTATAACCATGGTTATCGTGGCCATAATTTGGGTATTATAACCATGGTTATCTCGGCCATAATTTGGGTATTATAACCATGGTTATCGTGGCCATAATTTGGGTATTATAACCATGGTTATCATGGCCATAATTTGGGTATGATAACCATGGTTATCGTGGCCATAAGTTGGGTATTATAACCATGGTTATCTCGGCCATAATTTGGGTATTATAACCATGGTTATCGTGACCATAATTTGGGTATTATAAACATGGTTATCTCGGCCATAATTTGGGTATTATAACCATGGTTATCGTGGCCATAATTTGGGTATTATAACCATGGTTATCTCGGCCATAATTTGGGTATTATAACCATGGTTATCATGGCCATAATTTGGGTATGATAACCATGGTTATCGTGGCCATAAGTTTGGTATTATAACCATGGTTATCTCGGCCATAATTTGGGTATTATAACCATGGTTATCGTGACCATAATTTGGGTATTATAACCATGGGTATCTCGGACATAATTTGGGTATTATAACCATGGTTATCGTGGCCATAATTTGGGTATTATAACCGTGGTTATCGTGGCCATAATTTGGGTATTATAACCATGGTTATCTCGGCCATAATTTGGGTATTATAACCGTGGTTTTCTCGGCCATAATTTGGGTATTATAACCATGGGTATCTCGGCCATAATTTGGGTATTATAACCATGGTTATCTTGGCCATAATTTGGGTATTATAACCATGGTTATGTCGGCCAATATTTGGGTATTATAACCATGGTTATATCGGCCATAATTTGGGTATTATAACCATGGTTATCTCGGCCATAATTTGGGTATCATAACTATGGTTATCTCGGCAATAATTTGGGTATTATAACCATGGTTATTGTGGCCATAATTTGGGTATTACAACCATGGTTATCGTGGCCATAATTTGAGTATTATAACCATGGTTATCTCGGCCATAATTTGGGTATTATAACCATGGTTATCACGGCCATAATTTGGGTATAATAACCATGGTTATCGTGGCCATAATTTGAGTATTATAACCATGGTTATCTCGGCCATAATTTGGGTATTATAACCATGGATATCGTGGCCATAATTTGGGTATTATAACCATGGTTATCTCGGCCATAATTTGGGTATTATAACCATGGTTATCGTGGCCATAATTTGGGTATTATAACCATGGTTGTCGTGGCCATAATTTGGGTATTATAACCATGGTTATCTCGGCCATAATTTGGGTATTATAACCATGGTTATCGTGGCCATAATTTGGGTACTATAACCATGGTTATCTCGGGTATTATAACCATGGATATCGTGGCCATAATTTGGGTATTATAACCATGGTTATCGTGGCCATAATTTGGGTATTATAACCATGGTTATCGTGGCCATTATTTGGGTATTATAACCATGGTTATCTCGGCCATAATTTGGGTATTATAACCATGGTTATCACGGCCATAATTTGGGTATAATAACCATGGTTATCGTGGCCATAAGTTGGGTATTGAAACCATGGTTATCTCGGCCATAATTTGGGTATTATAACCATGGTTATCGTGGCCATAATTTGGGTACTATAACCATGGTTATCTCGGCCATAATTTGGGTATTATAACCATGGTTATCGTGGCCATAATTTGGGTTTTATAACCGTGGTTATCGTGGCAATAATTTGGGTATTTTAACCATGGTTATCTCGGTCATAATTTGGGTATTATAACCGTGTTTATCTCGGCCATAATTTCGGTATAATAACCATGGTTATCGTGGCCATAATTTGGGTATTATAACCGTGGTTATCGTGGCCATAATTTGGGTATTATAGCCGTGGTTATCTCGGCCATAATTTGGGTATTATAACCATGGTTATCTCGGCCATAATTTGGATAAAGTTAACCATGGTTATCTCGGCCATAATTTGGGTAAAGTTAACCATGGTTATTTCGGCCATAATTTGGGTATTATAACCGTGGTTATCGTGGCCATAATTTGGGTATTATAACCATGGTTATCTCGGCCATAATTTGGGTATGATAACCGTGGTTATCGTGGCCATAATTTAGGTATTATAACCATGGTTATCTCGGCCATAATTTGGGTATTATAACCACGGTTATCTCGGCCATAATTTGGGTATAATAACCATGGTTATCGTGGCCATAATTTGGGTATTATAACCATGGTTATCTGGGTCATTATTTGGGTATTATAACCATGGTTATCTCGGCCATAATTTGGTTATTATAACAATGGTTATCTCGGCCATAATTTGGGTATTATAACCATGGTTATCGTGGCCATAATTTGGGTATTATAACCATGGTTATCTCGGCCATAATTTGGGTATTATAACCATGGTTATCGTGGCCATAATTTGGGTATTATAACCATGGTTATCATGGCCATAATTTGGGTATGATAACCATGGTTATCGTGG
The DNA here is from genome assembly GCA_947652115.1 of Blastomussa wellsi. NCBI lineage: Eukaryota > Metazoa > Cnidaria > Anthozoa > Scleractinia > Plerogyridae > Blastomussa > Blastomussa wellsi. The sequence goes on from OX393564.1 coordinate 24,238,291, forward strand.
CCATAAGTTGGGTATTATAACCATGGTTATCTCGGCCATAATTTGGGTATTATAACCATGGTTATCGTGACCATAATTTGGGTATTATAACCATGGTTATCTCGGCCATAATTTGGGTATTATAACCATGGTTATCGTGGCCATAATTTGGGTATTATAACCATGGTTATCTCGGCCATAATTTGGGTATTATAACCATGGTTATCATGGCCATAATTTGGGTATGATAACCATGGTTATCGTGGCCATAAGTTGGGTATTATAACCATGGTTATCTCGGCCATAATTTGGGTATTATAACCATGGTTATCGTGACCATAATTTGGGTATTATAACCATGGGTATCTCGGACATAATTTGGGTATTATAATCATGGTTATCGTGGCCATAATTTGGGTATTATAACCGTGGTTATCGTGGCCATAATTTGGGTATTATAACCATGGTTATCTCGGCCATAATTTGGGTATTATAACCGTGGTTATCTCGGCCATAATTTGGGTATTATAACCATGGGTATCTCGGCCATAATTTGGGTATTATAACCATGGTTATCTTGGCCATAATTTGGGTATTATAACCATGGTTATGTCGGCCAATATTTGGGTATTATAACCATGGTTATCTCGGCCATAATTTGGGTATTATAACCATGGTTATCTCGGCCATAATTTGGGTATTATAACCATGGTTATATCGGCCATTATTTGGGTATTATAACCATGGTTATCTCGGCCATTATTTGGGTATTATAACCATGGTTATCTCGGCCATAATTTGGGTATTATAACCATGGTTATCTCGGCAATAATTTGGGTATTATAACTATGGTTATCTCGGCCATAATTTGGGTATTATAACCATTGTTATCGTGGCCATAATTTGGGTATTATAACCATGGTTATCTCGGCCATTATTTGGGTATTATAACCATGGTTATCTCGGCCATAATTTGGGTATTATAACCATGGTTATCTCGGCCATAATTTGGGTATTATAACCATGGTTATCTCGGCAATAGTTTGGGTATTATAACCATGGTTATCTCGACTGGACTATAAGTTGGAAGTATATGCCCTGATATTTTATCCATCATGTTAATGAACTCATTCTATAAATTCATGGAACATCCATGTAAGGAGGATATGGCAAAGTGTTTTAATTTCTTGCTCATAATGTAGCCAAAAGGGCTAAATAATGAAAATCCAGTGATCATAGATGAATTTGCCGTTAACCAGTGACTTACATCATTCAGCTGAATATTTTTAGTTTACCTACATGTAAAATCATCAAAGTCAAATCTAATTAAGAAAACAACAATTTTGAATACTTTCAAAACAACTGTATATATAAATCAAATAAGCTCATTGCAAAAACAGGCCTTCCAAATGTCAGGAATTAAAAAGTCAAGGATAAGGTCTAATACTTTTGCCATCTTCCACATTACTTTGAGTCGAGAAAAATTGGCATTTTAAAAGAAAAGTGAGGAAAACTGTTGTTTGTGGAACCATGAAGGGCTCGCCTTTGAACATTTGAAATGTCACTGAGAACTAGACTTTTCTTCGATTTACTGGTGCTAGATATTTACTTTCATTGTGACTTCAAATCAATATATAACAAGACAGTCCTTTATAGAAAGACATAATACATCGAGCATTTATATCTCCAAATTCTAAACAGAAGTAAAACTCGAAGATAAATGAAACCTAAAATGTTTATCGTGACTATTTGCCAAATAAAACAGGTTTTGCATCATTGCCACAACATATGAAACAACAAAAACAATCTTTATTTGTGCCCAGAAACATTTAGAAATAAATACATAACGAAAAATACGTTATCCTCATTTCAAGTAAAGGAACGTGGTATTTGGTCCAAGCGAATCCTTATGAATGTAAGGGAAGTCGCCTTGGAATAATAATATGTTCTGTAACTTACTTTCGCAAGCTCGAGCTCAATTGAGTTGAATTGAGACATTCCAAGCCAATGTTTGAACATCGCGCACAAAAATCTGAGGACTGAGGGAATCCTTTAAAATTTCTTTGACAAGACCTTTGACAAGACCTTATCCGCGCTAAGAGTCCCAAACCCTTGTTGAGTATTAATTGTTCATGAAATGACCTTCCTACCTCGATCGGTCATTTCGGCGGCTTTACCACAAGCCTTTGCCATAGCAACCGCGTCATTCAATGCACGTACAGCTTTTCCACCGTGATGCCCGTGATCAATGCGGCCTCCTTAAATGAAATAAGAACGAAAATCAGAATACGGCAGATATATTCAATTGCAGTTAGGGTAGCGAATCATAGTAAATGGTTGGGGCCCGTGAGTATCGAAAGATCGTTTCGTGTGATAGTCCAGATGAGAGTAGTTTTTAAAGAACGTTGTTGGTGACTGACGTTCGACTAGCGGAGAGAAAAGTTACATGTAGAGTCAAGTGCAAAGTTGATATAAGTCGATGATGTCTTTGAAGCTGATTGGCTGACTGGCCAGTTTACAATAAACAACAATAATCATAAAAGTATACCTTATAGGAAAATTTCCAAAATGGATGAAAAGCACAGTCAGATAAAAATAACAAAAGCAGTATCTAGCTATGTGGCGCAGAAAAAGGTTACAAGAGAAAATGGGACACGAACACACACACAAATAGGTAAATACAGAATAAACCGAACGGGAAAGGGCTGCTTACTCAATAGCTAAAACATTAAGTAATAATAGCTAAAACATTAATGTACCAGATGATACAGCAGATTCTTGAAACAAGTACGGCTCTTAGATAATCTGCGATGAAATCCCAGACGACAGACGAATACTAAATTTGCCGTAATTGGTCCTGCAGGCATTTGGTAAATAATATGAAGTCTACTGTCAGACGTCTTAGGGCGAGAGAGCGTCTGACACTTCAGACTATGTACTGGCCAGCTTGTTTTCCAATATCGCGGAGCATATTTGCGATTGGCGGGGAGCGGGGAGGGTTCCACTGCATAAATTTAAAATTTTTCCCATATAATTATTGGAAAAGGAGGGGGGTGCTGCGCAGGAGTAGAGTATGCCAGGGAAAGTAAAATATCAAAAATTAATTAAAAATATTTATTTATTTATTTTTATTTATTTTTTATTTGCCACACTAATTACAAAATATAGGAAAAGAAGAGAAAAAAAAAGAAGTGGCGAGGAGACCTAACAGAAACTATAGGAGCTTATGAGAGGTTAGGCCTCCTCGAACTATGAGCTAGAGCTGTTTCACATTAATAGAAGAAAAGAAGGCGAAAAGTCGAAGATGGAAAGATTTATAAACTGTTTTCATACTTACTCAATAATTTAATCTTCAGTTTTTTCTTAAAAGAGGAGAGGGATTGAGAGTTGATGATCTTGTTGTCAAGTGAATTAAAAAACTTAGGCCCTTGAAAAAAGGGCGAGAACTTTTTCGTGTTTGTACGACAAAACGGAAGACGGTAGGCCTGGGAATTTCTTGTATTGTAAGAGTGAAATTGATTGCTTTGAAGGAAATTGTTATTAAACTTAGGAGGTAAGAATGTATTTTTGCAAGAATACATAAATTGGCCCAGTTGAAGCAAACGGATATCATTAAATTTTAGTATACCGAGGTCCTTAAAGATGGGGTCAGTATGAGCATTAAAATGTGATTTATTAATAATTCTAATAATGCGCTTTTGCAGGATAACAAGGCGGCGGAGATTAGTTTTATAGGTCGAAGCCCAAACGATATTGCAGTAGTAAAAATAAGGATAAATTAAGGAATAGTAGAGCATACGTAAAGACGATTTAGGAAGAAAGAAGCTGCATCTAGATATTATACCGACTGACTTCGCAACTTTACTCGCAACGTGAGATATTTCCGACTTCCAATTTAGGTTTTCATCCAAAATTACGCCTAGAAAATTTGTCTCCTTTACTTTAACAATATTTTGATTATCTATACTTATTTGAATATTACAAATTGAACGCTTTTGTCTTGGTTTAAAGACCATAAATTTAGTCTTTTTAAGATTTAGAGAAAGCTTGTTTGCTTTAAACCAGATTGACAGTTTGTCCATCTCCAAGTTTAACATATCTGAGAGATAGTTCAGATCTTTATGTGACATGAATACATTGGTATCATCAGCGAACAATATCAGATTTAATAGATTAGAAGCATTGTTGATGTCGTTAATGTACAGTTAGAAAAATAGTGGCCCGAGGATGGAACCCTGAGGGATCCCACAAGAGATTTCATTTCTTAACGAACGGTGGCCATTATATTCAACATATTGCTTTCTGTTTAAAAAGTAACTTCTTATCCAGTCCAGCGCTAAGCCACGAATACCGTAATGTTTGAGTTTATCAAAAGGATGATATGATTTACAGTGTCAAACGAAGGCTTTTGAGAGGTCAAGAAAAATACCTACGGAAAATTCACCTCGGTCAAAGGCAGTGGAGATCTTATCATGCAAGTCGATTAGGGCGAGTGCAGTGGAATGATTTTTCCTGAAGCCGTATTGGTTACTACAGAGGATGTTGAAGTTCAAATATTACGACGACTTTGATGCATTTGGGGACATAAGCTAAGATAAAATATATTACGAGTTTTTAGGGCTGATCTTAAGACTCATCTTGTTAAGCGTGCATTTGATTTGTAGTTTTTACTTTTTATTTGTAACCTAATTGCATTATATAGCGCATTTAATTCTTAGGATTTTAATTTTTTGGATTTAAGATTTTATGTTTTTAAAGGATTAGGATTTTAATTGTAGGATTTTAAACTTAGGATTTTAATTTTCATCAATTAGTGGAAAATGGCGCTATATAAATGAATATTAATATTATTATTATTATTATTATTATTATTATTATTATTATTATTATTCTACCCGTATTTATCCTTGTAAATCGTTATAATAAGACTTTCCTCGTTATCTCGCTTTTGGCACTGTAGTCTTTTTAAATTTTTCTGATTGATTGTTATAAAATTTAGTGTAAACAGTTTTTGGAATTGTAAATAAATGTTAGATTATTATTATTATTATTATTATTATTATTATTATTATTATTATTATTATTGTTATTAAATATCTTCGCTAATTTACAAGAAGTAGATAGAATACTTGATTCACTTAATATATCTTCACTAATATAGACGATCAATTTTAGCAAAAAGTAGCACCATTATTTCCACAGTGGTGCTACATCGGTAACCAAACTATCTATCTTGTCAACCTGTACTTGCCTTCCACCAAAAGAAAATATCCTTTTGGATTCCTTTTCAAAATGTTGATGGCTTTCTCAGTCATCTCTGCTATGGACGGCTCTCCCGCGCCATCTTCTGCCCGAGACACCTCGTACTGCATACTACTGTCTTCAAAGAGACCTGATGGAGTTAAAATAATGACGATAACGATAACAACGATGTTGATGTTGATGATGATGATGATGACAAAAGATGAAGATGTGGGTACTATCGGATTGGCAAAAACGACGATAAAGATGTCCTTAAACGTTTAAATACTCCCAGGCATTCATCTAAAAACCGGGCGATAATGATAACTTCATTTAATTTGCAAAATGAAGTCTACAAAACACAGTTAACAACATAAACTACCATTGCATCTTGGGTAATGTGGGCGGGAAGGGGTTTAAGAGTATTCCTAACCCAGTCCGTGATCGATGGTCAAGGAAAAAATGCCGTAGTTTCCTTAACCACTAACTATCACGTGTTCGACCTTCTCCACGTCAATCTGGTCAAAACCGTTTGGTTCCACACGAACTGTGACTTCGGATGTTTGTCCACCCACTCATGGATCAAGTTTCTTCCGTCCAGTCTCTCTCCTTCATCATCCGGGTACTCAGGATCTGTCTCGTTTTTGGGGATAAGCTCTCTTCTACCCCCTGCGAAGATGACCTCAATACCATCTCCATACGGGTACTCAATGAGTTGTAAAGCTGTCACAAAAAAAGGAAAGCTGTTAAATAGAGGCGCACTGTACTGTTGTGTTTGTGAAGCAATTGCATCGAGCTCAGCGGGAAAACACATTACGGCATTGCCCGGTAAGAAACAACTGATCAAAGATACTAAAGGGTACAAAGGAACCAAACTGAGATGGACATTGTGGGATGTGCCCGTTGTTTTACCTTGCAATCCATTTCAATCTTCGGGTCACCCACTACCTCTCGGAAAGAGGCACGTCATTGTATAAAAGGCCATAAAATGCCCCTATCCCTCGAGGGGGGGGGGGGGGGTGGTGCGGGGCCTAGAGAACAATAGGTGTAGTATTTATAGATGTCCGGAATGAAAATAGAGGTTTCAGCGAGGTAGCGGCTAACTGTAATCTTCCCAATCTTAACCAACCCCGTTCCATTTTCT
>OX393564.1:24244854-24324854 GCA_947652115.1 Blastomussa wellsi
GCCTAATAACGCATATGAACATATGAAAATGCTATTGAATGTAAACAAAAATGCAAAAATCGTTATTGAATCTGAGTTACGTGCAAATGTTCGCTTCTTGGCGCTCATGAATGCATCTTCACGCTATTGGTCGTCAATTCACGCAAATGAATGAGTATTTTCTCGTAATGAACAGCAAAAGGTGTAGTAAGACCGTTTATTAATAAATACACCTTGCAGCCATTTGGCTGAATTACGTGAAAATAAAATATTTACAATAAAAATAAATCGAGAATTTAAAATATATTACATACAATGGCTAATGATAAAGCTGTCTCTGAACCTGTTTGGCATACACTGTTATACACTGTTACCAAATCAGAACATGGTGTACCTAGAGCTTCACTCGAGGTTTCTATAGCGTGAACCGAAGTGGTTAGAAGTATTTTTATTCCTTTCTGCAATGCCCATTGCGGGGTTTCCTCTAGCATTCTGTTTGGTTGCCTCCAACAATTCACTGGCACCCATTTATACTCCTGGGTGAAGAGAGGCACTGTGAGAGTAAAGTGTCTTGCCCAAGAACACAATTCAGTGCCCCCGGCCGTGGCTAGAACCCAGACCGCTCAATCCGGAGTCCAGCCCACTAACCATTGGTCCACCGCACCTCCCACTACGGTGTACCTCAGCAAGAACATTTTTTCACTAGTTTTCTCTCGTGATATAATGGCACAAAACGGCGAACGACGAGCGCCGAGAATTATGTATCTCCCCAGTCACACTCGAAATTTGATTGCACACTCATTCCAGGTCCTTTTGGGAACCGCGCCCCAGTAACCTAACGAACTATTGAGCAACCCAGAATTTATACTACTGTGGTATGACAATGGACGCTATAAATACGTTTGCAGCTGAGTTTTTCTTAACATACCTGGTTTCCATCAAACTCCCCAGATTGTTGCAAATGTACTCTGTACAAACATCTCTAAGCTGGTTAGCGTTGTAAAGCAGTGAAAACTCCAGGAGCTCACAAACGTTCCTTAACGTGACTGTAAGATAAAATAAATGCAACTATAAAATTGTTAACCTTTGGCGTTCCGAAAAAATGCAACAAGTCTTTTGTAAGCAACCTCCAAAATTTCAATCAGACGTAAACTGTGGTTACACCGTAGTATTTCATTACTCAGTTTCAGCCGCATCTCGAAGCAGCTGTTATACATATTTTGAGCTTTAAAACGCTGGAAAACACAGTAAGCGCTTTGGCCCTCAGTAATCACAAATGACACACAATCCAGTGAACCAATCAAAATTCACAGCAAATGTACGCAGCCGGCTTGAAGCGCGGGAAACCGTTTTCGCGCGAGTTACGATTGGTTTTAATTCCACTTGGTTGTAGCAATGCAAAACCAGCCCAGACGCAAATTAATTTTGACACCCAAGGGAAAGTCGCCCTGTACTTCAACCAATTTGAATGTAACTTACACTAGTATTTTCAAATTCCCATGCATGAACACGTGAGCTGCCAGCTAAGGTACGAAGATGGATGGAAGAAAGATAAATACAAACTTTATCAATGTGTCGAATACGACACATTCTTACCAAGATTTGCTATTACTGCCTCGCAGATCTCTCTCAGACGTCCAATCAACAACTGAAAAATACCAGTCATTCCTGAATAAACTTTGGAGTACACATCATGTATACAGATTACTTTGCACAAAAGCATTTCTTTTAGCCCTACCTCTTTGTAACTTCAATTTTATTCTATGTTATTAAAATTACCTTCACTGTACCTCTATGGGGCATTGTTGTGACCTGTTGTCTGTTGTTTAGGACGTTTCGTAACCCTGCAATAGCGTGCCTTGTTCTGAGAGGTAGGGCGCAACGGTTTATGCTATGAATTCACTTGTTGATACTTGCAAATTCACAGAGCCCAGCAATATAAAGCAATAACCAGACCTGAAATCATCTTAACTAAACTAAGAGACCATTTCACGAATGCTAAAACCAGACAGAAGGACATGCAAGTTGCCAGTCTCGCTAAGATCATGTTTTCTCACAGAACTACACTGCAGATGCATTAATTTACTTCTGCACACAAAGTTAATCTACGTCTCGATTTATCTATTACCTGATCGGCTACGACAAGAATGTTTCCCAATAACTCCAGATCTGTAATCTCTGAGAAACAAAAAGGAAAGTGGTTTAGGCGCAAACCAATAACAGAGACCTACCACCATTCGTTGTGTTCTTGGACAAGACACTTAGCGATCATGATGCCTCTCTCCGCGCAGGTTTATAAATGGATACCGGTAAACTTAATGTTTGGGGGGGGGGGCTGCGATGGACTAGCATCCTATCCAGGGGGGGGGGGGGGGGTGGAGAATATACTCCTAGCTGCTTTATGGTAACAAAGCTGGGTTCTGACCTGATGGGCCTCTAGTCTTGTACACAGACCTGCTGCAACACAAGACGAATGGGTATGAGAAGCAGGCTTCTCTGCCTGACCCCATCCAACTGACAACTCCCTTTCCACCATGGGAAGGGGATCTCAGTGTTTGCCATGGATTTCAAGATGGATGCCTGGGTATTGTGCTCCTACTATTGAACAGACATGCACTGTGTAACAAATGGAGTAAAGTGTCATTACCTTCTACTTTCTCTGCTTGCCCAGAGTACAGAAAATCCAAAACAACCTCTAGGATGACAGTTGGGAACGGCAACTTGAGAGTCTTGGATTGTTCACTAGACTGCAAGTTAAAACGTAAGCAGTTACCACATTAATAATATTAATAATAAAACACCAATCAAAGGGCAGGTTTTGAATAATTGCAAATGGACTCTCTGCAAAGATGCTTTATTCTTCTGCACCAACTCCCGCGAACACTGGGTTGAAATAAAGATAAAAAAGCACTATACTGGAGACTGCTGACATGTAGTTTAATCACACACAGTAGAATATTGCCAACTTGCCAAATGGGCCAATCAGAGCTTATACAATGGCTTAAGTTATTGTACTTGTTGGTAAGAGCGCAAAAATGAATGAAAACTGTACAGCTCTACAAGGTTCCATCTTATCTGCCAGGAATACATGCTCGCTCTTACTGGCACCTGAATTATAAGCCAGTCCAATAGCCTGATGAGGTTTGAAATAGTAAGAAGTTAACTGACAAGACACTGCTAGCGCTTTACCTCTAGCCAGCCGGATGCTAACATGCTGCGAAAATACTCTGTGAGTAAAGAGGGAGAAAGTACCAACGAGGTATTAGTTCAGGAACCTTATTTTACAACTTTGCAAAAATATGTCACACTACAGCACAGGTTGATATAGAATGAATGGGTAGACATACCAAGCCGAGCAACAAGAATACACTTGTGACACTTTAATACAGTTCCGTCTTCAGATACAATTACAACATCATAAAGCTCTGGACTAAGGAAGTAAAATAAGAACTGCATATTAAGAACTTTTTGCATAATTATACTAAATGCATGCTATGCAATAATCATAGTAAGTCATTCTATCAGAAATCTATGAATCTGATTGGTTCTGATTGGTTCAATTTAACAATTAGACTAAGAGCCCAAGACTTAGTTTTCTATGAGTGAATAAAAGGCACAAGACCTCTTGACATACAGACAGAGTGCAATTTTGAGGTTCTTTTAAAAGATGGGCCATTTTCCCAAATGAAGCAGTACAAAAACATGAATTGCTTTTAATTGATGCAAATTGGATTTATAGTCAAATCTGGCTTACCAATTCAACCTTGAGAACTTCAGTACTGATTCACAAGCATTCTGACTGGAAAGATCAGCCTTGTTTCCATTCCTAATGTTCAACACGTACAAAAGCTAATTCTAGTTAACAAATTAATACAACAAAAAACAAGATTTGGATTCCAACAACAATGGCAGAGAAAGAGCATATCATTGCAACAAAGGTACATGCACCTGGTATATGCACATGTACATCTGCATGTATATGAATTCACGCATGTACAGTGAGATCATGGCGTCAAAAATGAAGTATTCAGCTTAATAGTTAAGTCCAATGGAAGTGACATTATTGTTGGTTCTAGTTAAATTATATAATTAGGAGAAAGTGAGAGTGAGAAATGATGACTGGGAGGTTACAGAGCTCAAGTGTTAGAGAAATCAGGATTCCACTACATTCCGAATTTACCTGACTAGATCTTTTAATTCAAAACTCCTGCTTTGTCTCATTTTTGCTGTTGCAAAATCACTGGCAACATTATCCATTAACATGCCATCATCTTCAAAAGTCGGGGCAGAAAAATCATCCAATTCTCTTTCTGACAAGACACCCAAGTCTGCCAGTAAATAGTCTTGCATTACGTCATAATCTTTCTTTTCTTTCGCAGTTCTATCATGTTTAGTTTTGCTAATGCTGTGGTATCCATTCTTGCCCTTTGCTGGAGGAACATCTTTCAAGAACAGATCTTTGTCACTGATTTTTCCACCACTGTAAAGGTGTTTCAGCCAATCGATAACCTCGCTGTAGTCAACACTGTCATGTAATGGTACAGTTCGTTTCCTGTTGTCTGTTACTTCAGGAAAGTTCTCTTTGTTTTCGCATAAAAGCTGGTGGCACTTTGGGCTTCTTGATGCTAGAACAAAGCCATGTGCTGGAATTCTCTGACCTTTGATCTAATGATTGAATGAGAATAGTTATTAATTTTTAATTACTACTTTTGCACTGATTTGTAAAATCATTAACTAAAGATGACAGGCACATGTAACTTACAATAAATTCAACATCGTGAATGTCATCATCACATGTTGCTTCCTCTAAAAGCTGAATGAGCTGTTCAGACATCTGTATTGGGCTGACTTGCGGCAACTTCTGCAACCTAGGATCACACACAAGAACAAAACAATGTCATATAATTTTGTATTCAATACCTTCATGCTATATTTTCAATACTGTGCTTTGCATTTCAGTTCATTTCAGTTAAGTGCATTGCAATGAAGTGCAGTTCAGTGTTAGTGAAGTGCAATGCAATGCAGTGTCACGCAGTGTAGCACAGTTAAATGCACATGTACAGTAAGTGCGGTGCAGCAAGGTGCAGCGCAGCACAGCATATTGCAGTACAGTGGCTTCCTTGCCTGAGGTGTCTGGCTACAAGTGTTCAAAACAGCAAGGTACGTGCTCACCCATCCTTTGAAGCAACCTGAAGCACAGCATATCCTCTAGACTTGCTATCAGTGAAGATTCGCTGTCCACGATGAATCAGTGGAATCCTTTCAAGACAATACTCCACAATGGCATCCTTCTTCTTTTTGTCGTTAACTAGTAAGCTGAGGGGAGTGGTGTCGGGAAATGGCTGCACCATTGTCTCATCTTTCTCTCTGGGGGTGTTACTAATGGGGGAGAGGGCGGGATCCGGAGGTGACTGTGCAAGTGCGCTTTCTGAAGAGATGGGCGATGAACAGCTGATGCTGTTGGAATCAGTCTTTACTGGACTTGACCTGGTTGTGTTGGGCTGGCAAATAAATGCTTCACCGTCATCTGCAATAGTTTCAAGGAAACCATAAGGTTGATTAAAAACATGAATTAAACTCATCACCAAGTTAGATGAGTGTGGGGAAAGTACCTGAAAGCCCTGTGGGAGCTGCCTGAACGGTAACCATGACAACCCTGCGAGCAGCAACCACCAGGCACCGTCTCAGTGGAAAGAAAACAACAAGTTTACACATACTTACCAAGTGGAATGGGTGGGACAGGAGCAAAGGGGAACCAATGTCCCATCTAGCGAAAGGTAACGCAAGCAAATGGCCTGACCTCAACAGGAGACCTTTAAAATTACTGTGCCTCTGCAAAGCCTCGGGGTGCCCCAGACATTTTGGCCTCTGGGACTGGCTTTGTCGTAGATATTTCGCCGCACTTAGCTTGCTTGCAGTGCTTTCTGAAGCCATTTGTGCCCACTCCACCCTCCCTCAAGTTTGGATGGGTTAGGTAAGTATTGGTTGGTAAGTATTCCACTGAGTCAGTCAGTGTGACGGTGCCTTGGTGGTGACCGCTCGCAGGGTTGCCATGGTCACCTCCTTGTCTGAGCTAGTTGTTGCCCGGCTCCACCAATCCTTAAGGCACCAGCTCCCAAGCTCATCTACTGGCGATGAGTTTAATTATTTGCACTGCCCCCGTGTGTACGAATAAAATAGTTGTTACAATTACTAGTTAATTAAAAAACAACAGAATTTTTAACTTACCAGACACAACAAGCAGTTGTTTACCAATTGAAAAATCTCTAACTGAGAAAAATAAAGATCGAAATAATTAATTATATACTTTTGTCACTTGTCTACCACATAATATACCACAAGTATGTTGGATTACATGACGTAAGGCTGTATAATGCCCACATGTATAATCAACTAAAGGTACTCCTCCCAGCAGTAACAGTTATTAATAATTAAAAGTAATGACAAAAACTATAAAATATTAAATAACAATTAAAAATAAGTGATAATGGTGCCGTAATAATAATAATACACTGGAATCAGACTTGCTTAGAACTTGACAACATCAATTTCCTGTTTCCAAGTTATGTAATGATTAGCTAGATTTTTAGACTGCGAGCAGTCAAAGCAACACAGGAACTCACAGCAATGCTGTTCGCCAATTGACAACAGCACTAACTATTTTTGTGTTCAACCACCAAAAGTAAAATTAGAGCAAAAGAGAGACCACTTAATTTAGCCTACAAGAACAATTAATTTACACAGTAATGATAACCTCGTCAGTCTATAATCATGGTATGTGATAACCTGCCTGTGATTGGTTGGTTATGACACCAATAGCATTCTCTTGTGGTACCAAATTTGGGTCTCCACTGGAAAACCTAATGTATAGAGGAAAATGTTCAGCTTTGTTCTCACATAAAAAACTGTTATCGTAATTAGGGATGATGTAAAAATGGTAGACAAGTGGTTGACACTGTTTCATCACTTTTAAACAATTATTAATAATAAAATTTTGCTTTAAATAAACTAGATAACATTATTGTCAATTTTGCTCGTACCTTTCCTTGAGAGTTCAGTAAAGTCACTGCAAGTTCATCAGCAAACTTCTTGCTGACTTCTTGAGGGGATATCATGTCAAGCTCACCTCCAATCACAGCTAATTTAGTCAAATCTGTGAATCTGTAAGGAATAATAGAACAAAAGAAAAATTATAATAATGTACTTTTACCTTATCAGCATGCCAATCAACTGTATCTAAGATCATTGCTTTATTATGTGGACTGGGAACTACCAAATTCAAACATTTGATTGGCTGAAATCGATACCGACCATGGCATCTAGACCGGTTTCATTTTGTGGTAAGAAATTTAAAAAAAATTTGACTTTTTTTTTATGGAAGAGCCAAACAGCTTGACGAAAATACAAGTTAGTGCGACCTGACAAGCAAAAAAATGTCGGTGAGTTTGCAGTGGCTTCTTTAAGTCATAGAAATTTAAGTTTTCTTGTTGGGCCATAAAAAAACCAAGCTTAGTTGGTACTTCTTTTGATCTGTTCTAAGGTTTGTAGGAAGAGGGTTTCACACCAGGGTTTATACTTTTATTACTAGTAAATAATTTAGGCCACAACTTTTTTCACAGTTGTTTTTTTACGAGATTCATGAAAATCAAGTCACTGAATAACGTACCTTGACATGAGTTTGCGGCAAGTATACAGGTTTAACAGAAAGATGTCTCCCTTCTCTGTTGCGCACACAGTAGCTCCGTCACTACAGGTAACTTTGCTGATTAGAACATCTCTGTCTGCAAGACCACTGACCTAAATTTATTAATTGATTAAAATTAAAAACATTATTATTCTCATTTAAAAGAGAGAGAGAGAGAGAGACACCAACATCATTGCCATCATTTACAATTTTAAGATAAATTTTACAGCAAGTGTATATATTTATATACCATTCAACAACTTTTATGATTGTGCAGTTCTAAACTTACCGGTAACAATCAAGAGCTGCCTATATACTTCAATATGGCGTACCAATAATAACATTTTATTATATATATAGCGACAATTTTAGGTAATAAACCTTGCAGATAGAATTCTCTATCTGCTATATTTTCACATGTGAGAAAAGGGATATGTCCAATCAGCTTCGCGTATAGCTTTCTTCACATGTGAAAAATATAACCAATCAGCATCAAGAGTAGAACGACCTAACCAATCAGAGCGCGGGAATTCAAATGGTTTCCAAAGAGGTTGTGAAAACAACACGCTGCAAGTTTGCAAGCTCTCGAAGACAGTTTATGTTTTGGCTACACATTTTGTACTTTTGAGAACTTTATGGAAAGGAAAGCCATCAGAAACACGCCAAGCAAAACCTTGAGAACACAGTTGTGATATGGAAATGCTAAAATCATTCTCCAGGCGGAGCGAAGAGAAACTAAATGTCGATAAGGGAAAGCCAAGAAATGAAAGACTTTCATTGTAGCTTTGATACAACGCAGCCGTGGACGTTCTAAGAAAATTCAAGCACTCTTGGGAACACCAGGGTAAAGTAAATATTTCACTTTTGAACATGGATTTCGTAATTATTGTTTAATGAACCGACTCCTTGTGTTATCACAACTTTTGTTCAAAAATTCGCCAGTTGATTTAATTGCGCGCAGTAGTTGATTCACTTATGGCGACGTTTCTCGATGCGATAGCAAAAGCTTTTCTTTTAAAAAGTATGAATACAGTGTGTTTTATACCGCTACCGATAAAGTTTACGAGTCTACGATAGCTTGTCGCTGCCGCATTTTTCTTTTCTATTTAAAAGAGATCTCGCTTGGAAAGCCATCAGAATGCATTTGCAGCTTTGTCTTCCTCGTAGCGCTGCATTTAACTCTTTAATTATAGACTAGAAAAATCGCTTTAAGTTTACAATGGTTGAGTACTCGTTATATATAATAAACAAATTACAGCATAGAAAGTGCTTTGTACAGATTATTATTCACTCGTCGCAAAACTTTGGAAAACTCACTCGTTCGTTTTCCAACTTTTTCAACTTTTACAACTCGTGAATAAAAATCCGTACGTCGCACTTTCTATGAAGTAATCTATATATATATGTACCTGACGAGGGAGTGTTTGGTATTTGTCTCCCTTTGGATGACCTATGGCAAAGAATATTGATTCAATAAATAAAATATGTACATTATACTAAAATAATTATGAATGAACATCCTTGATTATTTATAATTCCCAGGCTGAATAACACCTGATTCTGCACAAAATCAATAATTATAAGTTAATGCATTGACTTGTCTGAATACTGAGTTACATGTGACAGTTAATATTTTTTTCCAGCTGCTCTCACTGTTAAAAAATCTTACCCAGCTGCCCAGCATTTAATCCACAGGTGTACACTTCATGTCTTGTAAAGAACACTGTGTGGTAACGTCCTGCCGCAGCTCCAACAATATCTTTGCTCTTCCACAGTTTTAGCTGCACCTGTGGAATGGAAAACAGGTTATCAGCAATAACAGAACTTTAGAAAGAGATTATAATTAACAAATCAAGCATGGTTGTACAACTAGCTTATCACTTCGCAAAATTAGTCTTTCCCGTAAAACCGTGAACACCTGAAATATTTCAGGAATGTTGATTATGTGGTGACCAATCACAGCAAAGTTCAGGACACGCGAACAAACCTCAAAACCACAAACTAATTACCGTTGGTGTTTGCGGTTTAGTTTTCTCACACCTGATTGGCTTTTTTCTTGAAATACAATAACATTCCATATACATTTCTGATGTTCACGGTTTTACGGGAAAGACTGTAATAAGTATTAATTTAAATGTCATGACATGTAAACAATGTGACTCAGGCAGAAGGTGCTTGAGAAAAACTAGAATCCTGCTTGCTGTTCAGACAAGCAACTTATTACTTGTCTGGGGCAGTTGCATGTTTACCTTAGTTTTCAAATTTTATGATTTAGTTGACATGGCTCTTACCCATTGTGCAAGTATAAGAACAAAAAGTTACTTGACCCAGATGACCGGACTGTACTGTATCTAAAAAAATGTATAATCACCAGTTTGGGCAAGAGACACTGCTTCGGAGGGGGTGAGTGACCAAGCTGATGAGAGTCATTCAAACCAAATGTGTAAACTGATCCTCTGAAAGACAGATTAAACACATTCAAATAAAAAATGTTGAGTTGAGTTAAAGGTGCTCTCATTATTTTTTTTCAATATATATCAGACATCGTCTTCTTCAGTCTGGCACATACTTCCTTGTAACATTCCACAACCAAACTTGAGTCTACATTTAGCTTCCACTTTTAATTAATGTATTATTGTGAAATGAATAAATTCCAGCAAAAAATGTGCATTCTGTACACACACAACACAAAGGCACTTACTCATCTGTGACTACTACTGTATGATCCTCACCAGCAGCAATTGACACACAGTGCACTTCCTGAAGACCTTTCACTGGTTGTAAAACCTTCAGAAAGTTAATTAATACAATGTGAGCTGCTTTTTGGACTTTCAGGGAGGTACTCTACAGGGGATTGCTACTTCTGGAACTTTTATTTTAATTACCGGTAATAGTTTTCACATGCATTAACTAGTACACAATTTTGTAAGTCACATACCAGAAGAGTTTCTTCATTTCCATGTCCCAGTCTGCCACCTCTGCCGTGACCACAAGTAAAAACTTTGCCATCCACGCTCAAAAACACAGAGTGAAACTTACACATCGCAACCTAGTAAGTAACAATAACCAATTGATAAATATTATTAACAATATAAAATTACAAAATTGAACCCATGTCCTGTCAGGTATGATAACAACTACACCATCAAGAGAAGGCTCAGATTAATTATTTTTTGAGATTACACTGTATATTGTGGGAGGCGCAGTGACCTAATGGTTAGCACGCTGGACTCTGGATCGAACGGTCTGGGTTCGAGCCCTGGCCAGGGAACTGTGTTGTGTTCTTGGGAAAGACACTCGCAGTGCCTCTCCTCAAAAACCAACATTTCCAAATTCCAATTCGATCTGGATTATTGTCAAACGCTTTATCATGAGGCTCTGGCTTGGGTGATCGTGTAAGCACTCTCTGTGTTTGACATTAAATTTGCATCAATTCTAGTACATTTTACATTTTACATCAGTTACATGTTGCACACACATGCACCTCTTTGATGGAAACTTTGGGATCTCCTTGGACACTTTCAAGTAGTTCAGGTGCATATCTTGTACTTTCACCTCTGTGCCCAAGAGTGAAGTTGGTATTGGATCCCCAAGTAAACAGCTCCAGGGGGTGATCTTAAAAAAAGTCAGCAGCAATGGATTCTATTCAGATCAAACGTCATAGCATTCTTAAAATAATCAGATGTAAGCAGGAGATAAGGCAACATGCACAATGTAAATCAAGGGACTACCTTGCAAGGCTGCAGATAATTTTTTCCTGTGAAAGGACATGTGGACATTCAAGGGCGTAGCCAAGGTGGGTCCTGTGGGGCCCGTGATCCCCCTTTTTGAGATATTTCTTAAGTAAACAAGTGAAACACAGTGTGGAGGTTGACATGACAAACTGGTGAGCAGAATGGGTGTGACCCACCCTTTGAAAAATCCTAGCTACGCCCATGACATTGTCGTGAGCAGTGAGGTTGGACAACATATTATAACAGAACTCCTTGCACTGGAAGTCGAAAAAATAGTCTGGACATTCTGCCTGACCACAGTTGGAATTTCATCAGACACTGGCAAATTTTGTTCAGCCATTTGCAGCCCTTGTATGTTAATGTACCATGTAAATCACCATCTTGTAGGGGGAGCAGGGATAACAGAGTGATGAGAATTTACACCTCCAACCAATGTGGGAGTACCGGACCTGGTATGATATCTACCTTTCCTGTGGTAGACCCCTTGGAGGACGAAGGTAGGAGGTGGTGGGTCGGTATGGGGCTTTAAAGCACGCACCTGCTGACAGATGCTTAACACAGTCTTTTGGAAAGTGTCGTCTTCTTCCCTTTAGATTCCCATTCCAGTATCTGCAGGCATCAGTCAAGCGAATTTCTTTTACAACATCGCCAAATTCTAACTGAAGTTCATCTTCAAGGGATGTTCCATAAGAAGTAACTACTTGAGCTTGGACTAGATTAATGAAACAAACAGGGTTGATGAGCCAAGTCTCACATTTTGATGGTTTGAAATCAGAGAATAACCAATTGTTATTACACACGGATTAGAGAAGATAAAAGTTATTGTTGCTTGGTGTGTTCTTCTGGGCCCACAGATCACAGAAAGTAATATGCATGCAATTTTTGACAACAGGTCACAAGTGAACACCAATGCTATTTTATATATGTGTCTGAAAACTTACAAAATTATACACTCAGGTGCTGTTAAATTGTACATAGTAATGTACGGTACTATACAATATTGGGATATGGCTGGCAGCAGGGTGACTGAAATAATGGTTAGTGTACTGGCCTATGAAGCACACAGTCCCAGTCTAATTTTACATTGTGTTTATAAAAATACCCTTAAAGGCCATTTCCAGTTCGTACTGCGCAATCTCCGCCTGCAATGTTTATCACGCCTCACACGATGAAATGTAAGGTAAGTCTGCTGTCGGGCCTAGTGGCCCATCAGGCCGGAGCTTATCCCCGGTTTCATAGCATGAAGCGACAGAGAGTATTTCTACTCCCCCCTGGATGGGATGCTAGTCCATCGCAGGGTTACCCCCCAGCAGTAAATTCGCCGGTACCCATTTGTACACCTGGGTGAAGAGAGGCACTGTGAGAGTAAAGTGTCTTGCCCAAGAACACAACGCAGTGCCCCGGCCAGGATTCGAACCCGGACCGTCCGATCCAGAGTCCAGCGCACTAACCATTAGGCCACTGCGCCTCCCACACACGATGAAATGTAAACAAACCAAAATGAAAATTACGGGGAAAACTTACCTTTTTCTTCATTATTAACATTTGATAACCTTGCAAAACAATAATACAGAGTAAACAAACCTCGGTGATATTCCAAACCAATGTTTCAGCTCATTGCGAAGTCCCAAACAAAACGACCCGCAATGGCAGACTCAAAAACTTCATGTACGCAGTTACCGAAGTGTAACGTATCAACAGATTCAAACCAGAAATGTAAACAAATCCCAAGACTGTGCAGTATGGACTGGAAATGACCTTTAACCCCCCCCCCCCCCCCACTATAACAAAGAAAAGATTATTGAACCAAGGTTAGGATAAAATTGAAGCATAACGCACATGTACCCACCTCCTGTTGCAATCTGGAATGGTGAGTCCAGTCGAATCAGATCCAGTGGGGAGAGATTTTCCTTGTCTAAACAGCCAAGATCTGAACCAAGCTTTGAAGAGAGATAAATGTGCAAACAAAATCAGTGTTTCCAGCTTAGCTGTACAAGAACCATGTTTCAGGAGAGAATCTTGTTCTCATATCCCGGCCTGATCAATCAATAAAATCAATAGTAGTCGATGGCAATCGATAACAATCAATAACAATTAATTGATTGATATCCGAAATTGATGCCAAAAACTTTGTGTTTTTTAATTGCCATCAATTATCATCACCTGTCATCGATTGTCATTGATTCCCATTGATAACCAATTTCAAATGTTTCCCAAATCGTCGGTTACAATCTCCACAATCAGGATGGAACATTGCCCTGATTAAAATTAAATCACAAGACATAAATAAAATAAAAAAAGTCGTAACTAAACAATGTACCTGGATTAGCTTGACCGTGCAGTCCAAATGTCCGTAAAAGACGCTTCTATGCAAAGCAGTCCAACCCGATTCCAGATCTTTCAATCCCAGATCCACAGATCGATCTTTCACCAACCACTCCAAAATGTCGCCTTTGCCGCACGACGCTGCCAAGTGCAAGGCGTTCCTTCCAAACTGATCTGTAACGCGCGCAAAGTTCGAGCAAATTCGGGGTAAAATTGCGCGAACCTTCGCAGCATTTTCCTTTGTGATCGCAGATATGATCAGTTCTGCGTGCTTCGCAAGGCGACATTTGGGTGTGCAGTCCATCGTGGTTGGTTTGGTCCTGAAACCATTTTAGCTACAGGTTGCACATTGCAAAAGAATTGGCGAAAAAGTCAAGAAATGCTAAATTGTTTTTATATAATTATCGGTCAAAATGCCGCCATTTTGAATCAACACGTAACATGTACGATTTGGTTCGCGGGCTCGTTTGTGAAAAATATGAGACGTCATTTGATTGGTCACTTTCCAGTGACTTTTAATCTTGACCAATCACAAGCATTGTTAGTTTGTTGATCGTACTTGGAGATTCGTCTGGTTCCTTTTTGACAACATGGAAGAAGTCAGCAGCGAACTGTTCATTTCATTTTCATAAAAAGTAATTGTCAAAAGATCACGATATGGTTTTACCACTGTGTTCATAATTGTTTAATCTGTACTACACTGAAGCTGCGATCTGTTGAAGTACGACCTGTATGGAATATGGTGAAACATTGTTAGTTTACACACTGCTAGCTGTTTGATCGTTTTGTTGACATATAAAAGTTTGAACAGCTGAAAGACTGTGAAATCATGGACGATCGTAAGACTCGCACCATATCAAGAAGTCCCACTAGGTAAGATGAATAAAATAGATCGATAGTGTTAACGCTAGGACGCGATGTAAAAACGGTTTAATATTAATAATTCTGCTGGCCCGAGAAAAATACATGTATGTGCTGATGATCAATCAAGTACGTATCGACAGAAGCGTAAAAAAAGAAAAAGTCTGAGCTGATGTTTCTCAACTAACTATTGTTTTTCGACCCGATATCAATTCAGGTACAGTCCGGCTTCTTTATTCCAATATTCCAATGCTTAAATTGGAAATTATTCACTTCGATGATCATTTCTCACTTTCATCTACATCCGCAGTTCATTATATCATGTACTTCACGCAGACCTTTTTCGCTTGGGCGTGTTTGTTGCCCCATTTCAGACCATGCGATGTTATCTTGAGAATCGTTCTTTTATAAATCCAAAAATTATTTATCCATATACACGCAACTATTTGAAAATTTGAAAGAAAGAATTCTCAAGAGTATCATCACATGGTCTGTATTGGGACAACAAACCGGCCAAGCAAAAAAGGTCTATTGACAGTATGTTCAGGTAAGTTGTTTCTCAGAAGTAGATAACTTATAAAATGGGGAAAAATAAATAGGAAGGCACCAACTCTTCATCTAGGTAGTATATAGAAGATTATAAGTTCTTATAAAGAGTAGAAAATGCATTGTACTATTTGGGGTTGCAGGAATGGTGTCTGAAAAAAATATGGGTCTTGCAACATTTTAAGTAAATCTTGCAGTCTCAATTTTGAGTGGTTCTGAATGTCTCGCAATCTTGATTTTTTGACAAAACCGTTTTAGAGTCTTTATCTTGGTCGTACATTCCAAAACCTACATGTAAGAAAGTCTTGGTCTCTCAGATAAAATTCCAGCCTTGTCATCTGGCAAGTATTCAAGTTGAAATTAACTATTAAGACTAACTAACTAATTTAATTATTTAAGGACTGTGCATGTAAGCTTGCAGACAGAAATTTTTTACCAGATTTATTTAACTTTGGCATGTTTACATGTAGCAAGACTAATTTCTTTTTTTATTTGCATCCATCCTGCAGGAAGCATCTGCAATCTACTTTCCCTTCCATGATGGTAGGCTACATGTCAGGTGAAGAGCTGTCCAAACATCTTGGGAGACAAATGTCAATTCATGATGAGAAATACAAGGAACCAGATGCCGAGGGAGAAGTAGATGTGGTAAAAACGCTTTAATATGATCTTTAATCCATTGCCTAGTATTTTTATTTCAGACATTAGTACCTGCCTATGATTATTCATACAGGATGCAAAAATGAATTTGAATTCCAAGCTTAAGGTGGCTTGGTTGTTGTTGTTTTTTTTTTTTTAAATTATGCTCCTTGTCCATAAAATTACGTGACGCACATCAAATCCAACGGGGCATAAATATTGTGTGATACTTGTCATCCGATTTTATACCGCATGGCATGTTTTGTCCAATGATCGAGTATGTGCAAAAATTAAGTGGTACATGGGTTTTAAAGTGTACAATCATGCAGTTACCGTAGCCATCCTGAATCAATTCATACGAGCCCACCACAGCCCTGGCTGCCCCAGCCTATAAGCTAATCAGCCGTTTATCCACTTATACAACTGGGCCACTTGATCCAGAACCAGGGCAACCCCTTCTTAGTAGACAGTACAACAAAATATCAGATAATATGCACAAAAGGCTTGTATTCGTGTGTGGTTCTGCAAAATGCCATAAAGTAGCTCTCATTAGGGATTGTAAATATGGTCATTTACTAATTGCTTCTTTTGTTTAGTCCAAAGAAAAGAAGCAGTTAAAAAGAAAAACCAGTAAACTCAACAAACAGCAGTCACATCATGGAATGATTCTTCAAGGACCTGACCAGAATCTTCAGAATGTCACAACCAGACAGAGTGATGAGGAAGAGGATGTGCCTGATGAAGAGGAGCAGGAAAATATGAAGAAAATGAAAGAAAAGGTGAGAAAAATATCCAACAAAATGAAAAGCCCGTGGCCATCCCTATAAAACTAAAATTTCACATTCATATTTGAAACTCTGACTTGAAACGTACTATATGCATACAGTATGCACAACAACACTGTGGTATATAATCATGCTCTTTAGGCTCCACCCAGAGTTTGAGTCAGGTCTCCACTCTTGTTAACAATACAGACAAATACAATACAAACTCAGAAACCTTTCCCTAATCTCAGGAACATGACGAGTTGGTTCAAGGTCTTCTGTTGCTGCGTGACTTCTACAAAACGGAGTACAAGAAAGCATTGCAGGATAAAGTGGATCATCAGAGGAAAACCCTGCAAAAAAGACAGAGTAAACTAGAAGAAGAAACAAGAATGTCAGAACAACATCAAGTATGTACACTGTAGTTAATACAACAACACCAGGATCGTCAAAAAAATTTGCCAATAGCCCTGCACCATAGCAGACACACATGGGCTTTAATTAAATACACCTCTTCTACTATAAATGTTCAAAAATTAATAGTATTCTGCAGTTTACCACTAACCTAATGCCAAATGGTTGGGGTTTCACTCGAGTTTTGGACATGTTATGATATCATTTTTATGGTGTAGTGTAGACCATAGAAAATGTAGTCAGATTGTTTTGGTTATAATACAACTCATGTAATATTATTTTTTTTAATTACTAATAGCCTCTTTGTTCTACAGACATGTGCTGTATGATTTAATGAAACTATCAAATTACAAACAATTTTATTCACAGCAAGAGATGCAGCACAAGGTTCTCCATAAGCTCCCAAAGTCTGCTGTTGTTAATGATATGCGATTCAGGGATGGTTTACAGACAGATTATTACAAAGTAAGTAACAACGGGAAGAGAGGCGGGGGGGGGGGGGGGACTCTATAACTCTGTTTTCAAGAGCAGTGCTGTGTGTATATGAAAGTCGTCCCAAAGTTTTCTAATAATATTATCGCCCCAATTTTTTTTGAATTGTTGTTGGAAATATTGCAAATCTGCTGAAATTTTAACTTCATTACTTCATGTTTCCCAGAAATTTCCAGATTCCAAACAAAATCTTCAGATTCCCGGAAGAATTTTCCTTATTTATACACTGCACATTACCCTCACATTGCCTCTCTCCTCCCAGGTGTTTAAATGGTTACCTGTGAAATAATGCTGGGGGTAAACCTGCGATGGACTAACATGCAATCCAGGGGGGAGGAGAAATACTCTCAGTCACTTAATGCTATGGATACTGGGATAAGCTCCGGCCTGATGGGCCACTGGGCTTGCATGCAGACTCTCCCTACCTACCTCTCTGGAATTCATGTAAGTATCACAAGTTATTGATTAACCACATGTGTTTTCCTTTCTAGATTATCAGTCTTGAAAACCATTTGAGGAAGGAAGGATATCTCACCAAGAGCCACGAGATCAAAGAGTTCTGGGACTTTATCACTGTACAAGAAAATTTAGAAACTGTTCTGGAAGATGGTAATGGAATTGTAAAGTTAGTCCATTCGCTCTATTACACGTACATGAACTTAAACAAATTAACTGTATTGTAATAATATATCTACAGTTAGTAAGATTAAAGTTTCTTCATGTAAAACAGGGCAACTTTCTTGGGAAAGAATTCAAAATTACCACAAAGAACACAACAAGATGTCACTAACGAATCAAGGAGAAATGGACACAATACCGCAACGTGGGCACAAGAAAAAGTTAAAAGGCGCGGCTGCTGTATCATCGTGGAGGAGTACAACGCATGGTATCCGAACATTACTTACAGTGAGTAATATTCAACAAATACGTCACATTGGAAAATAAGTTTTTCGTGCAGTTGTGAAATAAAAACCGTTTGAAACTCTCTGAACATACCCCCGGCAATGAGAAAATTAAGATATAGGAAACAACCAATTCCTGCAAACATAGTGTGATGCAAGCACAGTTTTTTTGATTGAGAAGTATTGCTTTTATGAACACACGTCCATCTAAAAGCTGCACGGTTCTATAAGCACTGCTTGCAGCGTGTTTGTTCTTAACAACCGAAATCAAAAGAACTTACGAAAACCATGCTACATTATCAACTTCCTGTCTGTTTCATCGTTGAAAGATGACCCATAATGTTGCTGCGCTGTTAGTTTTACATGGTTCGTAAAATCTTGAAAAGGTCTTGAATTTTGGCTTCCATCTCGAAAAGTCCTTCCGCTAATGAACCTGCCGAAGTATTGAGAATGAGTATTGAGAAATCCTTTAACATGATTCTGATATACCCAGGTAGTATTCCTACTGTTAACAGAAAAAATAAACTTGTAACTTACACTTGTTGTCAAGTCTAGTCCTCTGAAAAAATTCGCATTACCTCGAACAAAAAGATAGTGTAAAACAACACTTTTAGTAACTGCAAAGCTAGGTTGCTTTGAAAGGCCCGGCTAAGGCTGTAACGCCGGACTGTTGTACGAAAACTAATGAATAGTGTGTATTGCCTGTAATCTAAGAATCCAAAATGTGGATGACTTGACTTTCGGAGCAGCAAGATCAAGTGCTTTAAAATTGACTTTGTGTATTTCACAACAACAACATGCAGATGTATCCGTGTTCCTTACATTGTCTTACATAATTGTTTTACCTTTTATAAAAGCCGTCCACTCCTCGTGGTCGCAGGTCAAGTTCCTACGCTTTAAGCGGTAGACAGAGAGCCAAGAAGACCCCACCGCCATCAGCCATTCCAATGGAACAAAGATTTCCGAAGGTGAGTAGCACCAATAGTTGTATAAGATAAGGGCGAAGAAAAAAGGATAGTCAAGGGGTAGGGCGAAGGGTTAGGAAACTAAGGAGCAGGAACAGCAGTTTGTCTATGCCAGTGCATAAACTAAGATACCTAATTAGTTGTGTAATAATAAGAACGTTTGTTGAGCCATTTGTAGTATTTTTTTGTGTTGTTGCTGTTGCCAATAGTATTATGTAACTGATTTGTGCCGAATAAAAAATAAGTAAAGAAATTAACCTTCGCTCGTTACAGCCTGTCGTTTTTTCCATGACTGTGGCTATTGCATGCAGTCATAAAAGTGTTACAATTTCATTCTTTGCAATTTTCTTAACCCTGTTTAGGTTGAATTTCCTCCATTAGCGGCGTACAGCTTGGAGTTTGGCGAGCGAGAACCTGACCCAGAAGAGGTAAGAAGCGGTACTATACGTGACATGTTAGATGAAGTAAATTTAACGTTTTACGGTACGATCGGTGCAAGAACTAACGTACGAATAGGACCGCTTTGGGTCGCGTTGGGAATTGTAGCGATTTTATCCATTCTGCCGTGCTATGAAAGGGCATTGCTTAGCGTAACGTTTGGGTTTTCCGTGAAAAATGTGATAACTAGAATTAGTACGAATAATCAGGAAATTCAAGAAATTGGTATAGGAAAATGGTCTGTTAGAAGAAACAATTTGGGTTTAATAAGTTTAGTGAATAACTCAGACTTTTTCTAGTAATTTGCCACGAGTGGAAATTAGAAAAAGCTCGAGTTGTTCAATTAATCCCTAATTGCTTCAAGAAAACAGACCTATTTCCTAATTATAATAAATAAATAAATACAGGGTTCGCACGGGTCCTGGAAAAGCTGGAAAGTCCTGGAATTTTTTATGGCATTTTCCATGACTGGAAAGTCCTGGAAAAAGTCCTGGAAAGTCCTGGAAAGTCCTGGAAATCTGTTAGAAGCAAGAAATGAATATTTCTGAACTAACTTTCAATTGGGAGACTTCATATTGGGATCTTGGAAGAAAAAGGGTTTAATGTGAATTTTGGAGCCCTGGAAAAGGCCTGGGAAATCCTGGAAATTTGTCTGTCAAGGGGTACTAACCCTACAAATGCTAATCTAAATTCGAGCTTATACGATGTTAGCGTTGAAATTTGGTGAAAGTGAGCTTTCTTAATTGAACAGACTACTTCAAATCTGATCTAGATGCCTTCCTTTAATTTCAACGTTCATCTGTTTTAGATCGATTTTTTAACGATCTCACTTTTTTGAAACAAAGCCGCGAGTGAAACAGACTGGAAACGAGTTGTGACGTGAATGGTGCAGCCGCATAAAATGCCTTGCCTAAGAACGAAATCGATCCGGAATCCCACAGGACAAAATGTCGTTTTCGTTCTCACACTCAAATACTGTCATTTCCCAAAAATTCTAGAACTACCCGATTTTTGTACCTTTCTCCGAAGATTCTCCGACGGTCACATTAACGTTTCCGAACAATTGTCGAAGATTTGAGGATGTTTCGATTAAACACCAACACATTTAAGTACAGTACAAGGGTCAAACATGGTGTCAAACGTAAAATCATTGATATCATCACACGCAATTACGGTTTTTCTCAGTACTGGAAATCCTTGTAAAACGCTGCAGTTTATTGTCGGTGATAATATTTTGTTTAATATTTGTTTTCGGTCATCACGGTTGCAGGTGAGGAAGCAAGACGAAGCTTATAAGAGGCTACAGGCAAGGAATGGACTCAAGAGAACATTAAACACCATGTTTTCACACGCTTTGGCAAACAGGGCAGCTACCCAGAGGTTAGTGAGATTTGTCAGTCCGTTATGATTGTGGGAATTCCAGCCTTGAATCATCCCTTCACTTGAGGATTATCAGCGGGTAAAATTACAAGCGTCCCCGGCGTCCAGGGGGAGTAGAAATAATCCTATCCGCTTTAAATGCTACAGAAATCGGGAAAAGGTCCGAACTGGATGGCCACCAAGTTCGACGGCAAGCCTTACCTTTAATTTACCTACTTGTACAATGACGGTATGGATATAACTCGATTAAAATCATGTTTTCAATAGACTGATAAACAGAAATGAAGACTACAATTTCGAAAGCCTCTCTGGAGCTTCAAACTTGGAAGAGGTACTTTTCTATTTGGAAGTTATGTTCATTTGCGAACTTTTGGTGATCTCACATTAGCTCGTTTTGTATTGAAATAGGTAACTTGTTTTTTAAACCATTGAACTTTTTTTTCCAATTTCAGTTTCATGACTTGGCAAGCGTGCAGCTCAAACCAAGTGTAAGCGCCAACAAGAAACAACAGTCTAGAACATCGAGCAGCAAAAGTAAAGGTGAGCTTTCAACGTCAAGGTGTTACGGGAAGGATGGTAATTATGAGTAGTATCGAAACGTGATCTGGCCTTCAGTTTCCTTCAGTTATTTAGCAATGGAACAATGTGATTTTTCACAGATAGACTGTTCGCTATTTTCTCGTATTTTTCTTTGATTGCACGTTGAACGCGGGAAGAGAGTCACGAGCGAACTGGACGCCAGCGCAAATCGGGCGGCTTGACGGGATGGAGGACCCCGACCCCGTCGTACTTCGCAATCGCGCTCGCTTCGCTCGCTGTTGTTTATTTTTTCGCGTTATTTTGAGTTAAAAACTAGAGGCTGTGAACAGTTTTAATCACGTGGTCTTGTAATTAATTCTTCGTTTTGCCAGGGAAGTCACGGGTCAGAAGCCACAAGAGTACCAGCGGAAAAGCAAGACGCCCAGAAACTGATAGTTCAAACACTGATAGTCCAGACAGAAGCGAGTCCAAAATGTCTCTTTCTTCAAAAGAAGAGTAAGCAGTTATTTCTTTCTTCTTTTTGCGCTGCTTTTATCTAATGCTACTAATGTGCTACCAAATTATATAGCATTAGATAACGTTATATATAGCATTAAATAACAGTAGCTCATAAAGAAGAAAGAATTAACAACACAAGATTATGCTGGAATATTAAGCATCCGTTCAGACGAAGTCAAAGTGTGGCAGTAGCCTCATTTGCAGTCGTCGAATGGGTGATCACGCAGTACGCTTCTCCCGTGGAGTTGCATGATATGGTTTGCGTGACTTCGAATAGTGACAGCAGTTGTTGACAGCAATTCATTCAGTTGTTGTATGTGAGCAAAATCAAACTGCGGAATTTTTATTTCTTTCTGTTTATTTAGTATTTTTCATTTATTTATTTATTTTTTTTTGCAGTGTGGTAGTCGAGCTTCCACCGCTGACGCTGAGCCAGCTCTCTACTGAATGTGTCGTCAAGGTATGCATTCCCCTCCCCCCAGGGAGGGGGTGGGGTTTTCCCCAAGATTCAAGCCCCTACCTTAGCTTGTACTCATTATCATTTTTTAAACATAAAAGGTACCCTTCCATGTTATCTTCCATGGTACCCCTTTCACATGCCTCCAGAAACTGCTACTATATCTCTTTTGTTAGTCTTCGCTTGAATAATCCTAGCAGTACCTAAATGGACTGCTCAGTCGGTCTGTTGAGATTTTTTTCGAAGGCCCTTTTAAATACTTCGATGGAAATTTCCTTATCCATTTGTACATACATATTTCAAATCGTGAAATCCCTACCTTTAATATAACTGCATCGTGTGTGGATCTTCTCCCTTAATTTCATTATAGGGAGTTCAAAAACGTTCCCGCGGAGCGTAGACTGACAGACTAGAGACTTTTTTTCTACGCATGCTTTTAAACTTGAGGTGAAGTGATAAAACCCGCGTCTAACTGCCTGTTAAACATTCTTTGATGATTCTTCTTCAGGAAGCCAAATGTCTCAGTACCTTTTGGGTTAACCCGATGGAAAAGCGAGATTTAAACACCTGTGAAAGCTGAAACTTCGTGTGGGATTATCTCCCTAGTGGTTAACTGACGCTGAGGTCCGGGTCGCGACCAACAAGACAGTACATCCCATCGTTGAATCGCTAATTTCATTCCCCGGGTCCACTAGAAGAAAGAAGAGCCATATTGTCGATTGCTTACGCTCTGCTAAGGACATAACCTGCGATCAAACATTTTTTTTCGCGGCGTATAGAAAGAGGAAAAAAGTTTCCTCGTTCCTTCTCCTGCCAAAAAAAAAAGAAATTCTGATCGTAGGCTACCAAGAACCAGTCTCACTCCTTCATTCATCCATACGCCATACGCCTTGCTTTGAAAACGTGTACCGGTAAATGTCTATATTACCGAAACAATAAATAAAAAAGGAACGCCAAACACCGTTCAAATTGCTGGCCTGATTGAACCAGTATGGCGGGGGTACTTATGTTGTCTTCATGGGCAGGGCATTTTACTCCCAAAACTCCCTCTGCACAGGCTTCAGTCCAACTAGAAACTGTATCCGTGTACCGCGCATGACTCACATCACATAGATCCCACCCCCACCACAACCACCACACCACCCGGCCAAAAACGAAGTAAACTGCCTGCATAAAGCTCAGGCACAAGCCTGCGAATGGGAGAGAACTTGAATATTCAATAGCTCGAGAACGACCGATTTTCTCTACTGCCTTTAGTTTTGAAAGGTATCGCTATAAAGATCAGCTGTTCAAATGAAGGCCATTGTCAGTTTACTTTGAGGTCATTTTTCATTTGGATCGTTTGACAAAGACATGTTCAAGTTTTGTCAGTTTAAAAATCTGTCACTCCGCCGTCATATTTTGTTACTTCGAACACGAACTGTCCACAGTTCATCGTCAAATGTTTGCCAGAATGCCTTCCCCTATATTAACCTTGCCCATCGACGCTACCCAAGGCAGGTTTTCGGTTCGATTAATTTCTCGGAGTCACTTCGTCGAGTGGCCTTGGAAGAATATCGAGTTATTCACCTTCTGAGGGGACGGATCACAGTCCAAACGATACAGAAATACTGATATATGCGGTTGGAAACAAGATTAGTCGAGCAAAAGCCAAGAACTGTGCAATAATTATCAGGAGCGGGGGGGGGGGGGGCTGAAAAACTAGAGTTATCTAGCAAAAACTTAGACAGTAGCCCTCCCCCCCCCCCCCCCCTCCAAAACAACAAAAATAACGGCTGCGAGAAATGGCAAAAATACAATCAATTGATACCCCACCCGTCCAGTTCCCTCCCCTCGTCCCCCATCACATTTCTAAAGATCTCTGGATAAGAAACACTTTTGCTCCGAAACCGGCCGACCGCCCTCCGGGACTCGAAGGTCTGCCTGTCGCACGCGCGCGCACGCATAGCTTGACTTCAGACAGATGACGAGCAACAGCGACGTAAACAGTGGCGGGAATGGCGTTCATTTCAATTGTGGGTTTCTATTATAGTTTTCCTGCAAATGTTCAAGCTTGGAGAGAAGATGTCTTCGCCGACAAAGCAAGTTAGTGTTCGACGGCTTCCTCCACTTCCGAATCAAATAACGCTGCGAAATTTTAGAGAGAACGGAAAAGGTGGCAACTATGATGCCCACACTGGCGGAGGTGGTTGCCTCAAAGCGAAACCTTCTGGAGGTAACAAAGCTAGGATAATGTTTTACAACTGTCACATCATTAATAAGCTGTGAATCTTTATATTTTCCTCGATATTCCGCCGACTTCGCGTCTCGAGGATGCAGTGTGTTTGAAAATTATAATGCAAGACATGCATTATCGATTCGAGTCACCGTACGTTGCGCACCGGAAAGAAATTTTGTACAACGTAACATTGCGAAAGAGATTTTTTTCCCTTGGGATAAAATGCTAACGATCAGTCGAGTAAGCGTCGAGCATCAAGTTTAATGGAAATTATTTCTTAAGCTTAACTCAATTTCGATTGGTGTTTCTCCACGTTAAATCAGGTAAAATTTATAAGCTCAAAGGATCGAAGTGCTATGTTCGTTCCCATAGGGACTGAAATACGAGCTTTCTACAAACTTGAACTTTCTTAATGTAAAACTTATTGGAGGCCACCCTGCTAAATTATGCCTTTAATACTCTTGGTCTGTTGTCTAGTAAACATCTTTCCCTATTGCTCTGTATGAGATTAGTTTAAGACTTATCTGGAAACGCTCCAAAATTTTCAGGTTTGTGTGCGTTAATTTTTTGTGCGATCGATCGATAACTTTTGGATTGATTTCCAAATCATGTTCCAAGTTCTCTTTTTATGGAACGAAGATTTTTTCACAAGACGATCTGATACAAATGCAAATTTTGTGTCCACTCAAATAAACGGCAAATTAACCAAGGAAAACGGTTTTGCTGTTTATCAATTCCATTTAAACTAAAAAAAATTGACCTGAAGAAAAATGTTTTTAATACCGCTTCGGCTCGGCAGGCATTATAAAATTAAAAGAAAAAGAGAATGATGGTGATCCAATATGTGAGTTTTTTTGTTATTTTGAAATGTAGTGACGAGATGTCGAACTTCTATTTACCATAAACCTATTTTAGAAGCGACAAGCATTACTTATTTATGACAAAAACGGCTACGTACGTGTATATACAGGTGAAATGAAACCTTGAAATGTTTTTTTCATGAACTAAAAGAATTATGAATAACGGGAAATAAACATGAGCACATTCTGTAACCATAAAAGAAAAAAGAAAAGAAAAACATGGTGACGTTGTACAGCGGAAATGAAATTTTCAAACAACCGAGATTGATTAGTTCCACACGAAGCTGGAGATGTTTGCATGTGCGTATCAGAAGGTTTTTGAATACATGAAAGTAAAAACAACATTTATATTGTTTCCATTAGCTTAATGCAAACGAGAAACGGGAGTTGGTGCGTTAACCGCAAAATCCCAACTGAATACAATTGAGACCACTGTTGGTTTAGTTTCATAATTTGGTAATACATAAGAAACAGATGTAGAGAATAAAAAGGAAACTAAAATTCGAAGTGTACATTTGCATACATTGCTACGTTACTCAGTTAATAATTTATTCGCTACAAAACTTTAATTGCCTGTATGATGAGTACTTTTTTTAATAATTTGTCCGGAACCTTCTGAAAAGTCAAGCAATCAATTCCTGAAGCAATTTATAAAGAGGTGTAGTTCAAAACAATGGGTGGCAAGATGGCAAAATTACCTCCCACCAGTTAAAATCCTGCACCTGGTATTTATTTAAATCATTTCCTTTTAACTTAGCATCTTTCTGGGAGGTGGGGGTGGGGGGGATTGCATGAATGCATTTATTAAATAAATCAGAAATGATAATACCCCCAATAATATTTATTCAATTGTTTTCCTTTTTTAAACCTAAATTATTGGGCCTAATTTATTAACATTAATGTTGCATAGCCCATTATCCTTACAGTGTAAGGTTATTCCCTAGTTTTGCATTTCGCATCTCACTAATATGTTGCAGATAATTTAACTTGTGGCCAGTTATGTGACCAGTGTGCATGTTATAACTTACAGTTCTCTCTGAGATGCGAGTCAAGGAGTACCTTATCGCTAACCCTCAAGTACTTGAGGATTTCATCATGGCAGACATCAGCCAAGAACAGCTTGAAAGATGGCTGATCAGAAAAACGCAGGCTGTAGAATCTATTACTGGCAATGGCAATAATGGTGAATCAATTCTTATTGATTATTATTATTTTTTTTTTTACATTTTGTTTATTTTTAACAGCTCACTAAGTTTCGTCCTTTAAAAGTTTTTGTGTTTCAATGTGGGGTGGTTGAAATCCAAGTTCCCTAAAATGTTTCCTGTAAGGCTGTCTCTGTTTTGTCATTTAGAGGCTGGAAATTATTTTTCTCCATCCCAAAAAATTAAAGGTTTGTCACAGAACACATGCCTGTTGCCAGCCTTATTTGGGGAATGAAATCCAAGTTCCCTAAAATGTTTCCTGTAAGGCTGTCTCTGTTTTGTCATTTAGAGGCTGGAAATTATTTTTCTCCATCCCAAAAAATTAAAGGTTTGTCACAGAACACATGCCTGTTGCCAGCCTTATTTGGGGAATCTGAAGTTAATTGAGTCTAAACTTAGATTCACGTAGATCGATATTACGTTTTATAATATGGTACAGTTTGAACAATATTTTTGTTGTGAAGGACAAATCTTGAATGTGTTATTGTGCACTGATTTTTTTTTCTTTGTTGTTATATATAGGAGTGAGGCCCTCACTCTCCAAATGGAAGGTACAGAAAATAGTATTATTTTATTATTGGCCGTGTTTACTTAATTTTAGTTTATTTGACCTGCTAAGGGATTTCAATCTATTAGGTAGCTTGTTCCCTTCCATTAGAGAGTAATTAAACAAACTCCATAATTCACCAGAGGACACCCACTCACTAGAGCTCTGGTGGGATTTGCCAGTCTCATGAAAGCCTTTTATTAATATAATTTACATATATGTCAACACGTTCTTATGCTAATAACAAAAAATGTAATCACTTGTCTTGCGATTCACATCACAAGTGACTACCTCGTGAGACACAAAGTATTTTTGTTAATTGTTGTAAGAGGAGATGCCCGCGGCCTAATGATTTAGAGTGCGCTTGACTCCAGATCGGACAGTCAGGGGTCAATTCCTGGTCGGGGCACTGCATTGTGTTCTTGGGCAAGACGCTTTACTCTGACTTACAATGCCTCTCTTCACCCAGGTGAATAAACGGGTACATGCAAATTTAATGCTGGAGGTAACCCTGTGATGGACTAACATCCCATCCAGGGAGGAGTATAAATACTCTCAGTCGCTTAATGCCACAGAAACCGGGATAAACTGCAGCCTGATGGGTCTCTAGGTTCGTACACAGACTGTACATATTGACTTCCATTTTCCTATTTTTGGTTCCTAGTTTTGTGTTCATACAGACAAGCGCAAAATGCTTCAGCAGCTGACGAAAGATATCAATCAACAGCC
This sequence comes from Blastomussa wellsi, assembly GCA_947652115.1. Taxonomy (NCBI): domain Eukaryota; kingdom Metazoa; phylum Cnidaria; class Anthozoa; order Scleractinia; family Plerogyridae; genus Blastomussa; species Blastomussa wellsi. The sequence continues at coordinate 24,273,029 of OX393564.1, forward strand.
AAAGAAAGTGAGAGTCATGTACGAGCTTGTCAAAAGTGTTGCTGCAGGTAAATGAACAGGAGCCCATCGATTCTCATCCTGGCTTTTTCCCAGTCATCTCTTCTGCCCTTTTAAAGACTGAGGGTGGTGGGGGAAAGAGGTTGGTGGGGTAGGGTGGGGTCTATGGGAATGTGGTGGGGGTGATGAGAAGGAAGTTCCTGACACTCACACAGACACTTCCCTCATTAAATATGATGACTAGAGATGAGTCCCCAGCTGTGTACCAATTTCTTTCTTTTTTATTTATATTTAGTTTGTCTTTTAGACTCTGTTTCAGGTTTCACTTATTTTATTGACACCATGAATATACAATAAAACAAAGAAATCAAGAAAAAGAAGCATAAATTAAATTAATATGTCATGTTATAATTATATACAAAGCATTTATTTCTTATTGTGCAGTTACTTGATTCTGATAAAACTTTTATTGATAAATTCATTTGTATTTGTGTTGTGTATTAATGTTTAAGCAATATTATATGATAATTTTTTGCATGTAGGTATTATTTACTTTCTATTTTCTGTATTTATTTTAGCTACACATGCCAACAGGCATTCCCTTTACTTGGTGGACAAGAATGGAAGAGTAAGTATTAAACCTTGTCACTAAAACATTGTCCTATTCTTTTGTCCATCTGTCCATTTGTCCATTGGTTTGTTTGCCCACCCGTCCATTTGTTTGTCTGTTTGCTTGTTCATCCATCTGTCTATCTGCCCATCTGCCTGTCTGTCCATCCGTTTTTTTGCACCTTTGTCCATCCATCCATTTGTCCATTGATCCGTTTGTCTGTCTGTCCGTCTGTCCAGTCCACATTTCTGAGCCACATTTAGTGACTCTTTGATGGGCTAGTTGGCATACAGAGCCCAGTTTTTTTCATACAGAGCCCAGTTAATAATAACAAATAATATGTAATGTTTAAAAAACGAGCAGCAGTGTTTTATTGGGTTTAAATCAGGAGGCATAGCCGAATGTTTTGCACCCGATAAAACACGTGCTGTGAGTTTTTTTGAACAGCTTCAATTTCAGCTGTTTTCCTCTGTTTCTAGGTGCGCTATACCTGGTGCACGTATATGTTGTGGTTTAAATTTATCCCTGGTTTAAAAGTTTTTAAACCAGTTTGATATTGATGTCCCTTTGTTTCAGATTATGCTAATCAACATGAGACAAAGGGAAATAAAAATCAAACTGGTTTAAAAAAATTTTAAACCAGGGATAAATTTAAACCACAACATATTCATACTTTCACACCAAGACTCGTTTTGAAACAGAGGTAGAAGGCAACTCGTATTGGTCCGAGGCTTAGGGGAATGAAGCAAACGAATTACATTGAAATAATCTCCTTGTGCTTTGTCTCTTGAAGCCTCTGGATCAAATTAAATTTTTAATGTATGTACTACATTGACCTTGGCTATTTTTTAAGGGCTTGTATGATAAAAATGGAAATTCGTTAAACAATACACCAAAAGCTTCAAATGGCGTTTCGCCTGACAAAAGAAAAAAAAAAGATAAATAACAATAGGTCACTGAGTTCTTTGCATGCAAAGCAGTTAATATTTCTTTTGTTTTCGTTATTTCATAGGATATTTATCTGCATTCTGAGAACAAGCCAAGGTAAAACAACAACAACAACAACAACAAACATTTCTGAAAAAAAGAATTCCGTAGCATAATGTGCCCTGTGTTGTGTTATTTGTAAAAACTACAAATGAGAGAGAAATGTAACTCGGATTTACCATCTTTTTTTGAGTATTAAGTAGCCACAGTTGTCCATGCTTTCAATTTTTCACTCAATAACATTGTCCTTCTCATTTCTGTATAGGCCCCCCCCCCCCCCCCCCCCTCTCTCAAGCTCCAAAAATGGAAAGAATTAACAGCCACTTAAAAGTTAACAAAGGATTTGTACATAAGTTCAGCAGCAGTTCTATATAATTCATGTAATTTTATAAATGCGCTAAAACTGAGTTACAGAAACAATTAGGGTAGCTTAGGGGTAAGCGGCCCTTGATAGCTTTCTGTGCAATTAATTTGTTTACAGATCGCGATCGCTGTGTCGTCAAACTATTGGATGTGGAGGAACCGTGGCAGCTTACGTTGCCGAGACTGGAGAGAGACTATTTGTGAAGGATATTCTCGGGGTAATTAATGTATTTTGCTCTTGTTATTTTTTTCCTCATGCTTTTGTGATTACATGAACTTAACTCGTTATTTTTCGCTTGCTGTAGGATGAAAGATTTCCCAAAGGAATCGGTATTGAAGGTAAGCCTGCATACAGATCCTCGCTGCAAGGTATTGAGTTTCACGTCAGGAAAGTGAGCAATACCTCAGGGATAATACAGTGAACTATTTTTACTCCCAATGACCTCAATCCTGCCTGGAAACTCCTTTCATTCCTCTTAGAGAAGAATCACACTAAAAAAAAAACACAGAAAAATCGACCACTAATATATAACTACTGCTTCATCGAAAGTCGTTTGTGTTGCTCTGCCATGTAGCTTCATAACATGAAATTTTAGTGTTTATTGCAACTTGTTTTTTGTTTTGTTTTTGTGAAAATCCGTATAGACTATTCATTGTTGTACTTGAACCGTTGTGATTGAGAATCTCCTGAATTAGGGTATCTTTTCCATTTATTACTGAAAAAAAGTCTTCAAACTTTTCTAGCCCGGGTTAGTTGCAATTGCATGCTTGTCTCAGTTATGATTTAATCATCAGTTCTCTTGTACGTTGCCCATTGACCATAAGGCAAGAGACTAGTCGAGCAACAAACGTTACTTGCCTGACGGAAAAATCTTCTTGTCCACTCCAGCCTATCGGATCAGGGGCCAAATTCTCAAAAGTCCCGGTAACGTTTCGGATCTAAGCCAGAATTTGAAATCAAAATGTGAAGAGTACAAGCACGAGTCTTGTACCTCTCAAACTTTGTTTTGTTACTGTTCGAGAAACGGGTCCCAGGGCTCTCACGGGTTATGGAAGACAAGAAGAGGAATTTGAGAAGTACATTTTCCATTCGTGGGTCGCCGTGGAACGTCGTGGAAAATGATGTTGATTGTACAAAATAAGTTAGGCAGATTTTGTCTCTGCAAAGGAAAAGGGATTATAGATTCACGCAATAAAGAACATTTTCGAAAATTTCATAGAAAATGACCGACTTTTGGTTGTGGCAAAACTGTGAAATAAATTAAATAAATTAACGACATTTTGAGAGAAACGGCCACGTCGATCAGCCTCAGCTGTTTTCCATGTGGGGCCTCTATCCAGATCGAACTGGAATGGAGAAAGTAAATCTAGATCTTGGAATTTAGAAACGTCAAAAGTGTATGATTCCTGTCGCACGGCACTTCTTTAGAGCCGTGCCAAGGAACCCAGAAGTGTGAATAAATATAAATAAATCAGAAGTTGCCACGTTGTTTGGGTATTTCCTGTAACTTTTGTCCCTCTCTAAATGAACCTGAAATTATTATAATATAATAAAATACATGTTAGCAGTAATCCGTTGTTCGAGACGGTTGCACTGACATTATCACTTTTGTTACTGTTTTCAGACAGCACAGCCCAATCTGTTTTATGCCAGCCCATTGTACAAGCAGATGGCACTATAGTCGGTAAGGAGACGCTGTTTTATTTGGTATTCAGTCTTGCTGCCTGTGCAAGTTAAAGAAACAAAACATTGCCTGGTACCGAAGATCCTGGAGCTGGTATCCCCTCCTGAATTTGCGATCAAATTGGTTGGTTGTCGATAAATCAATTCTACAGGTATCGTTTTCTCAAAGAAACGGCCTTAAACTTTGAAGCAAAAGATAAAGCTTGGCAGATCTTGTCTGGGCACTTGATTCTATTTCTTACAACCTTTACTACAACAAGCTAGCTGCTATAAGAGACCTTTAGATTCTGCGACGAAGACGACTACGAGTACGAGATTTGAATTTAAGTTTTGTCGCGCGTACTAACAAATTAGCCTTACCAGAAAACTTCATTTTCCTTTCTTGTCAGCAGCAACGTTAACACGGTCATTTTTGTTGAAGGCAGTTTGGCTTCGCCTAATCGCGAAACGATAAAGCAACTAACATTTTGATAACTTGTTTTCGCGACAACGGCATTCTCACTGAAACTCGTAGTGGCGAAAACAAGTTATCAAAATGCTAGTATATTAATCAACTTGCGATTAAGAGAAGTCTAACTGCCTTCAATAAAAATGACCTTGCTAACTTTGCTGCTGATAAAAAGTTTTCTGGTGAGGCTATTTTGTTAGAACAAGCGAAAAAACTTCAAGTCAAATCTCGCACTCGTAGTCGTCCTCGTCGTAGAATCTAAAGGTCTCTATACTCAGGAATTTCTAGTCCAACGTATGGTGATAAAAATTGCCTTTTCTCTAACAACTCTTGTTGAAATTAGTTGCGTATCGTGTACATTTATATGTTCACTTATGCCTCTTTGGTCATTTCTAAAGTGGTAATTTGATTCTTTTGCAGGTATTGTTGAATTAGTTAAAACGCTCGGTAACTCGTCGTTTGAGCGGGAAGACGAGGAGGTAAAAACAGCTGACTTTTTCAATTGTTTACTGAAGACTTCCAAAAGAACGAATTTCCAACGTATGTTGTTTCACGTTGCTCTAAATGCCACCAATAGAACGTCCGCTGGCGTTTCGGCGCAGACAGCAGAGGTCACGAGGCCGAGGAGGCCATTCTAATCGCGTTCCATTGAGATACGCGGATTTTCAGAATTTCGGATTTCTGGATGTCTGCATTGAGCGCGCAGTATCAAGGGAAGCGTTGTTGCACATTGCTCCTGTACGGCTTTTTCCCAGGCCTTCACGGTGTTCACGATGTCATGATGTCAGTACAGTACTCGTTTCTGTAACGTATACGTGACCCGAAACGGATTGATGATCCTTAATATTTTTTTCTTTTCTGCTTTGATTGTTATGTCGAATATAAAATTATCCTCTCATGGAATTGTTCATCAGAGTGTCAAGAAGAAGGCAATGTGCTTACCTCTGCTGTTTCGGTCCAATCTCTGGGCAGCATTCCTCTTACTCGCAATGTTTAGTTTAGCTTGTGATTAGCCCATAGCAATCTGAGGGTACGTCCACACTAATCCGGATAAATTTGAAAACGCAACTATTTTCTCTGGTTGTTTTCGGTCGTTTTCGGTCACCAAAGTGGATAAATTTGAAAACGCTGGCTAGGTTTGTTACTGTCGACGGCGAAAACAGAATTTTTTCAAAACGCTAACATCAAAACAGTCGAATAATGTGATTCAGGTAATGTGTGTATGCTCTAGTGTGTATTTATGCGTTTCTGGTAAGACGGCGTTTCGACATCAGTGATGAAAAAATTTGAAAACGGTACAGTGTGGACAGAAGACATTTTATCCGCTTTCGAGGCGAAAACATCGTTTTCCAATTTATCGGGCTTAGTATGGACGCAACCTGAAGTTTCCATACTTCATGTACTGTTGGACCTTGCATATCGATGTCAGCTTTTTTTTCAGTAGTTGCCTGACGACGTTATTTTCTCTCTTGCACGTTGTAGATCGTCAATAGTTATCTTGCTTGGGGAAGTATTGCTATTCACCATGCTGAGGTGTGAAATAAATAAATTTAATACGTTAAGTAACGATATTTCGCCGAAGTCTCGCAAAGCGCTGTATAACAGCAACTTTCCTAGCTGTAAATTAAAGTACGCTTCGTTGACAATTTGTTGGATTTTCCTGCTCAATCTTGCCGAATATCGTCAGATATTAGTAGCTAAGTATCTGGCTAACTATCGCCAGATACGTATCCGACGAGGCCGTAGGTATATTGGAATTCCTGAGTTTTGATTGGTTTGTAGGTCATGGTATGCCGTATATGACCTCATATACCATGGACCACATATTTGGCGGGTGTACGCATCAGCCCGCATCAGTTCAGTATAGCTAATTTGGGTACCTCGTTTGCTGTCTTCCATCTCATGCCCAACGGACGCTCATGGAATCATTGTTAAATATACTCGGCTATCTTACAACTTTGCCAATAAATGAACACATCCATAATCGGCAATTGCAAGTCGCGCAAAACAAAACTAAGTTGTTGCACGTAACTTTAGTCACTTCGTAAACATGGGTATTGCCAATTGTCATAAACTTTTTTATTATCACCTGTAGATTTCGAAACAAATGCAAAAGCAAAAGGACTTGAATAGTTTCTTACTGAATGTTGTAAGGTGAGTATAGCTTCTGCAATTTTGAATTTAACTTAATCCAGTGGCCGACTGAAATTTAACAAACTTCAAGGTATCTCGGAAGCCGAACAAGATATTTAATAACAGCCAAGGGTAATTGGATATTTTTGTCGTCATGAAGCAACAGAAAGGCACTATAGGTGCATATTTTCAGAGTCTGATCGAATGCCACCTCACTACTGGCGCCAATCTGTGCGTACATTGGACTACTTTGGGCGAGGTAGCAGCTCTCGTAAGGTCTCACATGAATGGCTTGCGACGCATTGAGAACAATACAACAAACAACGAGAACAATGCCCCTAGCCCCTAAAACAATAGCAACTGTTACACTAGAGGGCCAGTAGAACAATAGAACAAACAACAGGAACAATGCCCCTATCCCCTAAAACAATAGCAACTGCTACACTAGAGGACCAGTAGAACAATACAACAAACAACAGGAACAATGCCCCTAGCCCCTAAAACAATAGCAACTGCTACACTAGAGGACCAGTAGAACAAAAGAACAAACAACAGGAACAATGCCCCTAGCCCCTAAAACAATAGCAACTGCTACACTAGAGGGCCAGTAGAACAATAGAACAAACAACAGGAACAATGCCCCTAGCCCCTAAAACAATAGCAACTGCTACACTAGAGGACCAGTAGAACAATACAACAAACAACAGGAACAATGCCCCTAGCCCCTAAAACAATAGCAACTGCTACACTAGAGGACCAGTAGAACAATACAACAAACAACAGGAACAATGCCCCTAGCCCCTAAAACAATAGCAACTGCTACACTAGAGGACCAGTAGAACAATAGAACAAACAACAGGAACAATGCCCCTAGCCCCTAAAACAATAGCAACTGCTGCCAGTAGAATTACAAGCTTACGAGAGCTGCTGCCCTACCGAATACTTTAGTTCTTATATCCCATGCCCTCGAGTAACTTCCTACAAATATTTTTGTAAGAAACTTTGTTTTTTTTACAAAACCTTATTTGTCGTAGCCCGGCTCTTCCGCCTTTGTCGAACACGATTACGTTTTTGACAAAATCACAGAGTGTCCGGTGACATTCGCGGTAAACAAATTGCTAGCTACATGTGTTCCTTGAAATGAAGTGAAGTGTATTTTCTTCGATCTGTCTGTGAAAAGTTAATAAGTGATATGTTCTCTGTTTTCCCGTTTCGAAACTGGGTGGGAGAGAGGCAATATGAAAGCAAAGTGCCTCGCCCAAGAACACAACGCAGCACCCCGGATAGGACTCGACGAACCCGGACCGCCTGATCTGGAGTTCAGCGCACCAACCAATAGGCCACCGTCCCAGTCAATCTGTATTTGTATTTATTTGTTTAAGCAGGTTTGTAGAGGCAGCAATCTTGCTGATGTGTGGCTGCCGGACAACACTCACATTTTTATTACATTAGATATATAGACTAAATATAGACCAGACCACGACACCGGGACTCCATGCCCTACTCTTTGCGATAAACTTGTGGGTTCTTAACATCCCCAGCTCTTGTAAATCGATAGGTCGGTCAATTAAAAAAAATATTGTTATAGATCACGGATGTGTCTGGTTACGTCTGTATTTTCCATCTAACTTTGCTTATTGCATCTCGCAAGAGCGAGTAAATAAGCAAGGCTCTTCGTTTTGTTGTTGTTGTTTCTCAGATCGATATTTGACGAGGTCAGTACGATGGATGTTGTTATCGAAAAAATAATGGTAGGTTTATCGTACAATGCTTGTAAGCTTAGGTAAAGTTTGTGCAACAATGCAAGCACTGTATTGTTTTTTATACAAATAAATCGCCCGCCTTCGCGTCCATTATCAATGTCAATACGCAAAAGGGATTAATTATTTTAAAATTTTGAGCTGGTGGTAGTCGTTTTCGTATTCGTGGGCGTGCCAGTTTTTGAAGGTTTAGGGAAAGACTCAGAAAGACTGTCACTTATTCTCTCGATCACAGCTGTAAGCTAGGCATGCCGTTGGCATGGCAAATTGCAAAGACTGCCGGAAACAGTTCCCCAACCTTTTTCCCGGTTAGCCTTTCAGACATTCCTTCACAGTCTTTTCAGTTTTACTACCAAAAATCTGTTTCAGCTGGAAAGCCGTTTCTACGCCTTTGTACGATATCGTTTTCTATGTCGTGACGCGTTTGCAGATGCTTTTCTAGAAACGTTGCGTGACAACCAAGGGTATCCACTTATTCCGCGAAACTTCCTCGATGTACCGTTTCAACAAGGAGTTCCCAGAACGTGACCATGGCAACATCAAAATAGGCACCTTGGTGTATTTCTGAGGGTACAAGATTGGTGTCAAGTGGCATCTGCATACTGGAAGCACTTACGTCATCAGTTATCTAATTTGCATAATACAAAAATGTGACTATCTCTGGAACGAAAGAAGATATTATATACTCATATACTCAATTTTTCTTGGACAAGTCTGTCCAAGGGGGAAAGGTGCAGTAAACCATTTTTCCTTATTTTCAAAGGGCTTTCAAATAGGTGGACACAACACAAAATGGGACAACATTAAGTTCTTTCACTCGTATACGAAATGCCCCTAGAACATAAAGAGATGGATATCAAGCAATTCTTTTTAATGAAGAGGGTTACCGCAAATAGTTTTCATCAATTTTTCGAAATCACAAGGACAGGACTTGAAAAATTCAGCCTGACATTTTCAAGTTGAGATTTTACGTTCCAGATGGTATCATGATGATATCACTCCATATTTAGCTTCAGTATATTGGTATAGTCATTTTAACAAAACTTGACCACTGTTTGTAGGTTTCCATTGGTGTAAACACGTTTTTGGGATGTTGCATTTTTGAAGTTACACTCGTGACAGTGGCCATTTAAGATATTTTTCGCTTCATTGACACTTTAACTGCCTTTTTTAATTGTTACATCTACGACAGGCTTTTGCCAAGAGACTAGCAAATGCTGATCGATGCGCGCTATTTATGGTAGACTCAAAATCGGATGAGTTATACGCCAATCTGTTTGACGAGGGAGACGAAGACGGTGTTGGATACAAATTTCGAAACGGAACGGAAATAAGGTAAAATTGAAAACGAAATATCAATTGAAATTTTGCTGTGTAAAAACGTAAGAAAATAATGTATCATGTAAAGAATGAGATGGGCTTCTTTTAGTCCATATAACAAATGTGAATTGAATAAAGATTCTGATACAGAAGGCAATGTTTCGTAAACCTTGTGTACAAAATTGCAGTTTGAGTTAAGTTGTGTTGGGGGCGCGTATATCGTGTCGTCGCCTAGTTACAGTGTTTCCGCAATTTGCTAAAAAAATTGAAATACCATTTCATTCAAAAACTTGTTCCAGATCCTTGGTGTTTACTTAGCTTCGCGCAACTGGTACATGTATCGTAGCACAAACTGTAAAAGCCTAGGAGAATGGAATCTTAACAACTAAGAAAAAACTGACCTCGCTCTCCATGAGTTCTCGTAGCTCAGTGGATAGAGCGCCCGCCCGGTGTTCGGGAGGCCATGGGTTCGATTCCTGTCGGGGACTCGGAATTTTTCTTTGTCCCATGCTCGTGTCATGTTGATTAATTAATCTTTCATAACTCGTTCTTTCTTTCTTTCTCTCTCTTCTAAGATTTCCCATAAATAAAGGCATTGCAGGCTACGTGGCAAGTACATCAGAAGTTCTGAACATCAGTGATCCGTACCGCGACACTCGATTCAACCGAGAAGTCGATATGAAGACCGGCTACATAACAAAGTCCATATTGTGCGTTCCTGTCAGGTGTAAAGGGAGGTAACTAATCATTTCCACGGTTTCTACTTTAGTTTGAAAATAGGCAACTGAACGGCTTTCTTGTACAGCTAAGTTGATTACAGGCAACCCTCTAAGTTGGTGGCCACTTGGCCACTGACTGTTTAAGTTTGGTCGCCAGTGCAAAATTTTAGTCGCTAAGTTAGCTCAAGTGCTCAATCCTTCTTCTCAATTTCAGTCACTAGCTGGCGACTTCTGTTGCAATTTAGTCACCAGCTCGAAAATGTTGGTCGCCATGGTGACTAAAATGGTCCCAGCCTCGAAGGTTGATTACAGAGCCAATACAGACTCCAATAAAAAACAAGTCATGAATCGGCGAAAAGAGTCCTCGGCTAAACGTGTGCATGTAGTCTGTGTCAAGCGTAGGAAAATTCCCGGAATCTTATCGTGAACTAGACTTGCCTACAAGTCGAGCTCACCAAACTGGAGAAGCGAATGACGTTGAGAAAGCCTAATAGTGAACGTGTTTTCTTGTCTTTTTTAAAAAGGATTCATTGGTCATGCATTTCTGTCACATTCTTTCGTTTCCGTCCTCTCTCTGTCTTATTCGTAGTGTCATTGGCGTCGTCCAGATGGTCAACAGCAGGAGAGGGTTTTTCTCAAACGAAGGTAAATTCTGATGGGGTCATGAAACTGCACCCCAACAAATATTCGCTTACTCAGCAATGTACCAGATGGCTTTCATCTGCTCGTGAAACATGCTGTTAACGTATGTTATTCTTTTTATACATTTCTTCATAAACTGAAAAGCATTTCATCTCTAATCTTGTATTCTTCTTCAGATGCCCGTTCATTTGAGCTATTTGCTGGTTATTGTGGACTGGCTCTTCACTACAGTCAGGTGTGTTAAGAATTACACTGATAGGTACCCGCGTGTAGCCGTTTCCGTTTAACCGGAAAAGTGACGTCTGCGAAACGGCGTCGCTAATCATGTTCCGGTATCCCGCTGTTAAAGCTCGCATAATATAAGATTTTAAATTAAGAGGCAAGAATTAGATCCTTGCTCGATTAAACCGATGTCAGTTTAAAGAACTTAAAATTTGCTGGCAGTAGTTTTGGTAAGACAAAGAAATATAATACCCCCATTTTAATCTTTTTTTTATTTTGTATTTGGAATGTGGAATGTTCTCTTAGTGTCCACAATTAGCTGATATCTAGCTAAACACTCTGACACTTTAATAAAGTTCATTCATTCATTCCGGATTAGAAATAGTACTTATATAAAACCTAACCCTCAGTTGTTCTTCTGTCCTGCCTAGATTAGCTTTGGCTACCCGCGGGACAGTGTAATTAATGAAATCAAATATTCATAATAAAGTTGTCGTTGTTGTTAAATCCAGCGCCCTCAAATCCCGGCCATGCCGTCTTTCCTAAACTAATGAATTACAGTGAAATTCCGATAAATCGAAGAACCAAAGGGAATCGAAAAACGTTTGAGTTATCTGGGAGGGAGGGAGGGGGGTGGTTTCAAGGCGTGGTATGGAGGAAAAATAAGCAGGAAAAAGACATGGAGGGGTATCAGATCGCAAACTGTTCGATTTACTTATCTAGGGTTTACGAATTCGGTATTCGACTGTACAAACTGTAACTGGGTATTTCTGGCGCTTGGCCCATTGCTAAGTTCTCCAAAGCAAGATAGTAAGATATGTACGAGGGCCAATAATGAGAATGTATATATATGTGTTGTGTTCACAGATGTACGGTCAGCTGTTTAAAGCTCAACAGAAACACCAGGTAGCACTGGAGGTGCTGACGTATCACTGCTGTGTAGTGGAGGAGACTAGACAGTGCCTTGAATCAGCATCTGCGTGCACACTACCTAATGATTTTTATAGGTATATATGCTTGTTAAGAATCTTTAATCGCCACAGAATGTATTTTTGTCCCACGATCGTGTCTCCTGGGTCCTAGGCCTGCAAAAAATTTTCCCCTTGAAAGAACATTTTGATCGGGCGAACAGTAGTGAGGTTCATTGGCAGCCCAGACCAGGAAAAGTGGCTCTGGGAACACAATCAGAAAATCAAACGAGGCTCAACTGTAAGATGAAGTTCAATTGAGATGCCCTGCTGAAAATCATCCCGGCTAGCTGGCTGATTTTTTTATGTATCAAGTTCGCGGGAACAGCCCACCATACCGAGCCAGCGCTTTCCCGCGTTTGGAGCGCAATGCCCAAGCAGTAAATTAATATTTCTCAGCCTCTGTCTGTTTATAGCTTATAAATGTATGGCCGACCATGAAGCTGCACACCAAATTGCTTAAACCACTTCGCGCCGAAATCATTGCTGCAAATTTAACCCGTCGTTGGCGCAATATCTCGTCCGTCCTGGGTTAGCCTGGCTCATATCGCACAGGGCTTAGAGACATCTCGGCAAACCCAGCCGGCCCAGTGAAGTGAGCTGGCTGGGTTCGTGTGATCAGATTCTAGACGTTCACTATTTCTTCGCATGTGTCTTTTGTGTTCCAGCTTTGAATTTAATGTCTATCAAAGCGATGACGATTTGACAAATTATTTTATTCTGATGACAAAGGACTTATTTCAGGAATGCAACATAAGGTTAGTATCCAAAGTAATTACCTTTCACTCAGGCCACACTTTTTTTATCAACGACCGTTGGAAAACTGTGATGGGAAATAGCAAGTGCGCTCTGGTCAAATCATGTATTTTGAAGCGCTGTTTTTTTCTTGGTGGAAACATTATCGCCTTATGACTACCCTGCGTCCTCAACTTGAATAACCTAAAGACGGGATGAAAATTCCCAACCTTCAAATCCTTCCTACCCCGAAGTCTTTGACTAACGGGTCCCTCTCCTTCTCACTTCCAATCTTGTATACTTTCACTGATATCGCGAATAGCATACAGAACACGCCAATGTTGTCCGAATCTCGCCAGGAGTTCATTAATTTTATTTTTTTTCGCTTCGTACGTTTCGCTGTTGTTTCAATATCTTCGATTGCTATTCATGTACTGTGTTTGGTTGACAGATTCTTACTAACCACAACTAAATGCATCATCGTTATTCCTTTGTTTCCAGACTTGATATGGACACCCTTGGTCGTTTTACTTTGAGTGTGAGAAAGGGTTACCGTCCTGTGGCTTATCACAACTGGGGGCATGCGTTCGCTGTGGCACACAGCATGTGTGTAATCATGAAAATGGCGTCAGAGATCTTCACCTGGGAAGAGGTACACTCCTGCGCCGGGTCGTTCAAAACACGATTAAGCTAACCCGTGGTTTGAGTAAATTTTTATGTAGTCTCGTAGCTTTGCAACGAGTTTTCCTGCTACTTTCAGTATTGCCTTGCACCCCACAAAACGTTAGCCAAATTTCCGCTTTTGTAGAAGAGAAACCACAACCAAGTTTAACTTTTAATCGTGGATGAGCCCTAACCACCTTTCAAACAACCCGGCTCTGATCTACAATCCGTGCTAAATTCTAAACACTCTTGTTTTCCATCACTGAATTGGGGAAAGTGTTGATCTGAAATTTTTCATTGCAATTGTCCAGGATTGTTTGTTTGACTTCAAGTTTGTTACCACTCTTGAGTTAATGTTTACAAATAATTTCCAGTCTTTCGGGCCATGTAAGGAAAATAATTTCTTAGTTACCACGAGCAACCTGTTGGATGATCGTTTCTTATAAAATAAATCGACACCAGAACTAGAAAGAACATGCAATTTGCAAGTTACCGAGGAATGATCGAAACCAACTTCCAATGTACCGGTTTCCGTTTGACTGTCTGAAATAGCATCTCATTCAATATGCAACGAATCCTTCGATCTAATATTTGCCTTAGTTATCTGGTGGCTCTGTTGGGGCATGCACTAAAACCAGGAACACCAGTGTCTAACAACGAGTGCTTGATTATTAAAACGTGTATATTCTTCTTTCTTGTTTTGTCAGAAACTTGCCTTGTACCTTTCGAGTATCATTCACGACATCGACCATCGTGGATACAACAACGCGTTTATGATTAAGAACAAATCCCCGCTGAGTCATCTGTATTCCACATCAACTATGGAGTGGCATCATTTCAAGCAAGGAGTGTTCATCTTAGAGGTTACTACTGAAATTAAGAAACAAAACACCGGAAGTGACTCAACTTGGGCTACGTCCGAACCCAAACTGAATAAATTTGAAAACGCAACCGCTCTTCTCCGAATTTGCTTTGCGTCTACACTTAACAAAACTGTGAGTTTGGTCACCGAAGACGGAACGTTTTGAAAATACCCACTAGAGTGGATAAATTTGAGTGGGTAAATTTGTTGTGCTTGTGTAGTTGACGAAAACGGACCGTTGGGACGATATGTTTGTACAACGCTGAAGTCGAAATAGTCGAATTATCGCGCGCTCAAGTAATGTGCGATATAGTGTAGACAGAAAAAATTTCATCACCGTTTTCAAATTTGTCCAGCTTAGCGTGGACGTAACCTTAGAATTCATTCACGCTCATCACTTGCCGAATAGCTGGAGAAATTTAAAAAGGCAGCAAATTCTTCATTCGGCTCCGAATGACACACACAGCCTTGTGGCTTGGTTTCCTTGGGTGGTCAATCGTCCGCCCTCCCCCCCCCCCCCCCCCCCCGCTCTCTTCCATAGCATTTTTGTCAGGTTTTCCGAACAATTGGCTGGTAGCAAATTGTACTCCTAGTTAGAGAGATGCCCCGTAATTTCAGGACTCTAGAAGTGCCGACTTAAGGTTAAGGGTTGCTTGCGAATGTTAAGAACAAAATACTTTTTCTTGTTTGAACACTTGTTACTATTTCCATCATTGTTTCCATGTGTTGCTTTTGTCTCTCTGGCAGACGGATGGTCACAATATTTTAACCACTCTTTCCGCAAAGCAGTACAAGCATGTACTAGAACTTATGGAAGACGCCATCTTAGCGACAGATTTGATGCTGTTCTTCGACAACAGAGCTAAGCTCGAAGAGATAATCAAAAACAATAAATTTAGTTGGAATACACCAGATCACAGGTACTGCTGTTATATGAAGCTTTTACTCTCCTGTAGAGATTTTCAAGATTTTTTTAAAGAGCTCTGTCGCAGATGAAAGTTTAACCTAACTTTTTCAAGTTTGAAACTCCGAGTCTAATTATCTCATTCCCAGACCGACAACTGAGTACGCAAACAGTAGCCTGTACTACAAGAGATCTGTTCTGTGGAACAAGATATCCTCGGAGATAAGACAACAGCCCAACTTGAACAGTTTTAAAACCGCCTGAAATGGGAAATTTAGTATGACAAGTATTTTATTATCTTAGTTTGCTATACACATCAACTTGACGCTTTCTTTGTAGGCGCGCGCGCATTCGATTCTGTAATTTCGTTGTAATTTTTAACTTAAATTTGTATCGTTTTACTTTGTAACGTAATGCAACGATTGCTTGCTTTGTAATTCTCGCGCTATATAATCTAGCTCATACTTTGATAACCGTCACACTGACAAAGACGGATGTACCCGGAGGCCGTCGAAACAAATTAGTAATAATTAATTTTATTTTAGTATAATTCGTAATAATCACGATTCTTAGCGGAAGACCATATTTTCAAACTTTTCTTGAATAAATAAAGCTACTACTACTAATAATAACAATTCTTCTCAATCTTCCTCATTCAAAGCCATTCTTGTTCCTTCTCAGTTTATTCGTTATCTCTTTGCCGTTTTTCTTCCTTGGTAAACAATTATTTCAAGGTTTACTTTGATTTGAAGAAAATTTTAGACATAAGGTAGCCAAAGGGGACTTCATTCACGACTAAACTTCTTTTTAAAAAGTATGCTCAGTCTCAGATATCTTCCTTTTTACTCTTCACGACAAACAATTAAAAAAGAACGAAAAAAAGTTCACAAATCTAACCAGTGATAAGAACTTATGGGTTCAATTTTCAAACTATTCTAACTAGTTGCTCTTTTTTCTGACAATCCTTCAGCCTCGGGCATTATCCTCCAACGTGACAAGCGGCCATATTAGATTGCTGAAACATTTGCATAAAAATACAGTTCAATAGGCCAGTTCCGAGTTCCCTTAAGCCTCTATTTCAAAGCGAGTCTAAGTGCGAAAGTTTTGTGATTGTAATTAGTTTTGCTTTCCATATGAATGAAAACTCATTTTCAAAGACTTTGCACTTAGACTCGCCTTGAAATGGCCTGTTCTCGGAGGATTGGTTTGGGACACCCAACATGACCGCCATTTCTTTGCTTTGGGACACCAATATGGCCGCCGTCACGTCATATGAAAACGCTCTATATATATATATACCATTCGCCTGAAGGGTTCATTTACATTATTAAAAACTAGCTATGGTATATTGCATTTGCCGAGTTTTGATTGGTTGAGAGGCAATGGTATGTGAGCTCATAACCATTGACCTACCAAAAAGGTTCGTGTACGCGTAAAAGAATGCATTTTTGCAATGTTTTACAATATATTTGGGGCGTTTTTAATAAAACAATTATTCCACTCGCGCTTGTTGGATATGAGATGGTTATAGCCAACTCGTCGCGTATCTACCATCTCATATCCAACGCGCGCTCGTGGAATAATTGTTAAGTATACCATGGCCTGCCCGTAGACCAATCAAAACTCAGGAATTATAATATACCCTGGCTAATTTTTTGTAAATCTGTATATACTCAACCTTGTTTGTAAGCTCGCATCGTTATAGTTATTTCTCATGTTGTGCACACTGGTTACAAGTCATTTTATGTAGATCTATCTAACATGAAGTACCTTTCCAGGAAACTTGTGCGTCGCCTGCTAATGACCGCGTGTGACCTGTGCACTTCCGCCAAGCCGTGGACAATCCACATCAAATCGGTCAAGAAAGTGTTTGAAGAATTCTATCAGCAAGTATGTATCTTTGTATGCTATACTCCCATGAGGTCCCAAAAGTAAATTAGCGCCCCGGGCGCTAAATCGAATCATCTCAGATAAATATACCGTTTTCTCACCCAATGAATCACCGTCCAGAATGCGTAGGGTTTATTGCGAATTGTAACATTTAAATCCAGTTTTGCAAACTTAAGGACTCCCGAGTGTATGATTGATGTCTATTTATAGAAATGGAATTTTTTTGGCTTGTTAGTGTGTGATTTTCGTTTTGTTTTGTTATTATGCCTAACAGGGAGACGAGGAGAAGAAGATGGGTTTGACTCCATTGCCGATGATGGATCGAACGAGAACACACGAACTCCCTCAAAACCAGGTTCGTTTGTGAGTAAAGTAACTTTTAAGTCTGTTTTGACACTTGTCCAGCTAAAAGACGATTGCGAAAAGCCCATTTATGAAGTTGTTTAGCGTTAATTGATCGAAGGAAGAAAGATGAGAGAAGGGTAACATTGAATCATTGAAGGAATGGTGGGTGGGGGGGGGTCGTGGTAGAAAGTCGGAGCATTTCTTTGAAGACATAGTAGTGCCGAGCAACGGAGAGAATCGTGGCAGTCAACTCGAAAAATTATATTACTGTATGCACGCGTATTGCATGCGAAGAGACACGTATTTGTTCCCTGAAGTTTCTCGCTGCCGAGATATCGACCATGCACAATCTTTTGGTTTTTTGCGGTCAGACACGTTGCATGAATAACGTAACAGAGACGCTTTTACTGGTTAGTTTCTCAGACAGAAGTCAACAACTATTGTGTTTTGTACAGAGGTAGACAAAGAACTTTTTCAACCTTTGTCATGCCCCTTAGCAACCATTCGTTTGCTACTGAACACATTCGGTTGCCCGGCACCGCTATGTCGCACTTTCAAGTCCTTTGACAAACCCGGTTTCTCCCCCACCCCTGTAAATTGCTTACATGTTTTTTTTCTTGTCAAGATATCCTTTCTCAAAGGAATTGTGAAACCCTGCTATGCAACGCTTATCAGTGTTCTTCCGACGTTGGAATCAACAATGCCATTAATTGAGTAAGTTAAAACATAACTATTTTACTGGGATTTTAGAGTAGCTGGTATAACTTAAGAAACCTGGTTAGACGAGATAAAAATGGGATTCAGCCTTGAATAGTTTCTACACTATCAGCACTAATTGCACTGCACTCATACTCAACTTGTCTTGGACAAGTCCGTCCAAGAGGGAAAGATGCAGTGAGGTTATCCCTGATATAATATATAATAGAATATCCTATTATATAATTAGAATGTCCTCCGTTTTAAGAAGCTTGCTACATTAAGCTTCTAAAACCACACGGTGCCGTCTTTGTTTTTATTCTCGACCTGCTATTCTAATCGTAATATCAGTTCCAGACACTCGGTCAGCTAGTACATGCGGAGAAAACAAGCGCGGAAACGAGCGAAGGGGCAAAGGGCTTTTTCCTCCCACTGGATGAGAGCCTGGAACAGGCGATAGTATTCCAGAATGAAAATAGCTGCCCAACAATTACAACAAATGCTTAGGGCCTGATTACATGCCAAATTTCAGCCTGGGCTATCAGGGCTAAGATTCCATCCCAGTTAGAAGCGCTGAGATATTACATTATCCTTATGCATAATACTAGAGGTTGGTCATAAACAAAATTTGTGACCTAAATTCAGGTTACCAACTCTTAGCTCTTCATTTCAATTCGTGTAATTGATGCTTTTGTTATTTTCTTGTGGCATATAGTTTGAATGTAACCTCATGGGAGCGTCGCATTCTCGCTGGCTCCACAACATCTCAAGTTCCTGATGGTACTGACATGAGGGAATCCCTGTCATTTTTTGATTATTAAAAATCTTCTATAAGTAAACCTATTTTAAATTAAATGAAACTCAATTTACAAAAAGAAATAATATATTCCTATTGAGATTTCCAATTACGGTTTAACGTCCTTGCCTGCCGTGGGTAAATATCCATAGTTTAGAAACTTTTTGTGGACTTAACAGCTGGTAAAGTTTCCACGCTGTGAATGATTTATTTATTTTCTGCACTGTGTAAATAACCTATTTTAAGTACTATATTTGCAAATACCGATTTTTATTTTAGTAGTTTTTCTATTCATCATTTGCAATCAAGTTGATTTGGTGTGATTTAATTTTTTTGGTTTTGCCTTTAAATTATTGAAGATCATTGTCGCTATTTTTTTGCCAACTAAACTTAGTTTATAATACACTTGTGACGAGTGCACTTTTCTTACGCCGTTGAATATAATTAATATAAATATTCCCATCAACATCAACTTTACTTGTTCTCCTGAAGCAAGAATCGCTGAAAGTGACGGGTGGGGGTAGGGAGGGAAAATATATACTTATCAGTTGTCTGCAACTGAAAAGTGACGGGTGGGGGTAGGGAGGGGTAATATGTTCTTATCAGTTGTCTGTGACTGAAAAGAGACGGGTGGGGGGTAGGAAGGGGTAATATATACTTATCAGTTGTCTGCAACTGAAAAGTTACGGGTGGGGGGTAGGGAGGGGTAATATATACTTATCAGTTGTCTGCGACTGAAAAGAGACGCGTTGGGGGAGGGGAGGGAGGATTAATATATACTTATCAGTTGTCTGCGACTGAAAAGAGACGCGTTGGGGGGGAGGGAGGGGTAATATATACTTATCAGTTGTCTGCGACTGAAAAGCGACGGGTGGGGGGTAGGGAGGGGTGATATATATATACTTATCAGTTGTCTGCGACTGAAAAGAGACGCGTTGGGGGGAGGGAGGGGTAATATATACTTATCAGTTGTCTGCGACTGAAAAGAGACGCGTTGGGAGGGAGGGAGGGGTAATATATACTTATCAGTTGTCTGCGACTGAAAAGAGACGCAACTGAATGTATTTAAAAAGAGAAGAACTTGACTGTGTAATATAATTTATGACTGAAGTCTTAATAATCGAGATAGTTTTTTTTATCGACCTATGTAAATAAACTGAGTTTGGGTTTATATGGAACAGATTGAATAAAAAATCCTTTTAAGTTTCTTCTCAGTTTTGATGTTGCAGGTAGAAATATTTGACAACCCTGCGAAATCGCGCGGAATATCGCCTGCCGCGTTAGCTAAAATGATCTAATTTGGTTTTATCAACTGGGTTGATAATGTGAATTGGCCACCGTAAAGAGATTCAAGAGCTGACGTTTCGAGCGTTAGCCCTTCGTCGGAGCGAATCAGCGAATATCAGACGATATTCTGCACAATTGAGCAGGGTAATTGCTTTATTTTTCAGCAAATTGTCAACGAAGGGCATTTTGCAGCCAGGAAAGCTGTCCTTTGCTGGGACAAGAGTTCGGCCTAATTATCGTAATTTACGTATATCGCAGGATATCTGCCATGAACAGGTGACAGATAGCATTGGCTTCGTGATCATACTTGGGCAACGTGGCAATAAACCAATTCCGATATATTGAAATTCTAACATGGTGCCTAGGCTCCATAAAACAAAAGAAATTATTTATTAAACCCTAAGCCTCGATGCAAAATATTTTGTTTTATTCCCCCAAACCTCGGCGGCATGTTAGAATATCAATATATCGGAATTGGTCAATTATTGTTATATTTGTCATCTCCTAAGCTTGTCCTGGTCATAAAGAGAAGCAAGACGAGTCGTGCAAGCTGAACGGGAACGGCTGGGGTTGGGGCAAGGGTCATTGTTGATATTGTTCTCTCAAAGGGTGTTCATGTGTGACCTTGCGAGAGCTGCAAAACGAACCACCCCAGACCGAACCAGTGTTCGTTCTAAGAACTTGAAGAGACATTTCAGGATACCATTTGATTTATTGGACGTGTTAAGAAAAGATGCATCATGATTAATAAGTGCTTTTACACAGACTTTAGTTAAAAACTTGATGATTATACTTGCGACTTTTAAGAAAAGTGCGCTGATAATTTGGTCTCCATGGTCTCCTAAGAAAAACAAAAAAGAACGAAATGGCAAGTTTTACATGAATGAAGTACCGAAAAAAGCGTTATAGAATCAATAGACGCTTTAAACAGTTAGGCGAAGATGAATACATAGAGGCAAGTTAAAGGGCCCTAGTCAGCCACACCTTTGTTATAGTTTACATGTGAGAATTTAAGTATTATATTTTACGCGGACCGTGTAGAAACGAATGAAATCACATTAGAAACTTGTTAAAGGCAATTTAAACACTTCCAGTAACAACCTACAGCAATGCAATACGATTTTGCCTCGCCATACATTATCCATAATTTTGATGCCATCAAAAATGGCAAAGGCTGACTAGGGCCGTTTAACCCGGCCGTACCTCCTACCGTCGTGGCTGTTTCAGGGTACTGTTGGTGCTTCAGTACTCGGTCCTTCAGTAGTCTCTTCTGGTGCTTCAGTACTTGGTGCCTCTGTGCTCGCTTCTGGTCCTTCAGTACTCGGTGCTTCGGTACTTGCTGCTGGTGCTTCAGTACTAGCTTCTGGTGCTTCAGTACTCGCTTCAGGTGCTTCCGTACTCGCTGTAGGTGCTTCGGTACTTGCTGCTGGTGCTTCAGTACTAGCTTCTGGTGCTTCAGTACTCGCTTCAGGTGCTTCCGTACTCGCTGTAGGTGCTTCGGTACTTGCTGCTGGTGCTTCAGTACTGGCTTCTGGTGCTTCAGTACTCGCTTCAGGTGCTTCCGTACTCGCTGTAGGTGCTTCGGTACTTGCTGCTGGTGCTTCAGTACTAGCTTCTGGTGCTTCAGTACTCGCTTCAGGTGCTTCAGTACTCGCTTCAGGTGCTTCCGTAGTTGCTTTAGGCGATCCAGTGGGCTTGGCTTCCAAACGTTTCTCGACAACAAGACCAATTGTTAAGGCTCCCCACAAGTTAGCTAGCACATTCGCGCCGATAACTTTGTAGGCCTCCTCTTCTTTGCCTTGCTTTATTAGTTCTGTAACGTGACCGATCACCGCTATGGGAATGATAATTAAAAAGCCCATCAGTTCATAGAAGCGAGTACCACGAATAGGTGGTGGGTGGGTGGGACAGTGAGAAACACTGCTTGTTAAGACTGATTTAATCCTGGGAGGGGAGTGGAAAGCAGTATTAGTAACGGCTTGTGTACCCAAAGATTGATTTAACTTCACCTCGTGGTATTCCTGGGTTTTTTATATGGAGCGAGATATAAGATATTCAGTCTAGTGTTACTATATTGTTGAACCTTATGTCCAAAACTAGGAAGTACTCAGAGGAAAAAGCCGCATGGAAAAGCCTCTCGTTAGAAAAAGCTCTCGTTAGCTTGTAATTCCACTGGTCCTCTTTTGTAACAGTTGCTATTGTTTTAGGGGCTAGTGGCATTGTTCCTGTTGTTTGTTCTATTGTTTTACTGGTCCTCTTGCTATTGTTTTGGGGCTAGGGGCATTGTTCCGGTTGTTTGTTCTATTATTGTACTGGTCCTCTAGTGTAGCAGTTGTTATTGTTTTGGGGGCTAGGGGCATTGTTCCTGTTGTTTGTTCTGTTGTTCTACTGGTCCTCTAATGTAGCAGTTGCTATTGTTTTGGGGCTAGGGGCATTGTTCCTGTTGTTTGTTCTGTTGTTCTACTGGTCCTCTAGTGTAGCAGTTGCTATTGTTTTGGGGCTAGGGGCATTGTTCCTGTTCTTTGTTCTGTTGTTCTACTGGCCCTCTAGTGTAGCAGTTGCTATTGTTTTGGGGACTAGGGGCATTGTTCCTGTTGTTTGTTCTGTTGTTCTACTGGCCCTCTAGTGTAGCAGTTGCTATTGTTTGGAAGGCTAGGGGTATTGTTCCTGTTGTTTGTTCTATTGTTCTACTGGTCCTTTAGTGTAGCAGTTGCTATTGTTTTGGGGCTAGAGGCATTGTTCCTGTTGTTTGTTCTGTTGTTCTACTTGCCCTCTAGTGTAGCAGTTGCTATTGTTTGGGAAGCTAGGGGCATTGTTCCTGTTGTTTGTTCTATTGTTCTACTGGTCCTTTAGTGTAGCAGTTGCTATTGTTTTGGGGCTAGGGGCATTGTTCCTGTTGTCTGTTCTGTTGTTCTACTGGTCCTCTAGTGTAGCAGTTGCTATTGTTTTGGGGCTAGGGGCATTATTCCTGTTGTTTGTTCTGTTGTTCTACTGGCCCTCTAGTGTAGCAGTTGCTATTGTTTTGGGGGCTAGGGGCATTGTTCCTGTTGTTTGTTCTATTGTTCTACTGGTCCTCTGGTGTAGCAGTTGCTATTGTTTTAGAGGCTTGGGGCATTGGCCCTGATGTTTTTCTCTATTCTACTGGTCCTCTAGTGTAGACCGTGGGGTATATTCCATATAAATGGAAATTAACGAGGGCTTAAACGACCTCCCCAATACCGGTGTGATGCTATACCAACTGAGCTATGAAGCCACTAATTTGTCAATTATGGTAAAACATGAATTCACGTCGACCTTGCTTCCAATGTGTGGCTTCACAGCCGAGTTGGTAGCGCATCGTACTGGTATCGCGAAAATCACGGGTTTGAATCCAGTTGAAGTCTTTATTTTGCACAAGATTTTTAAAAACGCTCAAGATAAAAAGTTTTTTAAAGCTACCCCACGGTTTGTGCCTTTTGAAAAAGAGCCTAAATTTTTCGAAATCGTCATTTGCAATCCGTCTTAATCTTCTCCATCCTCAACCATCCTTGTTCCTTTTTGGTTTAGTATCACCTCTTTGTTGTTTTCTTCCTTTGTAAACTATTAGTTTTAGGTTTCCTACGTTTTAAGGGTAATTTGGTTCATTGCCAAAAGATAACTCAAAATATCGTCACGTAGCTTCTTTAACTCGATCATTTCGTGATTCAGAGTTCATGCTCTAGTGAATTTCTGTCTTACATTTAACATGTTTAACGACTACATACCGTGTTCCCATCCCTTGGCTCTTGCGTGCACATAGCCAAACTTTTTACCAAGGTCAATGCTCTGCAAAAATGGTAATTCAGTAGCTGATATTGCAGTTTTCTACCGGGTGGCACACAAATGAGAATGATCTAATGACGACGGATGAAAAACCGTCTTCTATTTCGTTATCAGTATGTATAGATTGAAATGAAAGAGACGTTCTTACCTCCATCACCAACTCCACGAGATACCTCATAAAGTTTACTGCAATAATATTTAGATCCAAATTATTTTTGCGTAATAAAATTTTTGCATTTTATTCTGTTGTGGCTCACCTTCATAATGATGAACATTTGGTTATATATCACAGTATAATTTAATGCGGCTTTCAAATGACAATTACGAGAGAAGATGGTCTTTCTCGATATCCCGCTTTCCTAAATGTTATTTTCAGCTCTGAAATCAGTTATTTCTCTGAGTAGAATTAGGTCATCCCCTGCTTTTCGTTTATCGCGTCGAATGCATTTCCTGATTTTGGGTCGGTCGGTCGGTCCTCTTTAGACAATTCACATTAAAAGTGAAAAATGTTTGACTGCGTCAAATTACCTTTTTGACTCGGTCGGACGACGCTAAACGAAGAAAAAAGCGGATGGCCTAGTAAAAAGTCATGGAATTTGAAGACTTCATTTTCCAGACCTGGAAAGTCCTGATAGTTAAGGAATGCAAGTGTGGGCCATGGGAAGTCTTGGTAGGAAAACGCCGGATGGCGAAAAACGGATATTGCCGCGCGTGAGGGCAATTAATTTTTTCTTCACTTTTAAAAAAGCCGACCAGTGTGGGATGTTGCTAAAAGTGGTAACGGGGAACGGGAACCGGGAACCGGGAACCGGAGTCTGGGAACGATTTTTCAGCGGTTTTCCACAAAAAAATACAAAATGGCGGACGGGGAAACTTCTCAGCGAAAAGGGAAGCACGGAAATTGTCGGTCTTCTGGTCTGAAATCTGTGGAATAAAGAATACTAGTGCAAGAGCTAAGTGCCCGTTCCCCGTTCCCCGTTACCACTTTTAGTAACATCCGACCAGTGTGTGGAAAATTTCCTCCTTAATTTCCCAACTGACTTTCACAACTCGCCAGATTCTGTTTCTGGAAAAGTCGCTGTCGTACCTCAGGGTTTCTCGAATTTGCATCACGTTGTCCCATGGCCTTACTCTCATCGACCGTAGCTCTCGACCAATGAACGCGTGAGAATTCCCTCAGTTACTGTGTATTTTATTTTATTATTTTAACAGCCGTGAAATACCAGGTCAGCTTTCGTGCTCTGTGGTTATGTAATAAATCACGCCTTTCGCAGCAAAAGTGAAAAGGTTTGGAATTTCATTGGTGTTTATATAATAAATAGAATATTACATGGCCGCTTGGAGATACGAAATTTCTCTTCTCGTGTTGGACCATATTTCATACCTTCCAACACTCGAACAGAAATTTCGTATCTCCGCGCGGCCATGTAATATCCTCTAAATACATCAGTTGACAGACACACCTTCTTTGCAGTCAGGGTCATTAAACAGATCGAGCAGTCTGTCCCTGATGTTTCTACCTGGACTTCGGCGATTGACTGGGAAACCTGCCAAACAAATATACAACAGCAACAATTTATTGAGGTATTTCCATATTGCATGGAATTACCTAATCTAAACAAGCATTTAAATTTCTAATTTACTGCTTCGATTTATCACCAATCATTTCAAATGTTAGCTGATTGGCTTGTGAAAGTAATTATCAATATGTGGTACCCTGGGCGCCAGAGGGTTTTTTGTGGCGAAGCCGCTATCAGTGAGCGGCTTCTCCACAAAAAACTCTGGCACCCAGGGTAAATATCTGGCGTTTTACGGTCAAGAAATTAACAATTGCGTGGTTGCGGTAAATTGTAACTTTATGTCGCGGTTTTCGGTTTTCGCGTGTTTGGTGGCGGATTTTTTCCCCGAAACTTTCCTTCTGAAACTTTTCCGAACTGAAGTGATTGCCTTTTAGAGGCTAAAGCAAGTTAGGAAATGAGGCTGTTTTACAGCTGTCTGCACAGCCCACGACATTTCGGTGTGGGAAGTATTATGAAGACCTGGACATCAATACGTGCTGGACTGCGCCATTTCGCGATAAACTGAGCTAACATAAATTTCACACTGAATGGAATTAGAAACAAAATCGGTTCTGTTCTTAAGATCGTATGGTATTTGTGACGAGGATAACGATTATTGAGCTGACGCAGTAAATAATTTGTTAAGTACTGTTCAAAGATCAGTTATCAGTGATCCTCTTTCTGCTATTTTGGCGATTTCGGTCTTTGGGAGAAAACGAAAACGGTTTGCGATCCTGGGTGAGGGGTGCTTGACCCATGTTTGGGCATAGGGCTGCCGCTGGACCAAAATAACCTCAAACATGTACCCTGTTTAGGACCAAGGAAAACATTCTTTTTTTACACTATCGCTAATATCTAGTCCTGAAAATGATCTAATGTCGACTGATGACCGGCTAAATAAATACTGATGAACGTTTCTCATTTCGGGTATGCTTAAAACTCGAGGAAAGTCTTGAACTCATACACTGTAGCACGTCCCCGTATAGCCCGTATTAGGAAGTACCCCCCACCCCGGGTTTGCGATATAGGACGGCCAAAATATGGCGGTTTCCGGAATGTACGACTCCCTATAATAGACCCTTATTACACTTACAGTCTCTGATACAGTCAGATTATCAGATAATAACCAGATATATATATATATGTATAGTTCATGACAATGAATATAATACAAAAGAACAAGTGTATTTACAAATAAATGCGGCATAGATCGATGCTATTGACTGAAAGAATAAAATATTTGAATTGATAGCTGGACCTTCGAAAAACTAAACATGGCATCTGCCCCACATACATATTAGATCACATATACATATACATACGTATCACACATACATATCAGATCCACCCAATATAGCCTTAGGCTAAGAACTCAGAATTCGTCATACCACGTTTAATACTGAAACGTATGGAAAGCATTCCATATCTTGGACCGACATTATGGCGCCGCCTACCCCGGGGCAATGCAAGCACCCTGAGTCAGTTTAAGAAACCAGTAAGACAAATGGATTTAATTAATGTGGACCTGACTGTTTTCTGACTTTCCAGTTTCTCTGCAGCTCGTAGAGACAAGGAGTATTTTTAATAGAGTAGTATCGGTAGATTTCTATATTATTATTATTTATTCTTAGAATAGCTAGCATTGGTATTTCTGTATAAGTAACCTAGAATTTCATTATATTTAATATTTACTTAGTATTTATTGGTTACTGTATCTCCAATAGAACAATTCCGATATATTAATATTCTAACATGTCACCGAGGCTTGGGGGAATAAAACAAAAGATTTTGCATCGAGGCTTAGGGATGAATAAATAATTTCTTTTGTTTTATTCCCCTAAGCCTCGGCGCCATGTTAGAATTTTAATATATCGGAATTGGTCTATTAGCACGTATGCATCCCCCTGCCCCCCCCCCCCCCCCTAGTACGCTTGTGCTGCACTACCAGGAAAATATTTCACTTTAATCTCTTTCTCCGATGCAAGCCACTGCACACAAGTACGCTAAAGTCTGCTAACTCGTGCAACTTTATTTTGACAAGATATTGCGACCTGCCTGTGTTCGATTGCATTTAGTATTTAACAATTAGATGGTGAGCTCGAGGCTCGATTTTCGGTCGGGTTGTACTAGTATAATATTGTATTAACTAACCGTGTCTGCAAACCCGGCTGTCCTTTGAGTAAATGTCCACGTCTATTCTGTTCTCGAGATCAAATTCGCCGTCCTCGTCATGCTTCTCGACTAATTCGCCAATCGTCTTGAACAGACCTGAACGGAAATTAAACAGATATTGAGAAACAAATAAATTTTACCATACCTGCAGAAATTCTCGCGCGTTCATTGGCTAATATTCACGGTCGAAAATTGCATCGAAACATGATGACGTAATATGACGCCATCAAGCGCTTGTTGAAAACTTTCAACAACTTTAATTTTAAGTCTTAATGCTACTGCATCCATGCCAAAGGGACTCCTTTAAGAGGAAATCATCAAATTCGTTTTCAAGATGAATATGGATCCGGATTGAATTAATCTGTGAAGGGAAAACTCCAAAGTCTGACGTGAAACTGAACTTTGTATAATTTAATACATCTGGTTTTCGGGAATTTCCGAATGGAGTTAAGGTTAGTTATTAAAATTATGCTTCTACATTTTGGTTTTGAGTTGCTTTACGTAGTTTGACGTTTGTGGGTATTTGTGATTCTGTAAGTTTTTGAATCGTTTCTTAGAATTACAGGTTCGCTCGAACTTTTACCTCATGAAAGCAAGCCTTTGTCATTTGGCTTTGTTTTGTTATGGTAAAAAGCAAATAGACACGAGTTTGTTATGGTACGGTCCTGTAATCGTCCACGAATTTCTTTATCACATTGTCAAATTTGGTTTTCACCACTTTGAACTGCAGAAATCGCGGTGGCCTCGGCTGCACAAAATTTGACAACGTATGTGATGAAGAAAATCGTGGTCGATTACAGGATGTACCACAACAAGCTCACGTCTATTTAACAATTAGACTACGAGCCCGAGTTTTTTGTTCCTGCTGTTCGTATACCCTAAAAATTTTTTATAACTTTGGTGATAAATAATTCAGTTGAGGTGAGCTGTAGTACATACCATCCAATTTTTCGTCGCAAGCAGCTTCTACAATCATTCCTCCAATCACGATGATTGCTTTTATTACAGGGTGATCATGGAGTTCGTGCTCCTCAGCCAAATCAGAAAATGCTGCAAAAATTTCTAAAGAGAAGAAATCAAAGAAACATATATTTAGTTACGGGAGTTATCGCTAAGGCTCTCTTGCGCGTCACGCATCACGCGTCATGCGTAACGCGTACCCTCTCTCTCGTTATCACGCATTTCCCGCAATGATTTTGTAGCGAGGGATTACGGCAACACTGCAACGATCGTTTTATCAATCACATTGATGTCTTATACCAAGAAATATCGCAACCATAATTGCCCATTTTGTATAGTAACCGTAGCAGTAACAGTAACCGTTTGCCTCGGCTCCGCGCGGGCGGGCGACTGGGGACGGACAGCAGTAACAGGTATGTCTACCTTAAGGCAAGTCAAGTCAAGTAACTTTATTTAAACTCGGCAAAAAACATCAGGCATAGCCTAGTGCCCCACCAGGCCGGAGTCTATGCCAGTTTCCTTAGCATGAAGTGACTCAGAGTATTTCTCATTCTCGTCCCCATAGCCCTGTTCGTTTCTCTTAGCCGGTGGGACCTTGACACGAAAAACGGAGGGCTCTGCGGACATAGGATTTCCAGTCCGAGATTCTAGGACTTCCGGACTTCATGTATATAGTATTGATGTTTCTACATGTTGTGTGCCGCAATATGGCGGCCGGCACTATCAGCAAACAGCACCTAAAGATAATACGTACGTATATAGACGGGTTGCGATTCAACTTACCAACTTGCGGGTACATTTCAGCGTATTTAAACATCTGGCGAACGTCATCTACGAAGTCTAAGGCGTCCTTCTCTTTCAACAATTCAGGCAAAACTAGGGCAAGAAAAGGGGCTTAAACACGGTCCAATAAGTTAGATCTTCATCAAATATCACTTTAAGGCGCTGACCTCGCTACAAGGTACTGATACCGATTGCAAGGGCTGGTGTTAGTAACTGCAGACGTAACGAGATAGCATATATTATAGGAGCCACTGGGGAAAGAGTCTTCCAAACAGCTCTCTGAATGTTGTCTCTTGATTGGGCTATTGGGGCAGAAAAAATTCCTTTGTATTATTCTGCCCAATCGGTGAACAGTAACTTTTGAATCACTTTCGTGTGTTCTTTCCAGTGGCGGATTCAGGTGAAGGGTCGGGGGTTCCCTTAAAACAAGACGTTCCACTATAAAAGGGATAACTCCTCCCACATTTCACACCCTTCTGTCTCGAAATGTAAATTTACACTCTTGCATTCATAACATGCTGTTCAGTCAAGCGTCCCGCAAACTAAACACACTTTAAAATCCCATAAAGCCAAAACATACCCAACCTCGTTCCCAGGGTCTCTCATACTTCGGGAGGGCGGGAAGGTGAGAGACCCTTGGAACGAGGTTGAAAGATACCTTGGACTAAAAGAGGATAAAGCTTTCCACAACATTTCCCCCATAAATGAAACGCATTTTCTCAGTAGCTGTCGTAAAAAAACACCGGTGTTTGCAAGCTAATTAGGCTTTGACAGGTGAATGACAACAGGAGGGGAGAATGGCCAGCTGGACAGGCCCCTTTTATACTGGAACTTCTTGTTACTCGGGCTCGCCGAGTTGTAATTTCGGCATTATTTTTTTTTTCCACGTTCAGTCACAAATCGCCGTCTGGGCTTTAAAGCGCATGCGTCGAGTAGGTGAGCGGTCGCTCAACGCTCTGCACCGCTGAGCACATGGAAAGCAGAAGTTATTTGAAAATTTATTGTAGCACGGATTCCATGACTTCAAGGGAGCTGAAATCACATAGAAACGAACACGCTGTTCGCGGTAGGCCCATGCGAAAGGACGTTGAGCATGTTCAGAACGGGTCAGTCCGCATGCCTTACGAGAGATCAATTTACGAGCGAACATTTATGAGTGATCCGTGTTCATGTCAATAAACAAAAGTTGAAATACACGAGCTTCAAATTATAAAGTGCAAAGTTATAACTTTGCCGGGGTGGGCAATCATAGAATACATTTTATTGTCTATTCAATCCAAGTCAGCGGACGTCAGAGGCTCCAACTATCTCTGTATTTCAATTTTACGAACCAGAAATGATATGGAAATTACTATAAATATGCAAATTCACAGGCAACCATTCGATCTCGTCACATACATGTAGGTATAAAACACTTTCATAGCTGTACATAAGGTGACACAGAGTTATCGCGGTTTTGTAATTAATCTATATCTATACATAAAAATCAAGTTTCAGTGAAAAAGAGCAGCCCGAGTGCACGCAGTCATGCGTCTAGTTTAAACATGAATTAAAGCTTATTTACCTGCTTCATGAACATAGCTTGCGAAGATCTTTTTAATAACAACGCATCGCTGATGTTGTTGGATGACGTGCTTTCCCACCAATCCCCTTAACTCATCGTTCGATTTGCCGGATTTCACCCCATCTAAAAGCTCCTTGGCAGATTCTAAAAAAATTCAAAGGCACAAAATCATGCTTTCTACGAGAAGATAGTTTTACTGGAACATGATGCGTAACATTGTCACTTTTGCCCACAAAATGACGTCATGAATGACCGAGCCATCCTAGGTACCGTCCGCACCTTGCTGACAAATTTTGTTCGGCAAAAAAAAACTAATTGTCAGTTTGGTCATCGTGTGCGCATGACCACATAATGTCAATCACCTTGAAATCGGAGAAGGTCCAACACCGGAAGTCCGCGAGTCCCTCTACGCATGCTCACAATTTGATTGCGGCCAGACGACTCGATTCCTTGGTGCTGACCAAACGAATCGCGGCCTCTGGTGACGAGAACCTAGCCCCTTTCGGCTTCGTCACGCGTTCCTTCCCCACGGAACGCATGACGAAGCCCGCAGGACGTCTGCGTGGGAGACAAGATCGGGTACAATACCTTCGCTTGTTTTGTCTCTAGCCTCTTTCAGTTCCTTCAAAGCTGGTCCGACGACGAGTACCTGTAGTAAATGAAAGTGTCAGCTGTGCTAATCAGTATAATATGCATATGATGATAATTATATAACTTTTTCCTTTGTTTTCTTCGGTTACACCTTCACTGGTATCTTCTCTCGCCCTCCAGATCTGCAGTTATTTCTTCTAGATTAAAGGGAAGGCTATATCACAGTATTTTACTATGTATTTCTGCTTGTTTTAGTTAATTTTGAGCTCTAAACTTCAACTTTAAAAAAACAAATTTACCAAAAGATTGGTCGAATGATTATGATGCCCAAAGTAATAACTGCACCACTTACCGATTCAGCCAATTTCTTCAGAGGATTCGATCCACCATCGCCGCCTTCGCCATGATGATCATTAAATGAACTTTTTGCAAAAAGACCAGCGAGGTGAGCAGTATGCTTTGAGCTAATTGAAGGATTGGTGAATTTGTTTGCATCAATTGGTCCATCTGTGAATGAATAGAAAGTTGTGTCACTTTATGCAGAGTATTGAATAGAATCTAAAGTTCAACTAAATGGCCAAACATGTTTCCCGTGATTCATTCGTTCGTCCGCTGTTCCGTTCGTCCGTTCGATCGTTCTGTCGTGTCGTTCGCCCAGGGTAGGGTGGCGAGGGGGGGAGGGGAGTGGAGGGTGGGTGAGGGTTGTTCGTCCGTCCTTCCATTCCTTTCGTTCGTTCGTCTGTCCGTTCGTTCGTCCGTCCGTTCTTCTGTCCGTTCGTTCGTTCGTCCGTTCGTCTGTCCGTTTATTCGTTCGTTCGCCCGTTCGTGTTCGTTCGTTCTTTAGTTTACTCGTTTATATTTTCGTCCTTTCGTTAATTGTTCATTCATTTATTCGGTCCATCTATTTTCGGATGCAGTTGAATCTTCGTGTTAGCTGAGCTGGAACGAAATTATAAAAAATGATCAAGCAATAAAGATGATGTTTGTTGGGTGCAAAGCTGACTGACCACGTGATAAAATCCGGACCACGTTCCTGAAATGGAACGAAAATCTGAAACCCGCTTCAGTTGCCATGAACGATATGGATATGGATTGTTCAGATTGCCATTTAGATTTGTTGGAAAATTTAATTAAATCCGAAGTAGATTAGTTAGAGAGCGATTTAACACTTTACCTGTTTGAGAGTAACCGCATCGTTCAATTCAACACGAATTTTGACCCGTAAATGTTTTCCGTTTCCACGTGGGTTTGCGTCACCGCAAAGGATATTTTGGCTTGTTTTAAGATGGAAACACGACGTGTAGCTTGTTGATCATTCGCATCTATTTCACGGCCAACACAACACCCTCCCTCTTTCGTCTCCCTGCCCCTGCCTCTAGCGTCAATGAGATACTAGAACAGCGAAGCGCACGAGTGAAGTCATGGGGTAAACTGGAATGGCGGAAGATTTGAAACTTTCTTTAAGCGCGCCTGAAAGGGCAACTCTGTAGACTGGTATTATTACCCTCGTTAAACAAAGTTAATTATTTCTTTATTTACTTGGTTTGGCTCGGTCGTGTGTGTGTGACGATACATTTCAACTTGGACCAGTTAGTGTAACGCCATAGAGTATCCAACAGAAAATCGGTTGCTTCAGTGGTACTAAAGAAAGATCAAAGTTTCAGATGAAGTACGTTTTATCGAAATCGGAGTTACCATAGCAACGTAGTGACGTCATGCCCATTTTGCCCGAGACCGAATAACTTGTCATCGATCAAGAGACAATTTTGGAAAACCCTTCCTGAATTTCTACCCGACATACTTTTTTAAAGGTCAGCAAAATTTGAAGGATTTTTATAAGAGCGATTTTGAGAAAATTTATGGCAAAGTTTTAAGGTGCTAAAATACAATATAAAGTTATTTTAATCTCTAAATATTATTGAAATGTTTTCCCACAAGACTAGCTGATGCAAGATGATATTAGTCTTAAATGAATCTAATAATTACATTGAGTGAAAATATAGAAATTGTTTTGTTAGATTTCCGAAAACACTGGCTTGAATATGAACTGGAGTGAAGTGTTATTTTGCTTTTTCTCAAAAATTGGCGGTACATTTACAAAGTGATTGATAAAATTTCTTAAAACTTTTTTTTTACAAGTAGATTAACCAATGATAAATATAATCCCCGAGTTTTAACTTCATTGAAACATTCCAAGGCTGTAAATTTGTAGCCTAAACTTTGGTAAACATTGCGCTTATTTTCCGGCTAGTTGGCCTGCGGTTCTAATTATGCCTCTCCATTGTATCGAATCTTCGTGCAGTTATAAATTTCATTGCGTCATGTATTCGTATGACATTATATCAATTCATGGCGCACTGAAATTTACCCAATGTCTGATTTTTCAAGTTGCTGGTTGAGAAAAATTGCTAGATGTTGGGTATGGTGTTGTCTTCTTAGTAAATTTTCTCGAAGTTCTTCAAATTTTTCAGATCTTTAGAAAAGTATGTCAGGTCGAAAATCCAGGAAGGGTTTCGCACTAGGCCTTTCCACCTTTTGAGCACTTTTTTGAGTTTGGGGCACTATTTTGCATTTTGAGCACCCTTTAGCACTTTTTCGCACTTTTGGCAACATTTGAGCAATATTTCACATTTCGAGCAAATTTCGAGCAGCATATGTCTTTTAAAACATTTTAAAGCCAAAACTGTGTGTCGCTCGCAACGAGAATCGTGTTCCAGGTCATAAATTTGAATAACTAATGTGTTGTCAAGAATAAAAGACCGTTGTCATGGAAAGGCACGTGGAATTATCCTTGCGTGAGAACAGAAGTTTCTGATTGGCTGCAGATGTATCATGTTTGTGTCATCTCAAATTTCTCAATCATCTGATGTCTAGGCTTTACACTACTAAAAATTGACATATTTACGAAAAGCTCAGAGGTAACTGTTCACAACTTTTAGCACTTTTTGAGCACTTTTTGGCACTTTTTAGCCATTTTTGTCAGCACTTTTTTAGGATTTTACCAGCGCAATCGGGAAAGGCCTATTTCCCACAATTATCTCTTGATGGCAAGTTATCCGGTCTCATGTAAAATGTGCATGACGTCACTACGGTGCCATGGTAACTCCGATTTCGATAAAACGTTCTTCATCTGAAACTTTCATAGTTCTCTTGTGCACCTGGAGCGATCTTTTTTCCGCCGGATACTCTATGGCGTTACACTAGCTGATCAAAGTTGAAAAGCATCGTCACTAAAAAATCGAGCCACCTTGGCGAAGCTAAGTGTCTTTTCAACCGCAAGCTGAATTATTTACAGTGCGGACACAAGAACCGTGAAAACGTAGCCATTTTTTAATCCTCTTCTACCATTATCCAATGTTAGCCATTCATATAAACAGACGAATTAGCTTTCTTAGGTGCTCAAAACACTGATCCTTTGGTCTATGTCAAGTAGCTCTCATTGGATATTCATAAATAAAAGTAAAAATAAATGTCAAGTGTTCACGGTTTGAGTGTCCGCACTGTAAGTTGTTATTGCTGACAAGTCAAAGTTACTTTATGTATGTTTTGAAAGCACGTTTTATTTAAACGGCTAAGCTAACTTAATCTCCGCCTTTCGTATTTGTGGCAGATAGCAGATACATGATAAGGTCATTCAGCCGGATTGCATACTTAAATACTTTCTTTAAATGATAGTTTTTTTTTATCTTAGGAACTAAGCGAACCCCGCACGGCCCGCAGAGATATGATCAACTGAATGTTCCGACCACTGGATGAGACACCCGATCGGATTGCGGAAAGCATTATGCAGTGAATCGAGTCGAGCAATGCCGGTTTTGATCAAATAACACTGGCCTTTAAATCGATAAAAGATTACGAACAGCACAACACCGACAAAGGTTTGATCAACAACTCTATGGAGATCGAAAATTTTTTCCGCATTCGCAACCAAAGTGTTTTGTTTTGCCTGGACAAATTATTTTCCCAGAGGAATGTAAACTAAAAAAATGTCTTGCATAGACTGCAGATTATCAGTCCTACAGCGTCGTCAATCAAAAGATTTGATCAACAACTGTATGGGGGTCACAGTGTACTGATTTTCCGCATTTGTAACTAAGGACTTTGTTCAGTCGCGACAATGTGATGTTAAATTAATGGTTACGCGATCACAGCCCCAAACTTTGAGGCTGATTGTACATGTTTGCCTCTGTAAACATTTTTTCCCGCATTTTATAATCAGTATTTTATCCGGTCGTACAAAATTGCAGGAAAAACTCTTTGTCCTCTTGAATGCATGGCGCTGTTTTTTTTTTTTTTTTTCCACTTTTGCATTTTTATACGAGTATTAGCGTATGGCGTAGCTTGGGTAAATCTGCTCTGATCA
The DNA here is from genome assembly GCA_947652115.1 of Blastomussa wellsi. Lineage (NCBI taxonomy): Eukaryota > Metazoa > Cnidaria > Anthozoa > Scleractinia > Plerogyridae > Blastomussa > Blastomussa wellsi. Next base: position 24,308,853 of record OX393564.1, read on the forward strand.
TTAATTGTTTGTTCGAAATGATGCTAAATTTACGTGATATAGCTGTTTTTCTAAGCTTCTAAAATGAACTACAACCTGAAAATAGGCGAGGTTGCAGACATTGATTCTCATCTCTCAGGTTTAACAAATAAACTGCAAACATTCCTTGACACAGCCGGGTGGACAAAAAGTGCAAATTTGTTGTGAAAATGATGTTTAGCAAGCTTAGAGAGCTGTTCGTAAAATCTAATTTAACTCGGGGCGATGGTGATACACAGGTGGAAAGCATAAAATTGAAGAGTTTCGCGATTGATGTGATCGTAACAACTGATTCGCGTTGATCAGGACTGAATTAAATATCCAGAGATATCGAAAACAACAGAGTTTTAATATTGTTACCTTTTAGCAAATGATGTAGTCTACTTTCCCTTGCCTCTGGAAGACCAACCAGGTTCGGAATTGCTCCAGCTGCAGAGATGAAAAGCAAAGTGGAAATAAAAATCTTCATTTTCTATCGCTGTTGTTGGGTTGTCGAGCGTTCGCCCCTGTCGATTGACCCGAAAACTGAGCTGAGCTACCCTAAGTGCAGGCTTTTTTGTTTGATTTATTTGGCTTTATTCTAATTCCAAAGAGTTGTCAACGTTCATTTTCTCCTCCAACTGTTAATATAATGTCAAGCAGTTAGGTGGGGAGAATACAGAGAGCCATTAGTCGCTTGATTATCGCACAAGTGTACCAGCAAATTCTCAATACGGTGTTCAGAAGGATCCTGTGACAAATCAAGGGAGGATTTCTATTTCGATGTCAAGACTAAAATCATTCATTACGTAACTTCTGACAATTGTTTTTGACATCGAGTCATGCGTAAAAAAAATTATTCTTTTCTTTTTTCAAAGCGGAAAAAATTTCAATTTGTCACGTTGCATTGCACGAAAAAGCATGTTACTGCAATTTTCCGGGTATGGCCTGAAAGAAACTTTAACTTTGATTTTCTATATGCCGACTTAGTTAACTATGATACCGATAAAGATATAAAAGCAACAAGTGTTCTGACTATCAAGCTGTTTAAAAGAGCAGAGGTTTTTAGCTGCTATTGATATTGCGTGTAGTTTCTCGCAAGTTAATTATTTATAGGGCATTTGACATGGAGTACTTTTAAAAACGACTCCCAAAGGCATCCGGTTTTCAAAGTTCATAGAATGCCTACAGAAAATTTGGTTGGTTAATGTCAATAATATTCAAACGTTGCCAAGGTAACAGTAGCTTATTCCTGCGTTGCTGTGATTTGCATGAGGGAAAGTTCGATCGAAACAATGTTAACATTATACAAAGGTTTTAAACTTAAGCTTTTAGAAGGGATTTCATCTTTTTCAAGTTGCGATCTAAAGCTTTTGATGGTATCAAAGTGATGTCACGGCTTTTCTGGCCTTATTACACTGACATAGCAATTTTTAACAAGACTTTACCACTAGTTGTAGATTTCCAATGGTGTAAATTCGTTTTTGGGGTCTTGAATTTTTTTAAGTAATGCTCGTGGCGTTGTCCCTTTAAGAGGGCCCTTATTACCTACAGAGTTCGGAAGTTGCTAAGGGATTGCTGGAGACGGTCTCCAGCAGAAAATTTGAAATCTAGAGGCTCGGAAATGGTATTTCAACATTCTCCATGAGATATTTCTTAAAAAAAAGACAGCCTGGACAAGTGTAAAATGCAATATTTTGAAAGTTTTGTAAGCTTGATACATATTTTTCAGCTTTCCACGATATCATCCTGGCCTGCGCGTAAGGAAGAACGTAAACACGAATCGTTTCCGACAGGTTTTGAACAAGGTTGTAGCTTTGTAAATTCTCGTCACTAAATGAAGCAAGTAGGATTCAAGCACTTGTTTCATCTGGTTAGTGCTCTATGTATTTTACGTCTTTTCTGAAATAACTACTGAGCATGAATCGAATTAACGTTAAAGGAAGAAGTTCATTATTCAGTCAAAAATGTGATAAGATATTATTCCATGCTTAAAAATAACTCTGGAATGACAACAATAACTGTCAGTATTAAACTTAATTTTTTCTACAAAATGGCGCTTTTTCGTTTACGTTTTACTTTTTTGTTATTTACGCTTTCGTTTTTTTATTTCTTCATACGAACCTTATACTAGCTGAAGCCCCCCAGGGGGGGGGGGGGGGGGTATACCAGTAATTTATATTTACAAATGTCAAAGCAGAAAGAAAAATCTTACATCCATCGTGGTGCTGACAGTAAATCAGATGATTCTCACCCCATAAATTAATTCTTTAATTGAAGTTAACATTAAAAATATCATTGGCACCAATTATCCCTGTTCATGTGAATGAAGCCTCAAAATATCGAAACCTAATCATTGCTAAGCCTTATTTCATCCATCGTGGTGCTGACAGTAAATCAGATGATTCTCACACCAAAAAAAGCAATGATAAAAATTAATTCTTTAATTGAAGTAAACATTAAAAATATCATTGGAACGAATTATCCCCGTTCATGTGAATGAAGCCTCAAAATATCGAAATCTAATAATTGCTAAGCCTATTTCATGAACCGTAGAACTGACGGTACTAACTGTTTCATGTTTTAGAGAAATGAATGAATAGCAACTGAATTCATTTCTCGTTCGAGTCAATCTTAGGGTGCGTTTCTTTAAGAAATTTTTGCGTTTCTTTGCTGAACAGATCAATTAATTCAAGATCATGCACTCGAATCATGGTGCATCAAAGGAACCGAAGAATCCACTCCAAAAATCTCACGTTGGGAGGGGAATGCATTCAATCCATTCCATCCACAATCAATCACAGTTACGCAGAAAATATCAGGAGAGCCAATTCCCCAGACAGTGGCATTATATCTTGATAATTTAGATATTAAACTGGCGGTACATTAAAGTAATTCTAATGTAGAAAAATATACATACCTTCTTTGCATTGTTTGAAGATAATGCTAAGAAATTTTGCCTTGCTGCCTTGGTGTAGTTTAAGGGATTCCATTTAACCTAATTAATTAAAAAAAGGAAAATAATTAAATTATACCAGGAAGTTCAAAAATGGTCATGGGAAAATTGTCAATAAACAATGTATCACGTAATTTTATTACGCAGATAATTTACGTGATACATTTCCCATTTAACTGTGTCAGATTACATGTAGTAAATCAGTAAAACAACAATTTATAAAGATATTGGCTAAAGAGGACTTTATAATTATTAACATAAGCTTGATTTGGAAGCGTGGACAAACATCATTAATTCTTTTTCTTTTGTCAAGTTTTTCTGCAGAAGTTCTTTTTGTTGTTAAGAGATGGAAAACAATATTTATGAGTGTTATTTACACGTGAAATAAATTCAAAGAGTTCCCCTCCCGTCATTTCTAAGTAAACAGCAGGGGTCACTCCTTGTGTTATAAGCTATGAAGTTTTTCAATATTGTGATTACAGGTCTTTAAAAAAATTAGTTATTAACTTACTTTCCGGGCATTTTCTGCTGTTCTTCTCGTACAAGTAAGGAATAACTCTGTCCTTGAAGTCAAAGTTGCCTTGTGAATCTTCCTTTTCTACCATCCTTCAATCTTACCAAAAAGACCTGAAAAGTATAGATGGTTGTTAAGGGGAGGTATCACGGAGATTTTTTTCTAACTTGGTCAACAATGACTTGTTTGTTACAAGATTCTACTAGAAAACTGTGAGAAAAGAAAACAAAATAGACCTTTTCCGCTTGGGCGTGTTAGTTTTCCCAATGCAGACCATGGGAGTTTCTCTAGAGAATTGTTGTTGTGTTCATCCAAAAATTATTTATTCATGTACACGCAAATATTTGAAATAATATTTGAATTATTCACGATGAACGACAAATCTTTGTCAATGTATTTAATTGCCTTCAAGTGAAAGGTAGAATTCCAAAAAGGAGAGAAGAGATGGAGAAAGGCTGTAATTGACAACTTTTGGTCAAACTATTAAAAATTAGTCTTCCATGATAAGAGCTTCTTTAAGCAATTTTTGTGATGATGCTGTAACAGAATGTGAACATACCATCTAACTTCTCATCGTGGGCTGCCTCAGCTAGCATGTGTCCGATGGTTATGATCGCCTTGATGTTGGGGTGGTTATGAAGCTGCTTTGCGTATGCAATACCTTTAAACACCTCATAAACGTCTGCTGAGAAGGAAAAAAACAGAGACGCGGCAACAAACTAGACTGCTCATGGGTAGGCAGGCATTTTTCATTTACTTACCAAAAGAGTTTTGTCGCCGCAATAGCATGGTACATTAATACCGTGAGGTCCAACTCAGTTTTAATTAAGTCAAACAAGCCTGAAAACAAAACGATAATCACAAATTAATTATAGTAACATCTGCAAATTTGATGCCTTTCTCACTAAGTAACAACTTTATATATTTAGAAAAGTTATACCGGTGTTTCCTGCTCTTCTCTGAGGGGCTCCAACATGGCGGCGGAAACCAGTGGAAACATTTTAAGTTTACTTTGGTTCTCTCAAAATGATTCTTCTCATTGTTAAACTTTTCGCATAGACACTGCCCTCAACATATCGGTTACTCTGAACTCGAGAACATAACGCGAATCGCCATCTACCGAGCTGAAAACAGGCCAGCAGATATATGTTTAAAAATTGCTTTTATCTGATGAAGTTGAAAACTCAATTTTCCGACGTCACGTTTCCGCTATTTGGTAATGCTGGTGAAGACATGGCGTTTACTTTTACTCTGATTGTCCCTTGCCTCTTTCAGTACTTTTATGGCTGGTATGTTGACATGTAGCTGCAATTAAATGGTTTTGTTTATTAAGGCATCCTTTGCAATTGTAAATTATAACGAATTATGGAATACTCAACACATAATGAATGAGGAAATCGAAAAATAATGAAGGAATTATGGGTGAATGCACGAGAGAATAATCATCTTATGCTACCTAAATGTGTATTTTACAGAAGGGTAAAGATACATATTGATATGATATAAGCTTAAATCACAGCTGTCTTCAAATAATTTTCCTCCTCAGGAATGTAAGCTTAAGATGTATTGCACAGTTTACTAAATTATCAGACATATTAAATCATCCCTCCTATAACTGGTCCAAATTGCTTTACGCCTTACCAGTCCAGCTATATCCATCGCAGCCTGTTTGACAGCGGGATCTGGTTCTGTACTCGGTTTTGGGTTAATGCATGATCCTTCTACGTATTCCTTGTCGCCATGATCATTCACCTTCTTGCTGTGGTCCAAGAGGCTAGAAAGGTCAGCTGTGGAAGGGTTACCGAGTCTTTGTGAGTCATCTGTGAAAGAACAAATAACACAGGCATTTTCGCAGGCTCAAAAGAAGAAAAAAATAACAGTTTAAAATTGACTGTGTCATGGCCGAGTTCAGCATTTTTGCTATTAAGTTCGTGCCAAAGGCTCGCGATAATCAGAGTACGTCAAATCATAACTACGTGGCCATTAAAAACAATATGTATTCCGGGATTAGGTTTTTGTGGGGTCACAAACCTTCTCAAACTCATTAATAAGACAAGTTAAAAGAAAGGAAATTAGCACCGTGACCGTGGTTTGGAAATTTTGGTTTAGCATAGATTCTTTACGATTTTATTTCGTTGTTTTCTCCTTACTTTTTAGTTTTTTGTTAAGAAACTGATTAAACACTCGACGGAATGTTCTATCACATTTCCAAACACCTCGAAATTCGTCAAAAATACTCCGCTGAGCGCCATATTTTCAACTCTTCCCGGTGTTTGGAAATGTGATGAAACACCGTCTCTAGCGGTTGATATATTTCTTGCATAATGTTTGAAGATTTTTACAAGAGTTAAAAAAGGCCAAGAATGCTGATGAAAATGTGAAATTACTAAAGCAGGTTACGGACAATAAAAGAGAATCCATCGCCTTTTTTAGGATGGCTAACAAACAAATATCCAACTTCATGATTTAAAGACAAAGTCTTAAATAGAACCGAAAGGGCGTAACCAACTGCATTCAAAACAGCTCGAAGCGAAAAGTTTGTTTAGAAAAACTTCTCAAATGTTCTACCTTTGGGTTTTACATTCGTGCACAAACTTAAATTATTCTATGTTATACTTCGTAACAGGTACTTCATAATAAGAAAGTAAATCTACACAGACAATAATGTAGGAAGCATTTCACGAGCGAGAGTATAAGTGGGACTCAATCGCAGCACTGAAAAAATTGTCGTGCAAACGGACTCAAACAACATCAAAAATTTCAGAAAAATCAGAAAAATAGCACTCACCTTCCAGTCAAGTATTTTAACCTCACCTTCCAACTCGTCTCCGTCCGCCATGTTTTTTTGGCCCCGAAGCCGCGTTTCGCTGACAGCCAATCAGAAGCGTTGTAGCGGAGCGGAGAAAATGAAACCCATGAGTTGATTTTCTCATGGTTATCATGGCTAGCGATATTGCTCGTGGGCGCGTACGCACGACGACGGCGACGACGACGGAGTGGCGCAACATGGCGGTCATAAATAGCTGTGCCTTGTCAACACCTAAATTGGTAATTTTATTTAAGGAAACGCGTGATTTTAAAATAACATGCACAACGCTCGCGCGTAAGAATAATTATTTTAAATCCTTAATTAAAGTTTGAGGAAAAAAGGAGAGGTTCTGATTATTTATGAAGATAACATGGGCTTCGTTATAATCTAGCGAACGGAATTAATAACATATTTACAGGAGGAATTCTACCACTTGAAAAATACGGAAATTTCATGACTTTTATCAGCAATAATGCGAGTTTTCAGGTCTGTCAAAGCCATGCCTAACATTTAGCTTGTGGACGTCCTATGGACGTTCTTTACCTATTAGCACTGACTTGTCAAATATTGCCGATATTGGAAACGTCAGTGGCCATTTCTGTGCTGCACCAGGGCTGTTTTCTATATCAAATTTGGATCTAACATACCCGTTACTCTCATTTCTGGCAATTGGAATAAAAAATGCTCGAATTGTTAAAGCCTTAATTCTCAGTAAGCCAAACAAAATAAGCGATCACAAGATACAAGTGTTAAAAACGGGAAGATTTTCCAAACAAGAAGGTAGATTAAGTAATGTAAATAGTTCCAACCTAACGAAGTCGTTGCAGTAAAGATTGCAGCAGTGTTGTCTGTTGAATTTGCGCTTTAAAATGTTATGCTTGTGACGTATTTTCGGCAACTACTTATTTTGACAACAGTTAGGCGATGCTAAAGCTTAATACTAGCTCGAATTGAACCAATTTAAAACATCCTTACAGAAACTGTAGAAACAGAACAGAAATTAAAGTGCCCATAATGTCAAAATTTTCGATTTGGATTAAACGCAATTTTTTTATAATTTTTTAAAGACATTCAAATTTGCCGCCATTTTGGTCCACCATTCGCACCAGTTTTCCTCGGTTTGAAGTGAGTCGTGACGTAGGTTCAGGAACACGTGATTTGGGTCGTGACTTATCTGACTTGAAAACAAGTGATAATTTTGCTTCATAGTTGTCTCCATTTAGGACACGTAATAAAGCTTACCAATATCGTAAACGACCCGCACACGACCTGTGTATTTTTCACTAAAGGTCAAGGAAGGTTCCTGAACCTAGGTCACAGATATCAGTCACGTGGTCATGTTGAGCACGTTACTCTTTTGATCAGCGGCAGGGGTCGACCGCAAGAAAATATAATTTTGAACTTTGTAAAAATTCGTAAAAAAATTGCGTTTTATCCAAATCTAAAATTTTTTTTTGCAGAAGTTCATTTGGTGAAATGTAGAATTAGATGAGCGAAAATTTTTTTTTGACATTATGGGCACTTTAAAGATGTCCCACTTTCTGTTGTTTTCCAGCGAACCGAGTGGAACCCTTGTAAGAGCCAGTTACATGATAATTTGATAATTTTATTCTTTGCTTGTTTCTCTCCAAGCAAGCATGTTCATAGTGTGATATATTTGTTTTACGGGAAAATTATCATAAATTATGATGTGTAACTGGTTCGCTGGAAACAGAAATTTAGAGATCTTTAATTTCTGTTGCTGCAATTTCTGTTCCGTCGATTTGTGATGCTTTAAATTCTCTTTTAGTTAAATTTCAGTTCTGATTTCCTAAATTCTATTCTGTTGGTTCAATTTCAAATTGTATTGCCTTCATTTCTAAAAGCTCTACAGAACAGAATTTGAAACGAGCCGGGATTTTGGGAGATGATTCCTCATGGTTCTCAAGTTTCCATATCAGAAACGCCCGGGTCAACTGCTCGCCCAGGTGACTCAAAATTACCGAGAATGGCTCTTGGAGTTATATAGTTTAGCTTTTTTCGGTGGGAGCGTGCCAGCTTCAAAACGCTTTCAGCAGTCGTGTTATCGGAAAGCGGTCATCATTTTCCCTGGATCGGCGCCTGTTCTAGCCTGTCTAGATTTCTTACATTTAATAAATTTAAGACAAATGGTTGTTTAAATATGGCTTTATTTTAGTATTCAAACAGCATATTTACGTTTCAAAAATTCATGGATTTTCTTTTTACAATATTTTTGTGCATTAATTGCCACTGTATCCGTGGATAAATTAAGTGCGAAAGATCGTGCAGCAAGATGAAAGTGGCTAGCTTCAGCTTCGTGTGGCCGTTGGCAGTTATTTCATTCCCAAAATTCTTCTTGTTCTGAGCTGCAAAAGACAGAGAAATGCAACGTTCGACGCCATTCATAAAATTTCAAAGTTCCAAATTCATGCTAGTTATGAGCGGTGATACAAGGAAAGTTTCTCTGGAGTTAAGCGTGCCCTTGTTGTGCATAACAACGACGGTTAGGATAAATTTTATTTAACAATGAATTGTCATATATAATCTATTTTTAATAAAACCTCTATTACGGGTATCGTTGGGAGGGGATGGATGGCTTTCATATGAAAAGAGACGGAGATGCTCGTCGTTTCCCTTGGGGTGTAGATTCGGATGTTTGGTCTAGGTTAGGGTGTTCCGGACAAAATACGAATATTTTTAGCCTTCGTGGTCTCGTTTAGACTTGCGCGCCATGACATAGAAATATAAATGTTCTTTTTGGTATTTGATGTCTTTTTTGGAGTCAATGAGAGCATTAGCCACGCTCCGATGGGTATTCTTTTGGGGTTACCTTCTTAAAAGCCGACGACGATGCCCGTCTGTTTCATATTGTTGTCTCTCTCAGGATCGAATGGACTTGAGTGGGTATGTACAAAAATCCGAAACAACGGAAACGAAATCACCGTAACGAGCAAACTTTTGAGAAAAACGCTTTTTCAGGCTGCGAAGGCGACTTGTATCCCTGTTTCGGTGGTTTCGTTTCGTTGTTTCGGGTTTTAGTACTGCCGTTTGTCTGTATTCGCGAGCACAGAGTTTGCGAGCACGAGCATTGACAAAAATTAGCCTGTCGAAAAAGCATGGATGATTTGGAGTGTCGATTCAGAAGCAGGCAATGAGAAGTATAACAGAAACTTCACCATGACTTACTTGATTAGGTCAGATAAGCTAACTTCAATGTCGGCATTGACAGGCGGTTTGTAATCGGAAGGCTTGGGACTGCCAGAAGGCTTTGAACTGTCAGATGGCTTGGGGATGCGAGGTGTGTTAGGACTGCCCGAAGGCCTGGACTTTCTACGATGCAGACCATCATAAGGTTTGGGACCGCCTTGATTCTGACGATGAGCAGACCTTTTCTTGTTAGGTTTTGTAGTAGAATAATCAGTACCGTCGTTACTGGGCTGGGAACTTTCAGAAGGTTTGCGACCATTAGAAGGCTGAGGAAGTTTTGAAGGCTTAGGACTACCAGAAAGCTTGGGTTCTTGAGAAGGTTTAGCAACTTTCCAAAGTTTGGGACGATCAGTGGGCTTGCGACCAGCAGACTCTAATTTGTTCTTAACAACGAGTCCGACGATCATGGCCGTTCTCAGATTTGTTAACACGTAGTCGCCAACAGCGATGTGAGCTCGTTCCTTCATGCCTTTTTTCATAAAGCTTGTTACGTCTCTGATCATATCTGAAAAAACGGGAAACAGTTTCGACAATTCTTCGGATGTGGTAAGCTCATTACAAATTTATCTTTGTATTTCATAATTATGTCATGTGTTATAAGTCATCTACAAACTTCAGTAATAAGGCTAAAATGAATTGTGGTTGGTGTTTTGTTGGGTTTTAAATCAAACCGTGTATTTCATTGAATTATATTAAGCCTGAATGGGAAAAAGTTCTCCTCCCCTTGTACGTCGAGCTCCCTTGCATTTTAACCACGTTGCGTAGGATTCACTGTAACAATTATTACAAGACTGTATACTCAGTCGTGATCTTAAGTGTTATCACCCTACCATTAAGGCGTTTCTCCTCTAGTTTGTTAATAATTTCCACTTTTTTGCCGAGTTCGATGGCCTGGAAAAAGATAACAGTTGTTGACGAATGTCAACAAGTTCGTACTGTCTCCATCTATTTTAGGAGTTAGTTAGAACGAATGAAGTTGTATATGGTAATGTATAAAGTCGCTTTGGTTTTAAAGAAAATATTGAGTTTACCAAATGAATGTAACAAACACGAAAGAGGTAGCAATACAATTATCGATCTATGAGAAGAAATAGATTTTTTCCAATTGGGAAAATTTGAGAAGGATTTAAATTTTGGATAAAGTTTCCCGTGCCACCCGTGTTGAGTGCTTTGGTGTAACATTCAGAGAATTTCACGATACTCGAGAAATTCACTGTTTTCTCTTCACCCTTCTTTTATTTGATAAGGGATATAAGGGAAACTGTATATTGATTATCTTTGACAGGGGTTTGAAGGAGTTTTTCGAGTCCGACAGTTCACTGGAACAATGCAAGTGATAACCTAATTATCTCGGGATTTTTAGCCATTTGAGATTAACAGCATTAGGAAAATTGTTTATGTAAATGTTTTGTATGTTCAGTGCAGATCAGTGAACCAGTCGCTTAGATTAAGCAAAGGAAAGTTCCAGATGTTTACACTATTTCCTAGCCGCCATATTGGTGTACCAAAGTTGTACATGAATATGGCGGGTCCATACTGGGCTCTATAAATTTGTGCGCATTAAGACAATTATCTGAAGTTTGGAACAATGCATGGACATAAAGCTTGGAGAGGTAACTTCCTTAGAGGTAACTTCGTCCAACAAGTTGTTTGAGATTTAATTTTCCATTGCGTGACTGTGCAACCCAAGAATTAATAGGGAGTGAAATTATAAAATTTGTAGAGCGTCTCTAAATTCTTTATATTTGAAAATGCAAGAAAAATTAAAAGAAACACTTACATCCAGAGTGGTAGAAACAGTTAATCTAATAATTCTTCCTACAAAAATGATCAAAATATTAGATTTTTATAATTGAAGTAAACATGAAAAATATCATTGAAAAAATCAACGATATACACGTGAACGAAGTCTGAATATCGAAACTCATAATTGCTAATTAAAGGCAATATCATGAATCTGAGAATGTAACTATTTTTGTCCAAAATGTTCGAGACAAGTTAAATTAATTAATTTCTTGAATTCTTTTGTGGGGTTTCTTTTATTCAAATTAAAAAATCTTCCATGGGAGGGGAATGTATTCAATTCATTTCTTCTCCAACTATTCACAGTTACAGCCCATATAAATAGAGTACATGACAGTGCGATGTAAACTGGTCAGTGGTACATTTAAAACATGGCGATGTAAAAAAATGCATACCTTCCTTGCATTGTTTAAAGATAATGCTCAACAATTTTGCCTTGCTGCTTTGGTGCGATTTTAGAGATTTCATTAAACCTAATTAATTAAAGGAAACAGTTAATAATATTTCAATTTGGAAGCAAGAAATGGTTGCGGGAAAATAATTTCTTGTCAACAATGTATCACGTATTTTATTGCGCAGGCGATTTTTCCATTTAAAGTTGCCAATAAAATGAGTTAATTCATTTAAAGAATTATTTCTAATATATATTGGTTAGGGGAGCTGCAGTTTTTTTATGCAGTTTTTTCATTTGTTTATAATAACAGGTTTACAAAAATAATTAATTCCAGTTTGACTTACTTTCAAGGCATTTGCTGCTGTTCTTCCCATAAAGATAGGGAAGAACTTTATCTTTGAAGTCGAAGTCGCCTTCTGCCTCTTCGTTTTCTATTATCCTTTCGATATTGGCAAAAAGAACTGAAAATCAACAAATGGCTGTTAAAGGGGTGGTATCAAAGATTTTGGTTTAAAAAGTTTTTCTTCCTCTCAGTCGAGTTTACGTTCTAAAATTAATGATTAGTTGGACAGTGGTGTCTCACTCTTTTAACGTGAGAGTTACCGAGGTCGCCCGAGTGACCCCTCTTTCCTTAGAAAGGAGTTTAGGAACCAGGTATTACTCATTTTTGGTAATGTATGTATAATTGCTTTTAAATATATATTAAAGGAAACCTTGAAAATAAAGGTTTGCTAAGGTTGAAAAATACCATGAAGAACAACAAACAGAGTGGAGATCGAGAAGGACTGTAATACTTACAAACTTGAAAAATGTAGGTTAAACTTTATTAGTTTTCTATGACAGAGCTTTTAAGCTCTTTTTTGCGATACAGTAAAACAGAATGTGATCATACCATCGAGTTTCTGGTCGCAGGCTGCCTCAGCTAGGATTTGCCCGATCGCCATGATGGCCTTGATTCCGGGGTGGTTATGAAGCTCCTTTGCGTAGGCAACACCTTTGAATACCTCAAAAACGTCTGCCGAGGAAAAAAAAGGGAAATTAAATGAGACGCGGAAACGAACCAGACTGCTCATGGGTAGGCACGTATATTTTTATTTACTTACCAAAAGAGTTTTTATCTGCCGCTGTAATAATATGACCCATTAACACCGTGAGGTCCAAGTCTTCAGTTTTAATGAAATTGAACAAGCCTGAAAAAATATGAGAAATAAAAATAATCTGCAAATTTGATAGGTTTATTACCAAGTAATAAGTTTACATATTTATAAAAGTTATATCTGTGTCGCCTGTTCGTCTACAGATTTTTCAGAACATCTAAGCTCTGTTTTGTTGACGCTATAACTTTATGCAGATGCAGGAAATAGATGCTGAATCAGTGTTTCCTATTTTAAATTGTTCTTATTGCAGGATGAAAAGAACTTCGGAAACGATATTCGCAAATTTTCCACTGTGACAGACGTGTTTTGCCAAACGTGGCATTTTATATCTTTAATGTATTTTTTTTTTCATTTAAGGTTTTTTATCAATGTTTCGTGATTTCAGTTCCTGAAAGTACTGAAAGAACGGAAAAAGCCTTGTCTGAATAGAAGGCCCTTCTTTCCAAAGTCGGGAAAAAGAAACTGATGGTTGTTACGTGGAAGTCACATTTTTTTCTTCCGGTGATAATTGATAAAAACACTCTTGTCAGAGCTCCAGTAATTGAAGTTCTTCTCTAAAAAATCCAAATTTTAGGATTTGAGTGACGATAAGGATATTTACCTGTTACATGAGCATGGCGGGCAAATGCAAGTTTGATGTCAACACAGCGTTTGTTCAGCATCATAATATGTGCTCCCAAAACTTTCTTTAATAATAATACATCATCCTCTTTAGCCTGCCTCAGGACATTTACAATCTCCTTTGCATATTCTGAAACAAATTGAACATCTGCGTAAGCCTAGTGGTTCATCAGGCCGGATCTTGTCCACGTTTCCTTAACATGAAGCGTCTTAGAGTATTATCCCCTCTCCATCGCGGGTTGTCCCAGCATTAAATTAGCGGGCATATAGATTATAAACACTTAAAAATCATGTTCATGGACCAATAACATTGCGCAGTGATCCCGTCCAGGGCGGGAACCCGGAGCGTTGGATCCGGAATCCAGCCGCTGCATCTCCCACGAAATAAAATTAAACTCCAAGTTAAATATTGTTATGAGTGTACTCATTCACAAAGTCGTTTTGGCTTATTTCTTTGAATAAATTTTCAGTCACTTCGCACAGGAAGTTTACCTTTACTCTGATTGTCCCTTGCCTCTTTCAGTACTTTTATGGCTGGTATGATCAGATGTAACTGCAATTAAATGGTTGAGATTTATTGAGACATCCTTTGTGAATTACGAATTTTAACTTTAGCGAAGAATCCAGGGAACATGAAAAAAATAGAAAAGAAATTTGTCCCGACTGCTCAATGGACTGATGTTAGACAACACTTTTAAGATTGACCCGGCCTTCGTGGCAGATACGAGTCTTATTTTACAGTAATAATTATTAATATTAGTGTAGAATTCCCGAATTGGTCACCTCTTTTTGCAATGACCCTTTTACTTGATCGAAACTTCGAAAGCCCTCAAGTGTTGGAAACAGGTATCTGCAGTACAACATTCAGAAGCCGTTCTTGGAAGGCATGGCAGGTCGAAGAAATCAAGAAACAACAAGGAATTATGGAAAACGCATGACAAAATAATCATCTAATACCGTCTGAATGTGTATTTTACAGAAAGTCTAAATATACATATTGATAGGCCGTTTACAAATGCTAAATTTCAGCTAAATCACAGTACTTGGGTTAGCTTCAAAGAATTTTTTACATTTGTAATGTAGAATATATTGTTTAGTTTAACGACTTTGAACACACACATACACCTAGTCCCTCTATGTTACTGGTTCGAATTATTTTACGCCTTACCGATCCAACTATATCAATCACGGCCTGTTTGACAGCGGGATCTGGTCCTGGAATCGGTTCAGGGTTAACACCTGATCCTCCTTCGCTTTCCTCGTCGCCATTATCATTCAACTCCTTGGGTGGGTTCAAGAGGCTAGAAAGGTCATCTATGGAAGGGTTACCGAGTCTTCTAGCTTGGAACGGCTTATCTGTGGAAGAACATATTGAAACACAAGTATTTTCGCAGACTCTTAAAATGAGCAAAAAGAACAACTTAAAATTGGCTGTGTCACGGCTGAGTTTAGTACTTTATTAACAAGTTCTGCAAAACGCTCGCGACGAACAAACGACAAACAATATTTTTACGAGTAATATATATTCCAGGCTTATATATGCTGGTTAACGTAAACCTTCGGCATCTTGCCTTCGGACCCTTCCTGTAAATTAATGTATGACGATGTTTTGCAATAATTAACAAAGACCAAGAATGCTAATGAATAAAATTACTAAATCAGGTTATGGATAATGAAATTGATTCCATCATGTTAGCAAAGAGGCGAACAATAAGTCAAAACTCTTTTTCGAGAGAGTTGACATCGAAAGATGTAATGTTTTCATTGATAAAACAATTTTACTTATTATGCAAATCAACTTTAAAAAATACCTACTAACTGCATGTTGTTAAATTAGAGCATAATTAATCTTCAAATTGCAAAGGTTTCAATTATTATATATCTTTATATGTCGAAATATTCTTATGTTTGCCAGATCTCGTGCTGGGACATTTCGGATCGATAAAAAATATTAAATTTAATTTGCAGCAACACGACTGTAACAAACCCGAGTCAACGATTTAAAACAAGACAAATTAATTTAGCCTTATTTTTTCTGAAAGGGCGTAACCAACTGCATACGAAATAGCTCGAAGTGAAACGTTTGTAGGAACAACTTCGTCGATGGGTTTTGAAATTGTGTACATCAAGAATAAATTCCCCTTCGTTGTACTTCATATATGAATGTACTACACAGGTGATAATTCTAGTATTCCACGAACGAGAGTTAAAATACGGTTAAAACGTAGCGAAAATTATCGTGCAAACGGAATCAAACAAAGCAAAAAAATGATATGAAACAGCACATACCTTGCAGTAACTGATCTAGCTGCTCGAATCCTGGTTTTGGAAGGTCAACCCAGTTATGAATCTCCTCGGTGGCAGAGGCGAAAAGAAGAAACACAAGGATTCCCTTCATTTCTTCCAGCGAGTGCAAGACGAGATGCAAGCTTGCCAAGTGCCCTGTCAGATGCAATGTGTCCAAGAACCTCAAACCGGCAGCGTTTATCAGGCCTTTATGAATGATTTAATTACGTAACTTTTCGCGCTTGCTTCATTAGGTAT
>OX393564.1:24329854-24349854 GCA_947652115.1 Blastomussa wellsi
TCCAATTTAAGCAATTGTAAATTAAGGGAGCCGGAAAAAAATCAGGGCTTCGAACCTTTGAATCCGTGACCCCGCGCGACACAGGTGCAATCTTCTGCCAACTGAACTATGGAACCACACATTGAGAGCAATGCCAATTTATTCCCGTGAGAGGGGTAAATTGAGAATAATTCATATATGAACTGTGAATGTTAAATTTCGGAGATGATTCACTCACTCAAATAATTATTGTGCTATAATTATTATACAAATGAAAATGAACGAGGAGCGAGACAAGCGAAAGAGTATGGTGCCGTACGGACGCGACCTACGCTCGCCTCTCTTCTGCTCCCCTCAATCTGCTCCTCTCTCGCTCGCAGCCGCTCAAATTTGCGTAAAAAGAAAGAAAGAAAGAAAGGACTTCTCACGGCTAAGTTATTCATCTTAGTGCGTAAATTCGACTTAAAGAGCCCCAGTCAGCCTCCGCCATTTTCGATGGCATCGAAATTATGGAAATTGTATGGTGAAGCGTCATCGTATTGTATTGCTGTACGATATGGAATGGAATCGTTTAAATTGCTTTTAGCACATTTCTCAAGGGATTTCTTTCGTTTCGACACGCTCCGCGTATAATACTGAAATTTTCAAATGTAAACAATAACAAAGGTGTGGCTAACTAGGGCTCTTTAATAATGGTTCGTAATCTTTGAGTTGTTTTACATTTTTGCAGAACTGCCGCGATTCAAGAGAAGTACATGGGAAGTGACGACGAGAAGCGATAATCAACATTACATCAAACGAAAACTCCAAACTTCTTAAGGCAGCAATGGATCGAAATTTAGGGTTATAGAATGGTAGAATCCTAGGGACTTCGATAAACTTGAAGCATTTGAAACAAGGCTGGCAGGACGGCATTAGTCCGTCCCACAAATATGCATCATTTAATGCTTGGCTTCTCCTTATACCCATAACACTTGAGCAGTACGCCGGAGTCAACATTCAAGCCAACTGCAAAGCAACTGGTTTTTATATATTTTCCTTTTTTAAAAAATACCGATAGCAGGCGTCGCGAAATCTGTTCTTCTCTGCCGGCACTTCGATGTGGTCCGATGTGCCTGAGTGACGTTTCAGTCGTTTTTGTGCAGTCATGTATATGTATATATTTACAGAGTGGACACAATTGCTGTTATTCCAGTAGTTTGCACCATCTGTGGCCCTTGAATAAACAAATATTTTAAATCCCAAACCATATCCAAACCCTGGAGGAGTTGAATTCAAAACCAAATCCACCCAATGACATTAACATACACTGCAACAGCAATTCAATTTATGAGTAACATTATTTTTCTTGGTCCTGGCTCGTTATCCATACAATCTCCGTTATATCAATTATTTTTGATATTACCTTTGATCGACTGAAGAACACCTCGCTCATCACCATGGCCTTGGGGATAGCCAATCCTTGCACAAGATCCATGTACCCAACTGTTGACTCCCTCCGAATACCATCTGCCATCTTGTTCGTGAACTACTGGTCCATTCCATGTCCTTCCGTGGTAGAGGAAGTGATAAACTGAATTATAACAAGGCAGAAAGACAAAAATAACTACTAGCTACAACTACAAGATTGGCAAAGATGAAACGATCAATTATGGATGGATGGGACCCTTTATTTATATACGGCTTTTTACTAAATTAAAATATATATATTAAAATTTGGTATACATAAAATCCGTACAAAAGATACGACACACAGTACAAGTTATAAGACGGAATCCGTTAGGACTTCGAGCATTCATTAGACAAAATTATGTACCAAAATGATTTACACCTTATTGCAAGCTTTTGTGTTACTACTTCAAATATCTTATCAAGAGAAATCTTTTCTAACAACACGAAATTTCGAAGTTCCACTGAATTCCACTGAATCGGGCTTAAAAGATGTGAGATTTTTCCTATAGCTTGCGAGCTTTGAAATTCATTTTCTTCCGAACTCTTGGTTGCTGTATTAGCTCAAACATGAACGCTTAGAGTCTTCCCACGCGTCGTTTTCCACTGCGCTACAAAGACTTAACCGAAAGAAGCTGAACGAATGAATCAGGATTGTAACCTTTATTCCATTCGGAAATTCTCGAGAACAAGATGAATTAATACAAACTTCATTCCACTCACGCTGCCTCGGCAGAACACAAGGATGGAAAACCCAAGAAAAATTCGTGCAAGGGTGAATGGGCAATAACTACATATTTCAAAACAAATTCATGCAAACTAAAAATACCCCACTAATCCTCCCTCACTCCCCCCCCACCCGATCATCTATCTGATGTGTTCCGTCTCTAAGCAGTTTATAGCCTCCTTCATACATTTACTGAAGTGCAGACAAAGCATTATTCTCTGTATAACTTCCAACCTTGTCCCAGCCAGTTCTCTTCTTCTCAAACTGGCGAACAACGAGCCACCATTTTGAAAATTGCTGCGGAGAAGACCCTTGGTACGAGGCTAGATGATGAGAAGCGCTATTTAAAACGCTTTATTTTTAGCTTTTCTTTTTAACTATTATGTTTTCTATCGAATACACAAGCGCTTTCGACCGAACAACGCTTCTAAAGGCAATTAATTTTCAAGTTGCCAAGGAAATTTAAAGGTCTAGCATAGAATTCTAGGGCGTCATTCACCGGAAATTAATTTATTAAGCACTCAAAAGTCATTTTGAAAATGAAAGAGAATTTAATTTTGAACACACAAATGCATGAGTGTCCTCCATCCAGTCAGTGGCATTGCATTGGTTATAGCGGATGTTTAAAAAATAATTACGAAGGACAAACGTAAAACAAACGTTTTGATTACATAGCTTTAACTGGAGGTGCACAATCATGAAAAATATTAAATCATTACCAACATTTTGTTTACTTGGTAACCAATCCTTCCGTTAAACGCTTTGTTCGCGTTGTACAAAGTTACTATAATGTGATCGCTATTAGATCAAGAGAAGCAATGTTTGGTACGTCCCTGTTGCAAAACAGAACAAGTCTCTTATTTTTCCTCGGGATCTTTGTTTGTGTTGGTGTGTGGATCATTAACCAAACGTTGGAACAAAATTCGTCTAGAGGTATTGTTAGTACGTAGTTACTAAATGTAATTATTGTAAGAGGTTTGAAAAGGCAAGATCGTAGGGTATATATCCTACATCTGTTACGCAGGGTATTAGTAACCGAAAAATCTTATTCATTTCAACTTGATAAAAACACCGTAGAAGTGGTCCATAAAAACTTTTACATTGCGCTTAGCTCTCCCTTGATTATTGTACGGCTCACTGCCTCTTCATATGAGCCCGGTTACAAAAACAAGTACAAAACGAGGACCCCTCGAAAATTGTCTTGAAATTCCTGGAACATAAATGATTCTTCGCAGGAGCCGTAGTTTTTGGGATCCCCGTTTTGTGCCTACTAGCGGATTAAGAGCCTCCAGATCAACAGTCACCCGTAATCTTTACCAATTCACTCATAATCCTTACCAGCTTCGGGAATTTTACTGTAGTTTTTCTAGCGTGCAATCAAAACTAGTACTTTAGCGCCCTGGTGCAGTTAGAAGTTCTCAGCATTCGGACCAAAATGTAGATGAAGTGTAGGTTCTACTTCGCGAATTTCAGATTCTTCACCCGCTTGAAAATGCAATGGCAGGAAATTTATCGAAAAAACATTTCGTTCGAAAGTGTCCCCCCTTATTAGTAGTAATCTTTAATGAGGATGCCAACGTCACGAAGTTGAACAAATTGACAAAATATTAAAAATTGAAGATTGATTCCATCCGCACTATAAGATGAAAAACTGATAATGTATTTTGACCATTGACTTTAATAAAATGTATCTCTACCTAGTCTAATTATCATCTTCCTTTTTACCTCCCTGCAGCCATCAAAGTCATACCCAGGTCTCTCAGTTCACGCATGGCAGAAAGACAGGAGCTTTTAAGGGAGCGGTGCCTAACAAAGCCACCAAATCCTTCTTTCATCGAAGACGCTGACTTCTCTCGTTTTATAGTCATTGAAAAATTAAAGCTTGTGTTCTGTTTCATTCCTAAAGTAGCCTGTACAACTTGGAAGCGCATCCTTTACAGCGCCGAGAATGCAGGGCAAAAAGTAGGCTTTAATCCTCATAGAGGTAGCCTTTTCTCGTGGTTACAGGATTACAGCGTTGATGAGCGAAAATACATCCTAAACAACTACTACAAAGTCATGTTTGTCAGGGAGCCTTTTCAAAGATTAGCGTCGGCGTACAAAGCCAAAGTGAACAAAATCTGGCTCAAAAGATTCATTTTCCCTAAAACAAGCAAAAACGAACTAAAGAAGAAAGCTTCAGTACCATTTTCAACCTTTATAAAGAACGTTCTTTCGTCTAACCAAACAACTTTGAGGAAACGTGGATATATTGAAGACCAACACTGGCGTTCTTACGATCGCATTTGTCCATGCGAAGTAAACTACGACTTTATTGGTCATTTTGAGAATCTTGCCGAGGAAGCGCCTCAGCTTTTGAAGATAGTTGGCGCCGATGGCTATGTAACTTTTCCCGAGTATCATCCATCGAAGACAACGCCCTACATGTTCAATTACTACTCCCAGCTGACGAAAGATGAAATAATTCAGCTTGGTCAACTCTACGAATTGGATTTCAAATTATTTGGATACGACTTTCCAGGCCCTTTAGAAGATATTTTGAAGAACAAAACTATAACAGAAGAAACCTGATCACAACCCTGATGACTGTTCAGTAATAAGGATACATTTCTCGTCACAACCGTGTTAAAATACTCTCATCTAAACACACCTATCAACCAGTGAGAGCGCGCGTAGTATCTCAGTTATTTTATAAAAACGTATAAGGCATACTGTGATTGGCTCAGTTGTAGGTAGGTAGGTAGGTAGGTAGGTATACTTTATTTAATTAAAAGAAACACGCTAGCCCCAACAACACTCAGCTGGTTTCCATGGAGGGCGTGTTTGTTTATTTCACTGAGGAAAAGAAAGTGGCTTACGGTTGGTCTGTTGATGCGTTTCCTCAAGAAAATTTGGGAAAATTTGAAACAAGTTAACAACCCTTCCTTTCCCTTTCCGATCCCCCATGTGGCTCGTGTCTGCATAAACGTTTAATTCTCTAGTTGTTTTTCTATCAGGCGTTATGCAACTATTAACACGTTCACCATGTTCTGTACTTGAAGATTAAAGCAGCGTCAAATGCAAACTTTGTCTCTAGAACCTGTTTATATAAAAGACAGTTGTCCCTCTCTCTCCCCCGAGTGGTAGACATCTTTTACCGAGAGTTTATATAAAAAAGTTGTCCCTAGCTGGCCGATTCAAAGTTCATGTTCAAGGGCGGATCTAGGGGGAGGGTGCAGGGGATGCGCACCCCATCCTGAGTTGACCTGCGGCTTTTTAATACAGCTAGTATTCTGCTTACATCACCCATCAGTTACGTCATTCCTTAGTGGTGCACCCCTCCTGAGAAAAATCCTGGATCCCCCCTTGATGTTACAGTGTTATTTTAACGCTTTTTAAATATTCAAATCCTTCTTCCTTCGAGTTCCTTCGTTCATTCCGTTGCTGTCGTCTTCGCTGAGTAAAATTTTGTCCTTAAAATAAATTTGCAAAAGCCTAAAATAAGGCATAATATAGCAATTACGTGACGGTCGGCATGCCTTGAGTTGCCTCGGGGAGGCTAGCGAAACTGTTTACAGTGGCGGGTCCAGAATTCTTTCTATAGTGGGGACCCGAAACATCTTCCGGCCCTTCGGGACGGTAGGGGCACAAAACATTTTCGTCCCTACGGGCCTTAGATCTTCCACTGGTTTATACGAGAAAAACCCGTCTCGCCACCCAGGTTCGTCCTACTTTCAAAGCGAGTAACCCTCCACCTAGCTGGACTTTACCATGATTCTCAAGACATATAAACGGCTCGCTGTTATTTATAAAGAAATGTATGAATTTCCTCTCACCTTGGGTGGTAACCATTCTCATAAATTGAAGTTAATGGGACAACCATGAGAATTACTTGTGAGTTGCGTAACATGCAGTAAGCTAGATAGGGTAGGGTTTCAGAAAGCGAAGATCAGTTCTGATCACATACGTCTGTAGAAATGCAATCCGCAGGCTGAACTAGCGACGGTTTCCACTTCACTGTCAATCACTCCTGGGGCATTGGTCATAATTACTGTGACGTCACATACTCACGTCATGATTCCTGCCAGCTTTTCGTAGACGTTTTCTCCCTCCCGTTGTTCTCTGGAGCGGGGAGCACAAATATATAGCCTTAGCTCCTATGTGGAGCCTAGCTCGTTTACAGTACTCTTCCACTGTTCTCTGTCCTGGGCCTGGTGTTCAATTTGGGTGGGGAGCACAAAGGCTATGCATAAATGGCGTCTGCATTTAATAAGCAATAGTTCTACACCCACGTAAAATATCACATTCACGTAAAATATCTTTTGTCTATAAGCATCTTCACAGGCTAAGGATGGACAAAATGTTTTTATTCAAATTTGGGCGCCCATGCCGGCCATGGCGCCATTTATGTTGCTGCTTGTAATATTAAAATCGCCATTCACCACATTCTGTACTAAACGTTTTGGAAATTGTAGCATTGTAGTTGTGTAATTATTTCCAGCTCAGCTTAGTTCGTTAAATTAGAATGAGATATTTCGCGATATTTTACAGGTCCGAAATTTGTAACCGAGAAGCGAAAATTATTTCAGTCCATAATGCCTCATCTCCCTGCATTGTCATCTTCCACTGCACAAACCGAATTAAAATGACATCTCATCCAATGGCTACATGAAGCTACAAAATTTCAAACCATGGCATAACTTACTTTATATGCAAATAAGCTCATCATAGTCTTGGTGAAACAAAAGAATGCGTCACAAAGCGCGCCGTTAGTAATTACATGTAAATTCGAATTATTTCAAGGAAAAACTAATTATTTCAACATCAGAAGAGTCGCGATGTATGGAAGTGCATTATTACAGAACAAGTGTCCTTTAATTCTCATCGTAATTTCTGTATGTGTTGGCTTGTGGATCACAAACAAAGCTTTGGATCATTATTCTGCAGGTATAGTCCAATTATTTTTGTTATTGTATATTTGTTTTCAAAATGGGGAAAAAGTCAACGATGGGCGGCCGAGCTGTTTATCGCTCATAGAGAACGTGGAACGGTAGTCCAATTGTTTTAGGATTGCATTTCATGTACTTTCAAGCCAACAATAATATCTAAAATGCTTGTTTCCTATTGTCTATTTGTTACGGACACCTGTCCCGTCCTTAAATTTCATATTTTCCGTTTTATTGCAATCCTTGTAATTATCTCTATCGTGGCTCAAATGGTTCTTTTGTCCCGACAAATACCGTTCGTGAAAAGTATAATTTTATTTCATATGCAGATAAATTTAAACGATTCTCGCCATGGTTTGTTTCAATTTCGTTAAGGGCTTTACCGTTTGCTCTTTCATCCCCAGGGATTGTAAAGAAAGGCTAAAAGATAAAGCTATTTTTTGTTAGTAGTATACACAGGTAGCGTGTCAGTTACAGCCTAGTATATACAATCGCCACGCCATGCCACGCGTCGCCATGTGGTTGGGGGTGCGCGGAATATAGTTATCTACTCCAGTCACTTGTGACAACAGACCAGCGAAACTTTCATCTCACAGCAATTTATAGCCTGCGTGCAGCCGTCTCCTATTTCCTAAAGCGGAAAATCACTTTTCCGCTTTAGGAAATAGGAGACGGCTGCACGCAGGCTAAGCAGTTTTATACGACAAACAAATCATGGAGAATTGGGGAGGAAAATGATTAGTTAACCCTTTATCGCTTTCTAGTGACTTTACATGCACGCGGACCGTTAACAGGCAATGACGGCTTTCAAGTTGATCATGTTGATCACACATTCTGCAATTTTACAATAGGGAAGATATCAGTGACGTCACCCTTTGTTATTAATGTGCCAACCAGAAAACTATTGGTTGGTGAAACAAAGAGCTCTTTTGTTTAACTTGTTGTCAATTTAAATAACAAAAACAATGTTTGTAAACAAATATCTTCCCTATATGGTTACGAATGTAAAATCACACAATTTCAAAGTGCCGATTTAATTTATTAAAGCAAAACTTTTCCAGGCTTGCTGTTACAGATTGTTATTTTATATTCAAGTCCTAAAAAGCTCCTAGCTTGTATTTGGCTCCATTGTCACTGTCAATCAACAACCAAATGGAGGCTATTGTGTTTATTATCCTTCAAATATTTTACAATTGGCCCGCCCCGCAATTTTGGAGACCTTTTCTGAAAACTGTTTAACACCTAAACATTTCTGTAGGCGTTCAAAAAGTTTTCACTCTGTTTAAAATGTTCAGTTCTATTCAGACGAACACTTTACTACTCGGGATGAAAACTAAACGTTCGAACATAAATCCCAAAATTCAAACCTGGGGAATATCGCATGGGTATATTTAACAATTATTCCACGAACGCGCGTTGGATATGAGATGGTAGAAATGTAGTATTTTACGCGTAGACCTACCATATTTGTAGGTCAGTGGTATATGAGATCATATACCATTGCCTCTAAACCAATCAAAACTTATGAAATGCAATATATCATAGCTAGTTTTTAATACACTCGGATATTCCCCAGTTTTACCAGCATCACGTGACGCGTTTAGGCCAATCGCGCCCACGAAAAAATGTTTGACGGATTATAAGAGCTGATAGATAGCCAAGGCGGGTAGGGATAAATGTTTCATTACACGAAAATGCCCCCCCAAAAGATAAATAAATCGTTAAAATTTAGGCTCCTTTTTCACTTTGGGCCAGCAGGTTTATCATATCAGTAGAGCATTTTATAATATAGGGCCTGCCGTACTGGGTTAGCTTTATTTAGCAACACGACGGCAGGTGTGGAGGCAGCGTGGTCGAGTGGTTAGAGGGCTGGACTTGAAATCCGTAAGTCGCGAGTTCAAGTCCCTAGCTGGTGTTGTCCTTGGTAGCCCCGAGTTCAATTCCTCTGCTACGCCTGTAAATAGCCAACTGGTTCTCACCCTGTTCGTTCTATTTACGATATTTATTTGTTTACATTGGCCCTGAAAAGGCCCAATGGGGAGTGGTCAATTACGTTATTTTTATTGCTTTGAGAAACCATACGATACTTTGAATTTCATTTTTTAATGAAGGCAAAACATGTTTCGGATGAAACGTAATCCATCGTCAGTTGTACAATGAGAAACAAAATGAAATTATGCAATAAATAGTTGACAAAGTGAGATAATAACAAGAATAATTAAGGATGAACGGCGCGAATCAAAAACAGTGAAATGAGTTGAGGACGGCGCGCGTCTCAAAAACACCATACATATCCAGACTATTCTACGCGCCCTCAACTGACGTTCTAGTACTCTTGCTAAATCAACCTATTCTGTGACTGCCCGAGATCCTGACAGTACAGTCGGGACGGAGCACACCGAGATCCGTACAAAAACGTCCAAGGAATGGAGGAGGGCGTACGAGAAGGACTAGAGCTCGAGCTAAATAGACCTATAGTTATTATGCCGTCCGTATACACCGTCAGATACGTCTCAGAAGTTTAGAATTAGGTTGCCGGAGCACGTTTTTCATTTTAATTACATTTCTGCCTGCATATATAGTCATGTTGCTGCAATTTGCGTTCGGAAATCTACGGTATACATGCCGCACGCGTCTACAGTATGGGCGACTAGTTAGTTAATTAAAAGTAGCAAATAGGGTAACGCGCTTTCAATTGTCAGAAAGTAGAAATATATAGTTCCATACTATACTAAACTTTTCTTATTTTTGTAGCCTTTACAAGCATGCCATGGTCCCTTTTCTCACGCATGGAAGAAAGACAACAGCTTTTAAGGGAGCGGTGCCTAACAAAGCCACCAAATCCTTCTTTCATCGAAGACGCTGACTTCTCTCGTTTTATCGTCATCGAAAAATTGAAGCTTGTGTTCTGTTTCATCCCTAAAGTGTCGTGCACAACTTGGAAGAGCGTCCTTTACAGTGTAGAGAACCACGGGGAACATATAGGACCTCATCCTCATAGAAACAACCTTTTCTCGTGGTTACAGGATTACAGTGTTGGTGAGAGAAAGAAGATCTTAGACAGCTACTACAAAGCCATGTTTGTCCGGGAGCCTTTTGCAAGATTGGCGTCGGCTTATCGGGACAAAGAAGAGAAATTTTGGTTCAAAAGATTTGTTTTTCTGGAAAACACCCGAGAAGAAATAAAGAAGGCTGGTAGAGTTTCATTTTCAGCCTTTATTAAGAGCGTTCTTTCATCTAACCGAACAACTCTACGTGGATCTATTCTCGACCAACACTGGCGTTCTTACGAGGAGATTTGCCCATGCGAAGTAAACTACGACTTTATTGGGCGCTATGAGAATCTTGCCGAGGAAGCGCCTCAGCTTTTAAAGATAGTGGGTGCTGATGGCTATGTAACTTTTCCGGAATATCATCCGTCCAATACCACGCCCTACATGTTCAATTACTACTCCCAGCTGACGAAAGATGAAATAATTCAGCTTGGTAAACTCTACAAATTGGATTTCAAATTATTTGGATACGACTTCCCAGGCCCTTTAGAAGATATTTTGAAGAACAAACCTACAATTGAAGAAAATTAATGTTCAGTAATAAAGATACATTTCTCGTGAAAAAAAAAATGCCAAGGGTAGGCTTGTTTTCCTTCACATTTCTCTTATTCAAGCGCTTTTAAGGGTCAGACAAGATACAACCTAAATACCTTAATACTTTATATCTATCTATTGTCTAAGTACACTCATACACTTAAAATACACGTCTTTTCTTTATTTCTAAATGCCGCCTAGTATTTATATTGCCCGTGTGGGGAAATCTCTATTTCTCATAAGCTTTCCTTCTCGGAGATTTCCCCGCCACACTCACTTCAATTCTTCCAAGTTGTATGCTCATTTTTATTACTATTTATTATCTTTTCTATTCTACTTGTAATTTATTCTGTGTGGCAAGATAATAAAATAAAATAAAATAAAATAAATAATCATAAACGTAAAAGAGGATTTTTTACAGATCCTTTCTTCGGCAACTCCGTCACTCTCTCTCACTGCATATCAGTTGTCGATTATATTTTAAGTTTTTCAGTGTTATTTTTAAACGCTATTAAGTTCGGTTATGTTCACTGACGTTTCGGCAGTGCTGCCTTCATCAGGGTGGCATGTTGAACAATGCCACCCTGATGAAGGCAGCACTGACGAAACGTCGGTGAACATAACCGAACTTAATAGCGTTTAAAAATACCACTGAAAAACTTTTGTATCACCTGAACAAGACGTTACGCAGTTTTTAACAATATTATCGATTATATTTTACTGAACAAATAAAAAACAGCTGTCCTTTGGTTAAACCTGCTGTAGCATTCCCTAGAAAAAGTTTGGGTAAATTCGAAAGAACTTAATAGCCCTTCCCTCTCCCCCGCCCCCACCCCATGTGTCTTGTGTTTATTTACACCTTTCGTTTCTTCTTTTTACCAAATGCTGACTATTTATAGCATTAAAAAGTTACGAAAAACTGTACTTTATTTGGTTCACGACCGAGAAGGGGCGTGGGTCTATTCCTGGGCCGACG
The DNA here is from genome assembly GCA_947652115.1 of Blastomussa wellsi. Taxonomy (NCBI): domain Eukaryota; kingdom Metazoa; phylum Cnidaria; class Anthozoa; order Scleractinia; family Plerogyridae; genus Blastomussa; species Blastomussa wellsi. The sequence continues at coordinate 24,341,498 of OX393564.1, forward strand.
TCACAAACTGATTTGCATCGCATCAAGTCTTTGTAAACATGCATACAAATCAGTTTGTGACGTCTGCTGGCGGAGTGTTGAGAGCGCTCGCCTCCTAGTTCAGGCTGAATCATGGACCCTGCGTATGCTGGTGGAGTTCCGTTTTTGTATCCCAGGGGTGGGTTCAGGAATTTTTTGATAAGGGGCAGTCCAAACTTTGACTTAGAAAACACTAAAGATACTTTTTTCGGCAAATTACTTCTCGAAACTCCGTCACTCTCGAGCACGCAGCTCAATCATTAACTAAATTCACGTTTTCGGTCCTAATTTATTCTGCAATAGAAATTATTCTATATTTACTGTATAGCAAAAAAGGGATCTTTACATTCAAATTAACGGGGGGAAATGATAGGTCCCTGGAACTCGTTTCCGAGAGAAACGATGATTTATCTCTTTCGCAAGCCAAGCCACTTCTGGGGAATTGCATTAATCCACAAACGTTGTCATGTACAACTTTATGCGCGTCCGAAGCTGCTAGATTACTACCGTTGCGTAGTGAATGTGGATACACAAAACATACACTGCCAGCAGTCCCTTTCTAGATAGTCGCGAGAGCGCGAGAAATAACCGAGAGCGCACAGCAGGGCGAGACTGGAGCGAGGATTTTCTGCTTTCGCTCGCCTATTTCGCGCGCCCTCGCGACTATCTAGAAAGGGACTGCTAGCAGTCTACACAAAACATCACAATACCTACCGTCGGTAAACTGCATTTTCTCGAGTCGAGTAGCTTGCGTAGCCCGCGGGATTAGCGCGCGCGGGTGCGAACTACTCAGCATTCGTGGGCGGAGACCACGAGTATGAGCAGCCAAATAGACCAATTTCGAAATTTTAAAATCGATATCTTAAAATCCTCTTCGTTGAAAATTTTGACAATTTGTTGAATAATAAAATAATTATCCGGCACAATCTTGCGGAATAACGTTGATTTTAGCCATTTCGGAAGGTCTGAATGAGGGGGGGGGGGGGGGGGGGGGAGGGGTAGTCCACATGTCGGTTGTCGGTTAAAATTTCATTACTTTGTCGGTTGTAAATTAAAATTCTCGACCTTTGTCGGTAAATCTCAGTTGTCGCTAGTCGGTAATTTTTTCCTCGTTTTTTCGGTATTCAGTAATATTTTTCGCCGTTTTCCGCGTATATCACAATTTAAACCAATGTACTGTCCTGTGCTCCGGAATTTGCAATCAAGAAGCGAAAATTAATTCAGTCAATAAAATTAAAATTACACCTCATCCAATGGCTACAAAGCTACAAAGTTTGAAACTTCTAAAACATCAATTTGAGTGCTTCTTCGATTATCTTCTTGAGAATTAGAAGAGTAATTGTAGAGCGTTTTCACGTGACGTCATAAAATCCTAACATCCAAAACCAAAGAGCCACCAAACGTTTTATTCTCATCAGGCATAAGAGGTGCTTAATTTATATCTGTGTAAAACTTTTCAGCTCAACAGCGTCCTTCGTTTGGATCGGAAACCAGCGCAATTTGAATTTCAGAGTTATGGCGGTGCGTGACATGCAGTTACGATCATGTGTGTCGAAAAACACATACTTATGTCGCGAGATTTAGCCATTTGAGTAGTTCAAGTATTAGGAGAAGTGTTTATATGAATATTTCTTTGTTCAGAACAGGTAACCAGTCGCCTAGATAACCAAAGTAAACTCCAGATGTTTACATTATTTCCGGCCGCCATGTTGGTGTTTCACTGAGGTACACCAATATGGCGGCTCCATACTGGGCTCTGCAAATTTGTGCGAAACATTTCGACGAATATCTGAAGGTTGGAATAACGCATACACCTGGAACTTGGAGAAGTGTTTTCTTTATTTATCTTCTATAACCTCGTAGTTTCGTGACTCTGTCCACTGAACGGTTTTCGATTCATTTTTTGGTCACGTGAGTGAAAACGCTCTATAGCAGATATGAAGATATGAAAATTGTCATCAATTCTATAGAGTGTTTTCACATGACGTCACGGCGGCCATATTGGTCTCCCAAAACAAAGAAACTGCGGCCATATTGGTGACTCCCAAAGCAATGCTCCGGGAATTGCATTCTATTGTCATGAAAATATCATCTTTTGTTTGAGCAATACAATGTGGCTGCTTCTCACGTGTGTGAAAATACCATATTATAATATAATGATAACAATCTAGCTAAGAAAAAAGGGGGAAAAGGGATCTATAACTTCAAGCATTTTTGCTTTTCAGTGGACTTCCTCATCACTTTCTAATTCAGTAACAAATCTGTAATAAAATAATCATTGTATTAGTGATGGAAGCAATAAAATGAAAAGTAAAAAATGAATGACACGAGTTACTTTATATGCAAAAAAGCTCCAGTCATAGTCTTGGGGAAACAAAAGGGTCACAAACCGCGTTGTTTTTCTAATTACATGTAAATACCTATTATTTCAAGGAAATAATAATTATTTCAACATCAGAAGAGTCGCGATGTATGGAAGTGTATTATTACAGAACAAGAGCCTTTTAATTCTCATCGTAATTTCTGTATGTGTTGGCTTGTGGATCACTAACAAAGCTTTGGATTATTCTTCTGCAGGTATACTAATTTGGTGCTTGTGTCTTTATATTTAACAATTAGACTGCAAGCCCGAGTTTTCTATTGAGCGGTGAACTATTATGGTAAGGGGTTACTGACATACCAGACCCAGATATCAAAAGCAACCTACTGTTATTCAACGTTACGGGATGAAAAAAATATGTATGAAAAGCAGACTGCAACACATCAGCATTTCTGATTATCATATACCATTCAGAAGGCGTCAATAGCATAATATTATCGCATTTTATCTCTACCATTCTCCGAAACAGCCAAAATACATGTAAGGAATTTCTCGACCTGTTTTCCAGGTCTTGAATGAGCCTCTTGAGGTAAGCTGCAATGTCATTGGTTGCTAAAATTTCACGGCAGTCTGAGCTGAGTAATTTTGTAACGGGAAGTTCAACAAGATGTCATAACTTGAATCCGTTTTACAGTAACTTAGCAACAGCGTCGTTGAAGATGTGCAACTGTTTGGTAAATACAATTTTTTTAACCTAATCATAAGTCTTCGCCATAAATATTGCCTTCCTTGTCTTTTTTCTTGTCTAACGTACTCCGCGTTCATATGTTTGGCCCAACTCAGATTAATATTCTTGCTTGAGTAGCCTACGAACGCACACGTATTTCCGGCTGTCGCTTACAAGCGGGTGGTCTCGCGCGGAAGAAGCGGAACTCTTCTCACGATGTTTAAATCGCAAACAGAGGGATTCGAGATTTGCGTGAAAGAATGCCATCTTGTCCCTATATTTAACGCCAAACTATATATAACAATTCTTAATTTATGGATCTGCAATTAATGCATATCCTCAAGGCGTGTTTGACCGTTTCTTACTGATAAACCGTCCGGTACTTAAACTTTATATTTTCTTTTTTTTTCTTGTATTTATCCCTGTCGTGGCTAGAATGGTTCTTTCGTCCCGACAAATACCGTTTGCGAAACGTAGAATTTTATTTCATATTTAGATAAATTTCGTGCACATTCAAATGATGAGGGTCTCCCAGGGGTTTTGTGAAACAAGGGAAAATACCGTAGGGAATAAGGGAAGATGACAACTGTGTTAGGAAACACAAGAACATAAACTGGTCAAAACTCTATAAATTAGAGGACGATCAATTCGATATGAGAGACATCAAGAGCATTTTTTTATGTAATGCGTGTTCTTTTAAAACTTGTAACCACATTGATAACATGACAAAAACACCTTCCACATTAAGAGCCCCCCTATACCCACTCATGATCTCCGAGAAATGTCTCATTCTCAAAGAAAATTCTTTGAATGACTGGTACTGCCATGGGTACTAAAATGGCTGTCGCCTTTGCAAACATATAATTTGTCATAAAACCTGCAGTTTAGAAGCGTTACATTGACGACATATTTTCACTGAGGAACACCAGCAAAATGGACATTGAAATATTCATCAAACAAGCTAATTCACATCACCCCACAATCAAATTCACAGCTCAAATCTTAGACGTCGACAAAGTCATGCAAAGGCATATAGTTAAGCCCAACCTCGTTCCCAGGGTCTCTCATCTTCCCACCCTCCCGGATGAGCGAGAAGATGAGGGACCCTGGGAACGAGGTTGAGTTATGCAAGGACACGCGAAACCACAAAAAATGTCTGGAGCTACCGATAATACTTGAAGTCGAATTGAGTGTTTTCCATACTTGAGTTTTCGTTGTCTCTTAGTCATAACAGTAGTTATATTTCCAACAGAAACTGTGATTCTTATTTTGACAATTTAACCTGTTGCCATAATTTGTATTCAGCTGTTGAAATGTCAGTCTCTCAAACGTTAGGGATTCAAATGTGATAACGGCGAAGATTGACTCCCTCTAAAAAAGCACGGAAAATTGTCGAAAAAAAGAAAAAAATGCTTTGACCTTTGTTTCCAGTTACGTTGGTTTCTTGTATTAAAAAAACAATGAAATAAAATTCTATACGTAATACAGACAATTGACCCGCACTGTATACGTGAACGGTCTGCGGTCTACAGTCTTCGTTTTCCACTGACCTCTATTTAACGGAGCAGCCTACAAGCCGACAGCTATTTGATTTCGGTGCAGTTGGAGAGGTCCAAGAAGAAACAACTATTGCCGTAAGGCAGGGGGGAGGAGAGAAGAGTTTAGCAGCCTCATCCAGTCGACTGGAGACATTGTCTACCTTGTTCCAGATGGTCGACTTAATCCAGCCAAATGAAATTGTGCGTATTAAAACAAGCCACAAAAAAAGCGAGAGCGATGTGCTATGATGCCGGTATTTTCAATCCATGCACCTTATTCCAAAATGGCTAACATCTTAACATTCTTTCGTTGGTATTCAAATTAGCCCTTCTTGTCTCGTTTTTAAGTCCAAAAATCAAAAGATTATTTTATCTCGAACGAGGCAACAAGGGTCAATTTGTATGTGCAAACATCTGCGGCCATTTTGGAATAAGGTGCATTAACGTTTACAGAAAGCTTCGTAAATGACAAAATAATTAAAATGACAGAGAGCGAATTTATTAATTATCAGTCCACTATGATCGGTTACGTAGAATCGGTACTTGGCCATCGAAGAGGCCAGGGAATGTGCAGGCGAAGGTCAAGAAGTATCAAATACTACATTGTCATCGAAAAGATCAAGACAAGCACGGAAGAGGACACATTTTGATGAGCTTTTTAAATTGCTCATAATTATATCACGATGGCAAAGCCTTTGAAAACTTTGAAATTGTGTTATCAAATGGTCCACGGTTTTCAATAATATAAGATAGTCAGAAGGAATGGATCGTGGAGGGGATTCATAGAGGGCGTACGAGAAGAGCTAGCGCTACGTTTGTGTACCGCATGTGTCTACCGTATAGGCGACAAGTGCGTTAAAAGTAGATTAACGTAATTTTTCAGAAAGTTGAAATATACATATTATACCAAAAATTATTTTATTTTTGCAGGCTTTACAAGCATGTCATGGTCTCTCAGCTCACGCATGAAAGAAAGACGACAACTTTTAAGGGAGCAGTGTCTAACAAAGCCACCAAATCCTTCTTTCATCGAAGATGCTGACTTCTCTCGTTTCATCGTCATCGAAAAATTGAAGCTTGTGTTCTGTTTAATCCCTAAAGTGTCTTGCAAAAGTTGGAAGCGCGTCCTTTACAGTGCGGAGATCCCCGGAGACCAAGTATTAGGTAATCCTCACAAAAACAAACTTTTCTCGTGGTTACAGGATTACAGTTTTGGTGAGCGAAAAGAGATCTTAAAAAACTACTACAAAGCCATGTTTGTCCGGGAGCCTTTTGCACGATTGGCGTCGGCTTATCGGGACAAAGTAAACACGGTTTGGTTCAAAAGATTTGTTTCTCTGAACAAATCCAAAAAAGAAATAAAGAAGGCAGGTGTAGCTCCATTTTCCGCTTTTATAAAGTGCGTTCTTTCATCTAACAGAACAACTCTACGGAAACCTGGACGTATTCTAGACCAACACTGGCGTTCTTACGAGCAGATTTGTCCATGCGAAGTAAATTACGACTTTATTGGTCATTTTGAGAATCTTGCCGAGGAAGCGCCTCAGCTTTTAAAGATAGTGGGCGCCGATGGTACTTTTCCCGAGTATCACCCATCGAAGACAACGCCCCACGTGTTTGATTACTACTCCCAGCTGACGAAAGATGAAATAATTCAGCTTGGTCACCTCTACCAATTGGATTTTCAAATTATTCGGATACGAATTCCCAGGCCCTTTAGAAAATATTTTGAATAAAACTGAACAAAAGAAAACTGATGTACTAGGAAATGATGGGTCAAAGGTCATACCCTAACCAGCGGCACATCTCCCTATAGCCCACATAGGGGAGTACCTCCCAGGGGAAAGGGGGATGGTCGGCAGACTGAGTCCTTTCACACGAGAGTATGTAACGAGTTTATAAATTGCCATATTGTATCTTTTGTGGTTTAAATCGAGAGTGAATAATCTAATTGTTTTAGTAAAAATCATAATAAACGAATCACGTGTTGGTGAAAAAGTTCTAAATCTTCTTTCAAAACGTCGCTAATGCGCGGGGACATCGCCATTTTGAATACGACCTTCAACAACTGCACTCTAATGGTTGATAGTGTGCAGTAGCTCAGCCAATCAGATTGCTGCATTTGCATTAGTATACTAGTACACTTTTACTAATAGAGTGTAACTAGCGCATCGCTTGCTGGATTATTCCTCAGTTTATTTTCTTTTCCGCGTGGAAATTGAGAACCTTTCTAGCTTCGCTTACACTGCCACAAGCAATTGCTTTGTCACATGTCATAATGTGAACAAATTGCACCACTGCTGGCACTTTCTGTCTCAGTGCGATGATTCTATCTGAAGACTCCTGGTGTTCATATTGACAATTAGCTGTCTTTTAAGGACCACATATCACGGGTTTTTTTAAGAAAGCTAAGTCTACGCTGGAATTTTACCTTTGAGACGACTAGGGAATTTGGTTCCTTCAAATGTTGCACTTCTCCCACATCCTGCCCCATCTAGAATACTGTGGCCCTCTCTTATTGGAAATCAACAAAAAGTTAACTCAAAAACTTGCTAATTAATATGCCTCGAAGACCCTAGTAAACACTGGAAATAGTTTAGAATACAATACCGTTTTGATAGCAAATATGCAATCACTTGAAAATAAAAGATATTTTCAATCACTCACTCTATTATTCAACTGCATGAAAAACAATGGGCCCAGCTACATTGCATTGTATTGCATTGTAGTGGCGGATCCAGGGGGAGGGTCGGGTGGTCAGGAACCCCCTTCACTGCCAATTTTTTTGTTTTTGTTTTTACTACCTGGTTGACGCTAAAATTCTCACATCGACAGGAGCGCTTATTGTCACTCAACTGAATCAAAGTTTGGACCGCCCTATCAAAAATTCCTGGATCCGCCTCTGAGTCTCTCACTCTCAGCTCGATATGGCCCTTACTCAGTAATGCAATATATCCCAGCCATGGTTCCCAGGTAGTGTCGCTACCACTGAATGCGGCCGTTGATCACTGCCGATCAAAGCAGGACAGGTATGTTACAATAAAGGGGTTTCATTTCTAAGTGTTGAAACAAATCTGTGGGCTAATTTGCAGAGATGTCGAAATAAAAATTAGATCGAAATGTGGCAGATCAGCATTTTTGCGTTAAGGTAAATGTTCTCAACTCCCAAAATGGGGTAAAAGATGTAGGATGCTGACAATTAATCCATAAAAAACCTAAAACATCTAGTATTTTTCCATAAAATAAGTGTCGACATAACACGTATTTAAAGCACTCTTACGTTATTCAGAGATTTGGTGACCCGTACGAGAGACCATGGGATAGGCCTTTTGCAACAAACAGTCACATGGTACAAAATCCGCCATGTTGGAGGGCAAGCTTAACAACAACAACAACAACAACAACAAAATTTTATTGGTTAGAAATATAAGTAATTACATTAGTTTCCTCCCGCAAATAGCTTACAAACTAATCGAGGCGGGGAGATCTAAACACATTTTGCAAATACAAGGTTTATCTATAGATGGACTAAATAACAGAGAAAACACTACTATACAATACATAGAATAGACTAACATAAAACAAAAACAAATATATTAAGCTTACGAAAAGAGGCTAACCTAAAGTATTAAATAACTTAATAAGACGGGAGACTTCGACATAATCATCTTCAGACCGCAAGAAATTTAGTAACAAGTCCTTTATCTTTACGAACGTTTAAGTAGTTTAATCGAATAAGGAATAGAGTTCCAAA
>OX393564.1:24352354-24362354 GCA_947652115.1 Blastomussa wellsi
AGTAGTTCCATTTCATCTAACGTTTTCTGCAGCAGCTGTATATCCGTTCTATGCTCCTCTGTGTGAAATTTTGTTGACGGTGTATGCGAGAAATTTATAACTACTTGGTTACCATTCCCATATGGATTTTTGGTTATTTCACTTACAAGAGATACAAATTTCAAACTACAAATTTTGCTTTAACTTTGCTTTAAACAAAATCTCTTTCTCCTTATTTTGATTATGAATTTGTTCTCATGTAAACGGATGGTACGTCTTTTAAATATCACCAAATTACCATGGAAATTCACCTTCTAACTACAAATGAAACATTATACACCTTATTCCAAAATGGCCGCTGATTTATGCACACAAAAATTGGCCCTTGCATGTTGCCTCGTTCAAGATAAAATATTCTTTTGATTTTTGAGCTTAAAAACGAGGCTAGAAGGGCTAATTCGAATACCAAAAAAAGAATATTAAGATGGCAGCCATTTTGGAATAAGGTGTATAAAGAAGCGACTTCATGGTTGACCATTTTGAATAATTTAGCCTAAATTTTTCATTTGTAATCCGTCTTAAAGTCCTCCGTCTTAATCTTCTCCATCCTTAACCCATTCTCCCCTGGGAAATTACAACAGTACTGAGGCAACTAGTGAGTTAAAAGTAGAGTAACAAAATTTGTCAGAAAGTACAAATATACAGCAACAAACTATTAAAATATCATCCTATTTTTGCAGCCCTTAAAAATATTACATGGTCCCTTAGCTCACGCATGGAAGAAAGACGACAGCTTTTAAGGGAGCGGTGCCTAACAAAGCCACCAAATCCTTCTTTTATCGAAGACGCTGACTTCTCTCGTTTCATCGTCATCGAAAAAATGAAGCTTGTGTTCTGTTTCATCCCTAAAGTGTCTTGCACAACTTGGAAGCGCGTCCTTTACAGCGCAGAGAACCACGGAGAACAAGTAAAACATAATGCTCACAGAAACAAACTTTTCTCGTGGTTACAGGATTACAGTGTTGGTGAGCGAAAACAGATCTTAGACAACTACTACAAAGCCATGTTTGTCCGGGAGCCTTTTGCAAGATTGGCCTCGGCATATCGGGACAAAGTGAATAGGGTTTGGTTCAAAAGATTTGTTTCATTGAAAAAAAGCACAGAAGAAATTAAGAACGAAGGTAGAGCTTCATTTTCAACCTTCGTAAAGAGCGTTCTTTCATCTAACCGAACAACTTTACGGAAACGTGGACATATTGAAGACCAACACTGGCGTTCTTACGAGCAGATTTGTCCATGCGAAGTAAATTACGACTTTATTGGTCATTTTGAGAATCTTGCCGAGGAAGCGCCTCAGCTTTTGAAGATAGTGGGCGCCGATGGCTATGTAACTTTTCCAGAGTATCATCCATCGAAGACAACGCCCTACATGTTCAATTACTACTCCCAGCTGACGAAAGATGAAATAATTCAGCTTGGTCAACTCTTCGAATTGGATTTCAAATTATTTGGATACGACTTCCCAGGCCCTTTAGAAGGTATTTTGAAGAATAAAACTACAACAGAAGAAAACTGATGTAATAGGGAAACATTTCTCGTGAAAATGATACAAGCTTCATATTCCATTTTATAGAAAATAGAGTTATATAACGGACGCTCTGGTTGGCTGAACACTGAGACGTTTTACAAGAGCTAGAGAGTATGTATCAAAATTACCGTAAGAGATTCATCTTGTTGGGTTTATTTTAAACGTACGCTATCACGATTTTGCGCACGCGAGCGCCAAATACCTTTTATCAACTTTAACAATAGAAATGTCACGTGAATTTGTTTTCCCTGCATGATATGCTGCTCTTTATTGTGCGAACAGTAAAAAAGAAAAGACCAATACAACGCAGATAGAAATAAAAAAAAAGAAAAAATACAGTCTCAACAAGATGAGGTCGTCGAAGAATACAAACATATTTCTATTTCATCGCACGCTATTTCCTTTCCATCGCTGTGTAATTATTCGGCCGATCTTGTCGGTTGCGCTTTTACTGGAAGAACTGTATTGTCGTTCGACCAAGTAAGGGAAGAAGCGTGTCGGCTGTCCATGTAAAACGGCAGATAAAAACAGTACTGGCTAGTACATCTACGAAACACTGCAAAAGCCATACAAGCACAAGGCGACAGTAAGATCAAGGTTCAAAACAAGCCTAAATCTGCAAATGTCCTCCGGAAATTGGGTGAATCGTGGGTATTGTTCATATCACGCACGGGTCGTCAAAAGCTGTTACAGTTTTTTTTGTCCTTTTTCACTGAGTAAAGAAATAATATCATACCGGTATCATTCTCATAGCCTATACCTGAGCAGAGAGAACCAGAGAGCGTGCCTGAAGACCAACGAAGACACTTGGAATACCAAAGAGTAAAGGTCAGTTTCACCCGTGTTGAAGAACACGATCAGCTTTCAGCCTCTTTCAAGTCTTGTGGATCGATTTCTTTACGTAAACCTACTCTGTTGTTGGCTCCAATTCTGTTTAGTCTTTCTCAGATTTTCGGAACTTTTCCGAAACCTGCCAGAGAAAGAAGCTTTCGTCCAGCGCCATTAACGCTTCCCTCCTCTCGAAGCTCGGTCACACGGCATTGAAAACAACGCCAAAAATTCTCGATTTCAGCCTCGGACAAATTGGCACTAAACGAGAACCGTATATCACTAATCTACAATTCTGAGTAGTTTTATGGTGATATCGAAGTAAATTGAGGACGATGCAAACGGCTTTTTGAATGCGCTACATCACTTCTCGCATCTTTTGAATTCAGGACATCCTGTCCAAAAATCAAACGTTGCGCATGCGCAGAAACGTGATAATGTTCCTTTAATGTATAGATATCGGTAGGACTAATAGTGATAACTCCCCATTTATTTATCTGTTTAGTGTGGGGGTCTTCTCAAAAAATCGTTTTCTTTTTTTTTTGCGAAATTCAGACCACTTCAGCAGAGGAGAGCATGAGCCTATTATGAATAGAATAAAGTTCTTGAAGATAATATTTTTCTCGCATGGTCTCCCCACCCCTACCCCATAGTCTTTACTGGCGGATGCTTGCTCGTAAGGTCACGTGACAACCAAATTTTCTCAGCTTGATATATTATTCAAATTTCTTACCCACGGTGCTCCGCTGGCGCACTTCGCGTGCTGGAGCTCCGCTAGGAGCTTATTCATGCTGTCCATTATCCGTCCAAGACTGTGCAGTACATGTTGCATTACTATAGTCCCTTGGAGCTCAAATTATTTGGATGCCACTTTCCAGGTCCTTTAGGCCCTATTTATGCAAGGAGGTAGGGTAACCCTCTTGCTAGGTCCCTGGCAAGGGGGGTTACCTTTCAGTAAGTACTCGTGCATTTCTTCTTTGTTTCAACAATGAGTTTACAATTCAGTTAAGCTTATTTCCCACTAAGGACCATAAGCATAATCATAATTATAAACATAATCATAATCATAATCATAAGCATAATTATGAGCATAATCATAACCATAAACATAATCATAATCATAATCATAATCATAATTATGAGCATAAGCATAATCATAATTATAAACATAATCATAATCATAATCATAAGCATAATTATGAGCATAATCATAATCATAATCATAAGCATAATTATGAGCATAATCATAACCATAAACATAATCATAATCATAAACATAATCATAATCATAATCATAATCATAAGCATAATTATGAGCATAATCATAATCATAAACATAATCATAGTCATAATCATAAACATAATCATAAGCTTCTTGTGTTCTAGAGGGGATGGCCGCATTAAAAACTTAAAGAACGGTATTCCAAGCTGGACGCCATCTTGAAATGAACGGATAGTACTGGACCTAGACGTTCATTGGCCAAAATACAATAACCCCGTTGTGCCATTATGTTTATGATTATGTCGTTATGATTTTCGCGTTCCCGCTTCAAATTAAAGCAACATTGTCATAGTCACAGACATAAATCATAATCATAAAGCCTAGTTCCCACTGGCGACATAAGGATTATAAGCATAATCATAATCATAAACATAAGCTTCTTATGTTCTAGTGGGAACGGCTGCGCTAAAATCTCAAAGAACGGTATTCCAAGCTGGACGCCATCTTAAAATAAACCGACCCGAAAGTACTGGAACTAGACGTTAATTGGCCAAAACGCAATAACCCCGCTGCGTCATTATCTTTATGATTATGTTTTTATGATTTTCGCGTTCCCACAACAAATAAAAGCAACATAGTCATAGTCAAAGACATAATCATAATCATAAGAAAATGGTCGACCATTTTCTTATGATTTTGATTATGTCTATCATAAGGGCACTTATGATTATGTTTCTGGGCGTTCCCACTAAGACATCAGCGACATAACAGCGTTATGTTCACGCTTATGATTATGATCCTTATGTCGCTAGTGGGAACTAGGTTCAAGAAAATGATCAACCACTTTCTTGTGATTATGATGACATGTACAACCAGCGTAGTCCTTCCCGGAGGCGGGATTTCGTCATCTTCTTGTACTTTTCCCAGACTGGATTATCCTTCGTCATTTACTACACATCGGGGAATGTTCAGGGTTAGGTTACGTAACATAAGCTACCTGTAACAGTGAGCAGTAAACAGACTACTCCAAGAAGTATTTTGTTTTAATAATAAACTGTCATGGGTGCCATTGTTTTGTTTTTCTTTATTGTTTTTAACCTGTAATCAATATATTACGTTTTTTACATCTATATCTGCCTTGAACGTTAAAATAAAACTACTTCTATGGTCAGATAAAATAGTACCTTAGTAAAGGGTTTTGGGAATCACATTTTAAAGAGCTAAATCTCTTTTTACTAGCAGCAAGTAAAGTCATCCTGGATCAGTGAATTGTGACTGCATTAATGAATTGATTGGTTTGTCTATGAATTTCAAAATGGATCGTGTAAATGAGCATCCCTTGGTGTCTATACTTGCAACGAGACCTATTTCTTACCCTGAGCACGCGTCACCTTTATCCAGCGGAACGAGTTACGGGTAGATACGTTATGTATGGGGAAATTATTGTGTACCAAGGATTGTGTGACACGCCCGGCTGCAACGCAGGCTAACCCTAACCCATATAATCTGTTATGTAGTCTAAAGCGATTTATATATCCCATAATCTGTTATGTCATCTAAAGCGATTTAAATATATCCATATCTGTTGGGTTCGTAATGGGTACATAATAATTTCCCCATACATCACGAATCTATGGGGTAACGTCTTCTGGTCGCTGGTTAGACCAGTCCCAGCGCAATTCACAGTATGCCCAACAACATGTCCCCTTTTCTAAGCGTCTTATCCCTACGTTTCCCCACAAGGTTGGTACACCGCTTCAAACAAGGGGAAATTTTTCTTTTCTTTGTTGAAACAGACGCAAAGAACCTGACGCAAGTCCAAATCAAACGAACCCCCCCCCCCCCCCCCCCCGCCTCGTCGAACGAGAAGTGATGCTTTAGAATGCCTATAAATGCCATGAATTTGCTAGAAATGTACAGTCACGCGGTACTGGGAAACGTCATGCAAAAGACGCGTATTAAAGATTAATTAAATAAATCTCTTGTTGTCGAGGCATTTATCATAAAACGCTTTTACGTCGTCCCGTTTTCTTCATGTCGTCCAAATTACTTACTGATTTATGAATGCATTAAGTACAGAATTTTTTCAGATGATATCACAACCGCCAGTATATATATTGGTGATCCAAAACAATGAAATTTCTTCGCTTTGGCCAATAATCTCTTCTCAAATGCAAACAGTTTACAATGTCTTGGGAAAACCAATATAACCTCAGGTATAATTTGCAAAGCAGGCAAAATGAGAATCACGTGAAAGGTTTGTCTTCACCACGTGATCAACTGTTTCATTTTTTGCGACAAAAATAGATCACGTGGTATAGACAAGCGTCGCCGCCGCCTGGTTAGCTCAGTTGGTAGAGCGCCGGACTGTTGTGCGGAAGGTCTCGGGTTCGATCCCCAGACCGGACCAACACTCAGGGTCTTAAAATAACTGAGGAGAAGGTGCTGCCTTTGTTATGACATCTGCAAATGGTTAGACCTTCTAGTCTTCTCGGATAAGGACGAAAAACCGTAGGTCCCGTCTCTTGCATCTTCAGTGTTACGGTAAGCAGGGGACGTTAAAGAACCTACGCACTTCTCGCAAAGAGTAGGGAACGAGGTTCCCGGTGTTGTGGTCTGGCCTTGTCATGGGTTGGTGCTTAACATAGGGATAACCTCACTGCACCTTTCCCCCTTGTCCAAGAGAAATTGAGTATGAGTATGAGTATGAGTAGAGTCGTGCTACTGCAGTTAAGCGAAAAGTGATGCATCATCAGAGGAACGTAGTCCACTCAGTCAATCGCTGAAGTTAAAGCCTGACTTGCGACGCCCACCACCACGGAGATCCAAGATTCTTGGAGATAGATTTCCATTACCCCTTAAGGAAGGTGATCCAATTTGGCTGAGATCTAAAACAAAGTACATTAAAAAAGGATTTATTCAAGTTCTCAAATCTGATAGGTAAACAGCCGGTGCAGTTAATGCGTCGTGGCTGTGTAACTGAATAGTACGCGTCATTTACGTGCGGTGCTATCGGACCGTTGAACTTGAATGGGTTCATCTTCGTATGCATCTGCTTGTATTCACCAGAACGTGCAAACAACGGAAATTTTTTTCATCCAATTCTATAATTCTGGCTGTGATCATAATCGTTATCATTCGTGCCCCCCTTTGCCGGCTGGGCCGGTGCACGAGGAACAAGTGGCTCTGACAAAGGAAGTCTAAGCAAATCAACCGTTTTTTAAATCCCTTTGTTGTAATATATTTTAAAACGGCTAATTTGATTGTACTTTATTTGTTTCATTCTAACCAATCAAATGATGTGTCCCCAGAGCTACTTGTTCCTCGTGTACAGGGACGAGCGGCTCTGGGGACGAGAATGGTAAGGATCAACCCAGAAAAGTGCAGAAGCAAACTTAAGTTCATAGTAGAAAAATGCATTGAAGGTTATATACCAACCTATTGTGAGATTATTGGGAACAAATGAGGTGGGGCGCCGTTTCTGGGTTTTACCGCGAGCAACTTGACGAGCACGTGACCCAAAGCCCAGACACTGAAGGGTTTCTGTGATGAACCGCTGAGCAGGGGATACGCAGAGCATAACCAGAAGCTTTGCATCACCACCTGAAGTCGGCAAGGACGGCAACATTTTAGAGAGGAGCAGCTAAGTTGAAATGGGTGGGGGGGGGGGGGGGGGAAGAAAGGGGCCTTTCAGCATGCACACTCTGGTGAACACCTAGGTAAACACCTAGGAAAAAAGTAATGGCCCGTCTACAACTGAACAATCCGTTTAAATGAAATAAATGTGATCCGTTCAAGCAATTCTTAGCTTTTGATTCTCCCTTTAGAGTTTGGTATCAATATCCGTTGTCTGTATCCTTAAATAGAGTCAGGGTTTAAGACCCTTCGCGGCACACCACTATCAGAAAGTTGCGGTCCCCAGAATTTCAAACATAAAGGCTATGTATCGTTATAAACACCGAACATACGACTCGCAGCGACGTAGTTTTGACGACCTTCGTGGTGTTTGGAAATGCGATGAAACACTGTCTCGAGAAAATGAAGTAAAATAAAAAAATCTACGCTAATTAAAGTGAGATTTCCAAACCACGGTTCTGATTTTGTTTGTTTTAACTTTATGCATTATTGACTTTGAGAAATAGAACTCACCAATGGTATCCTGGAGCATGTGCGTGAGTCTTGTGTTGCGATAAGGTATGTGTGAACGGTGTTCAGACAAAGCTCCTAACACGTCTGCCAAGGCACTCAGACTGTGAAACGACACATTACACACATGTCATTTGCATGACGTGTAAAAAATAGTGCTAACAAGACAATTGAGATAAGTAATGGACCATTATGAAGCGGGCGTTAATACCCCTTCACAGAGAAAACAGATTTAAAATCGCGGGAAGTGATCCACGAAAAGAAAAGGATCCCATATATGCCAAAAATAATCTTGCACGAGTTGACATTGGAAAATTAATTATTTTCAATTCATGTTCAGAAAAATGGACCCATCCCCAACCCCAAACCGCCCCCCAAAAATACAATGGTCCATCGCTAAAGACGTCTAAACAAACATGTAACAACAGATTTGGCTGCATATAAATGGTCGCCCGAAAAGTTAGCCAGTTTGTCATCAGCAACAGGGAAAGAGTCTTACCTTTTATTAATATGTGAGGTTTCTCTTAATGCCGCACCAGTTACTCCAGACATCCCTGAGAGGAAATTCCCAGATAACAAAATCAAACACAGAACAATCAAAGGCTCCTTTAATGGGTGAATTTCATTAATTCATGTTTAATGGATACCTTAATTGTCTAACAATCGAATCAATGAATGAGTGAGTGCCACTGAGGTCCTCTTAGACTCACAACAATAAACTAAGTAATCCACAATAAGCTAAAAAGGGAAACAACAATTCGCTGACTTTTCGTTGGTTATTCACTCACTGAAAAACAGTTTAACTCACCATAATAAGACTGCTGGTAAAATAAATACCCCCATTTTAGGCTATTTTCTTACGCAGAAAACAATTTTGATCGCGTCGGAATTCAGAAACAAAAACCAGGTGCTCGCAGTCTAGGCCGAAGAGGAATCACTCCAAACACAAGACCATTGTATTCATTTAATTGCTATTACCGACACATTCACTTCCCGCCAAGTCGACAAGCTGTAACTTGGTCTTGACACTCTGACTCTGATTTCCGTTTGTCGAGGAATTGTTGTTCCGGGTTGGCGAAGGAGATCTGGAACGAGCAGCTGCAGCACTACCTGGCGCGGGAGACCTGGGAACACAAGTTGAAAATATCATAACACTTACAAGAGAGTCTCAATGGGGTAGTGACTTTTACGGCTAACGGTTAACTTTTTAACTTTTTTACGGCTAACGGTTAATTTTGTTCCATTACGGTTAACAGGAGAAGTTAAAAAATAATTGCTATTGTTTTAAGAAGTTAAATATTAATTTCCATTGTTGTAAAACATACTGAAAGTCTTGGACCATTTTGAGATAAGAAAAGAATTTCTTGTGTGTGTGTATACTCTTAGAATTCGCATGACCATGTCTCGAGGAATGGTTACATTGTAGCTTGTCCTCAGCTTGTTCCACGTTTAATTACTTTCCACACAGCATGCTTGTAATGAGCTTGATTTCTTCGGGATTTCTTCTTCGCAACCCATACTCGCTTAGCATTTCTACTGAAAGTCCTTCATAGAAATCCCATGTTCTTCAAATCCCCATTTAAAGTTATGTTTTACTGCAGATCTTTCGTCAGCCGAACTGCACAACACGCTTTCCTGTTATTGTCTCTTTAGAGTACGTACGCCGACGGCAGAATGTTTCAATGTTCCAAAATTTGCCTTCCACGTTGATGGCAGAACATCGCGCTGCTCATATTCCAAACTCTCCTCTCTTTTGGATGCAATATGGCGGCGAAGTCGGCAAGCCTCTGACACAAACAGATTGCCGGCGCAAGCAGTACGTGACAATATATTTTTTTGCGATTTTCAAAATATATTTTTGGATTTCACAAAGATTTTTGGATTGTAAACTATTTTTCGTATTCGTGAAAATTTATTTGTGGATCCAATAATTGTATAAAGATTTGAAATAGTTTTTTAGCTTTGACAAACTTTCCAACAAGGATTTGCAAAAAATATTACGATTTGAAATATTTTTTTGGATTTTAAAATTATTTTTGGATTGTCCCTTCTCGGCTTCCGTAGTATACACTCCCAGTGAACTATATAACTCTTATGATTTTACTGAGCTGGAAAAATATTAAGAATACCATAGAGTTTAAATTACTGTACTTTTGTATTTAGATTTTTTACGGTTAACAATTTTTACGGCTAACGGTTAAAATTCTTTCATTTTTACGCCTAACGGCTAAATTTGT
>OX393564.1:24367354-24404854 GCA_947652115.1 Blastomussa wellsi
TATCAAACCATACCCTTTCTAGGCCAAAATAGTCAAACTCTGCACCACATCATGTCATCAAGGGGGAGTAGAAATATTCTAGACACTTCATGCTAAGGAAACCGGGATAAGCACTGGCCTGATGGGCCACTAGGTTTTACCCCACCCCATGGCAAACATCGGTGTAAACCAAGTGTGCTTTAACACTGCTGTAATTTAGAAAACCCTCAAAATTATATATATTGGACCCAGGAAAAACGATTAATTTCATCGGTGTGACCAGGATTTTTGCTGTTGCCATGGCAACCACATGTTTACAGTAAACTAGCAGTTTGGCTTGATTTTCCATCAATTGCTGTTATTTTCTGAAAATAATGGTGAAATCCACGATGGCAGCTCTAATGCTGACAGTCGACCAGTTAGCTCAGTTGTAGCAAGTTAGTCACTCAGTTGCAATGACATCTGCAAATGGTTAGATGTTTTAGTTGAATAAGGACTCGAATAAACTGTAGAGCCTGTCTCCAGTATCTTCATCGTTATGGTCAGCTCAGGACATTAAAGAACCCATACGCTCATCGCAAAGAGCAGGGCATGCAGCCCCTGGTGTTGTGATCTGGTCTGTTGTGATGTGAAGGTTAGGGTGGGAAAATGCTCAGCATATTAGCATAGCATTGCTAGAGGCCTAACAAGCCTCATCAACCAGAGGATAAATAAGGGTAATGGTAATGATCATGATAATGATAATAACACCTTAGAAGAGGGTTCCAACACCTCATCTCCGAGCCCTTCCCCCAACCCCCCCCCCCCCCCCCACCCAATTGCACTGCAGTGGGGTTATGAGTTTAGGTTACGTTTAAGGGTTGGATCAGGTTAAAGAGAGCACCAACGTGGAATTATAGCAAAGAAATCACATTTTCTTTTTTAAAAAAATGGCTAGAAATCATCTTCATTTATCTGAGTCAGTGTCCCATGACAAAAAAATGCAGATGTACCTGTAATTTCTCACTGGAGTTTCTAAGTCTTTGTAAAGAATTCTTTTTAAAACCCTTCTCCTCATCAAACAAGCGTTTGTAGTGGGTGGACTCATGCCGGCAAGATCGGACAGACCCTTGACACTACAAAGAAAGTTAAAGGGACCATTACTTAATATTAATTAACTGTGAGAATGGGTTCAGGAAGAGTACCATCAGGAGATAACCTTATAGTATCTGCTTAGACAGGGCCGTACATAGCAGATGGGGGCAAGGGGGGGCAGTTAATTTTGCTGGGCTATTTCTTGTAGGAAGTGGAGGTGTGCAGAGTCCCCCCCCCCCCCCCCCCCGTCCGACAAAACATCCTAGGCACTGCCCTTTTAGATTAAACATGTGATGGCTAGTATCCCATCGGGGATAAACTCTGCAGTGTTAGGTTATCAATTGTCCAATTGGATTTTAAAATATCTCAAACATGCAGACATAATTGTTCCTATGATGTGGATAAAGCTGCTTGTAGAGTTAACACAGGTAAGATAGATTTTCTTCCTTGCTGTGTTTAACAAGGCAGCTGCTGTATTTGCCTGGAGTGCACATATTTGTACAACTAAACGACAATTATTTTAGAAATCATCTTGATGGGGGAGGGCTAGGTGAGGGTTAGGGGAGGGGAGGGGGTGTTAATACATTCATGTTTGGGGCAAGTAAATTCTGAATCCTGTCCTTTGTATATGGAAAATTTCCAAATAAATTGTACAGGAAGCCTACAAAAAATTCGAACTTTTAAACGTTTAAGTATACAGCACAAGTATTTTCATTGAAACATCAATATTACGAGTGGGCCAAATATATGGAAATTTATATACATGTACATCGTCTTGTTAAAACGTTTATACAGACATCAGCAGCATCAAAGCTTGATTAGTATTTTTTGTTAAATCGGGTTATGCCATAAATAATTTATGATTATTACTGTACAAAAAAAGTTTAATTTGTACCGGCATACCGGTAGATGTCAAGTATAATAATTTACCTGAGCCAGTTTAAGATAAAGCATTGCATTTTCTGTCTCAAGAGCCACAATCCTTTCTTCTCGAGCCTATAAATGATGATTTAAATTAAGAGAAAGCTGGATCTCTTATTCAAAATGAAAGCCATTACATTCATGCACGCATGTCTGCAAGCATAACAATGATGGATGAAAGCAAAAGAACCGCTCACCCTTAACAAATTCTCTAACTTCTGCACCCGGTCTTTCAATTGCTGATCTGTCAGTTCGGGCATTTTATCCTCTGCAGAAGGCACCGAAATAAAGATGAAATTATTTCCTCAAACTAAGTGCAAATCTAAAGTTCATTTTAACCGCCAAACAACGCAACGATCGCGTCCAATCTTCTTTGGCAACCAGAAAATGCTTATTTTGTTTGTTGACGCTTCCGCGTTCCTTTTGACCAGCTGTTTACTACAGAAGGATTCCTCTTTGTATGGCCATGATGGCCATATTTGGAACGAAAGTGTCTGGGAAGGAAGACACGAAGGGTATAATCGATCAAAACAATCAAAAACACGTATTTCTGAAATGTTTCGGAGCCGTTCAAGATGTTTTGTAAACGGGTACGAGAAGTTTGCAGGGAAGTTAGGAAATGTAGAGTATCTTAAAGATCTTGTACGGAGAATTTTACATTTGATTGAAGAGAAATGCCCCTCGGAGCGGCTGGTATAGGTTATGCTTTCTATTCCGTTGCTGAGAGTTCAGAGTTTTCTCAGATACGAGAGCAATGTCTTGGAAAGGCCCTAGAATATATGCAGGTAAAATTTAATGCAAGCATTTTTAGTAGGGCCTGTTTTCATGGAGGTGGCAACCTCGTCCCCAGGTCCATCTGGTGGTGCCCCCGACAAATGGCCCTTGTGCCGCCTGTTTCATCGAGCGATACAAGGGGTACCACATGGAGGGGCACCACATGGATGGGCCTGAGGACGAGGTTGTGGAGGTGGGGGACCCCACCGGTAGATTCTTGCTTGGGTAGGTGAGGTAACCTGCCAAGGCGGGGCCAAAAAATAGCTCGCGTTTACATGCAATCCACTAACCCCAGGTTGGTGGGGTAAACTTTCTCGAGTTGCTGTGCTGTCTCTAAGCACATAAATACAAAATCGCGTGATAGCAGGCAAATGACAAATTTTGGCGGTTATTGCTCTTCTACTTTCACTAATGGCTCTTAATACTTCAACATTTCAGTGCTGTGGCTTCTTGTCATCACTTGTAATATGCATTTGCCAGGCTCTCGTGTGTAATATAACCTGACCCCGGTTAAGCAGGTTACCCCACTGTGAAGCCTTTACATGGCAAAAGGCAACCCACAGCTACATGTGGGCGGATTACTATCATCATGATGGCACTGAGGCAGAATTTTGGTATATCGGACTTGGTCTATTTGTTTCCTATCTTTCCATTAAGGTTAGCCTACATAAAGTATCAAGGACATCTCCGCACGATGATGGCATTGGGGCATCCTTTCTTTTAGGACATGCAGGAATTTATGCAGTGTCAGCACTTGTCTTCAATTCCCTAGGTTTGTATGATCAGCCACATAAGAAAAGGCAATAATAAAATTAAATAAACTACAACAAAAACTAGTTCTCACCCACTTTTGATATGTTGAACTTCATTTCAAGTAGTTAACTACCCCTGGATAAGAGGAGAGGAGCCACATTTCAATGTAAATTAGCTAAGCCAAAAAGCGGAGCTCTGTTTTTTGTCTGGTTCTTAATAATTTGTAAAAATATCTTCATTAAAAGTATTAGCATACGCAACTACCGGTACTCAAGAAAGATTCCACAGTCAGCCAAAATAAATAAGAATAATTAAAACAATCACTCCAATTGTAGAAATTCCGCTGAGAATGACATGGAAAAATTACAAAATCCTGCCAGAGCCTAAGAAAAAAATTTCGTACTTGAACCCGTGATCAATGAAAAAAACCAATACCTGGTCAGCGGTCAACTTCCAAAAACACATGACTTCAGTGAGTCCTAAACCTTGAGCCTGCAATCTGGTCATGTGATACTGGTCAGCTGATACCTTTTGACAGCTGTCAATTGTCCATAACATGGATGCCTGAGTTTACATTACGGTACTCCGCTATGAACGTTTACCAAGACTGCATGCCAAGGGTTGAACGACATTGTACATTGCATGTGCCCACAAGCAATGCCTGTAGCCAGGAGGCTATTTTCAGCACTTGCCGGCATCTCCTTTTCCTGCAACTTTAATTTTCACTGCAAAACAAACCTAGGTTAGTTTCTCAAGAATTTTTTTTTCATTGGTGGGCTGTTTGAATATTTGTAACTGTTGTTGTAGGATATCACCAAGAAAAAGAACTGTGTATCCAGAATTTTTTAGAGATGGGACACATCTGCCGGCCAGTGAACTTCTTCCATCCTGGTTCAGATGAACTGTTTGTAGGCAGAGCTGGTTACTTATGTGGTTCACTTCTCTTGAACAAAAAGTTTGGAAGAACCGTGGTACCAGCAGAGGTCACAAGACCCCTGTTTGATGCTATCATAGAGTCTGGTCAGCAGTACTCACAGAGCCGTCATTCAAGAAGCCCTCTTATGTACTCATACTACAGGACAGAGTACTTAGGTAAACAAGTTAGAGCATGACTCTCATCCAAAGGATAGACGGAGTCAGGTGATAAATTTATTGTATCGCTATTCCTAGTTTATCACAGGTTACTTCCAGCATTTTGTAAGGTCTTAACAAGCCACCAGTGCCATTTAACTTCTCATCAGTAAGCCGTGGGGCTGTGCAGTAAAGTGTGTTAATCAATAACAGAACACAGCAACTCTGGCCAAAGTGCCAACCAGGGCCATGAAGGCATACAAGCAGGGGATTGAGGGGGCTGCCCCTCCCCAGCTTCAAAAATTGTTGACATTTTTCAGGCAAAAAGATCAGGATTCGGGCAACAGCAGTTGGAAGACTGTCTGTCTGTATCCAGCTGGTGTTCAGATGAAATGGTAGAGTGCTCAATTTGGATGCCAAGCACTAAGTCTTCCCATTAATTAGGCTAGCACAAGTTGCAAACAGACTTTTATGGAGCTTCTGTAATAATGCAAAATATTGAGCTCAATCAGGAAAATTTTTTGGCCCACACTAGAAAACACTGGCCTTTTATTTTACATATAATTTTTCGCTACAGGAGCTGGTCATGGACTTTCGTCCATTCTTCAAATGCTACTCAATTTCCCAGAGCATTTCACAGACAGAAAAGATGTCGAAACTCTCATTCACCAAGCTGTAGACTTTGTCCTATCCTGTGAGTGGCCAAACGGAAACTATCCACCTGTCCCTGGGGAGGTGCGGGACCAGGAAGATGAGCTGGCGCATTGGTGCCATGGGGCCCCAGGTGTGGTTTATCTCTTAGCCAAAGCTTATCTGACCTGGAACGATGATAAATACTTGCAGGCTGCAAAGCGGTGTGCTGAACTCACATGGCAGAGAGGACTGCTGCGAAAAGGGCCTGGAATATGCCATGGGGTGGCAGGTAAGTGGCCAATGGGTAAGACGATTCCCTTTGTTTCTAAAGAGCTCTGATTCAGTAATTCTGATCAAGAGTTTGGGGGGAGGAAGAGTTGCATTCCATCACAATTTTCTCAAATTTTTCTCAGTTCTTCTCGCATATTTCTTCTCCATGCCTTTGCATGCCTGTGTAAACAGGCTTAAACTACCTTTCACTTGAATTTATGGTCACTTCTGCTCCTGTTGTCATAAGGTCAGGTTGCAGCTGATCTCAAAGTGAATGACTTGTTGCCTAGCGAGAGAAAAATGGAACAAAAGGAAGCATTCCCCTAGCTCCGAGAAGAAAATGGTCCACCCGCGCTTCCTGTATCGCTCGCTTCGTTCACAAGAGCTGCCATACAGCTGAAAGAACAACAGGAACAACAGTCCTTTTCAAAACTACACACTTCTAGATGATCGTACTGATTGAACATATCTAACTGAGAAGCACCCGCCATTAATTTATCACCGGGACCCACGTACAGCTGTAAAGTTGCAAGTTTCAATCAATTTTTAATTTGTCGTTTTTTCTCTTTCAGGAAGTGGATACGTCTTCCTTCTGCTCCATCGTCTTACAAAAGAAGACGAATACCTTTATCGTGCCCAGAAGTTCGCCGAGTTCATGCAGACGAAAGAGTTTCAGACGGGAGCGAGAACACCGGACTCTCCATACAGCTTATATGAAGGACTCGCTGGAACTGTCTGTTTCTATGCCGATCTTTTGAACCCTTCAATAGCAGCGTTTCCATTCTTTGAAGTCTTTTAGTGATTCGCTATGGCGTGTTATATAAAAAACAAAAGTTATAAAGTTATAAAGAAACAAGTGATCGTAAAAACGGGCGATATCTGAGAGGACTCCCACGTAAAACAGATTGGTCATCTTCAGAAGTTATTTCAAATTTTCTGGCGACCACCCCTGCTCCCTTGGTATTAACCCTATGTAATTATTGGTACAGACGTTTGAAAAGTTTCAAAGTTCATAAAACTAAGAATAGTTATGTTGTCTTCATTACCTTGTTCGTAGTGCACGGTTAGAATTCGGCTCTGGTTATAATTAAATTCTGGATGATTAAATTCTGGAATTTGGACAGTAATATTTTGTAGTTTATTACTGTTAGTAATGCATGAAAACAAATAAGGTGTTAAAGTTAAGAAAGTGACTCGCTAAGAAAATCGCGAGCTTATCCAAGCTAATTATATTTTTGGCCAGGGGTTGGGGGCCCTATTAGGGGTTTTTGGGATACGGGATATTTGGGGAAAAAATTATAGGGATACGGGATATTTGGGGGAAAACTTAACGGGATGCGGGATATTTAAACATGAGATTCGGGGATATCGAACATAAATGTTGAGGATACAAACCACCGCAATTAACGGGATACGGGATATTTAGGCCAAAAATGAATGGGATACGGATAGTCAGACCCCCCAAATGGGGTCTCAGAATCGTCAGTCGTTTGTAATAATTGCTTTGTAACAATCAGATCAGACTTTGCGCGCTTTAATGCGTTTTTTAGAGGAGATTCACCGAAGCATTGCAAAATTATTTGTTTGTCTCTGTGGATGATAGCCTCCTACGCAGACGTTCTTTAGGCTCGTAATGCGTGACGAGCCTAAAGAACGTCTGCGTAGGAGGCTATGTGGATGAGGGAGAGTAGCCCACGTCCAATAGCAACATAAACTTCCCCTTGAAATTAAAATAATGAGATCGCCAAACACTCGACGACAGTGGATGACAAGATTACTGCTGAAAGCATATAGCATTCTTAACTTCCGTTCAAGATAAAAAGAATGCTCTTAGTAAATTGGACAAAAATTCCAGTGTTAACGAAGAACACTTTAATAAAAAGTTCAGTTGTATATTTTCTCAAGATAGTTTCAATTTTTATTATTTATTATTTTTATTATTTTTAAATTATCATTTATCCCAGGACGCTGTACTTTATGTATTTAGTTTAGATACTGATTTTTCCTTTCCGAATGTGCTCGCGGCCGGTAACAAAATAAATCACCGTTAGTACGTACCTAGCATCGCGATGGTTACTAACTGCTGCAATATTTTCAAAATACAAAATTGAGAATTTTTTTCAGGTTTACTCTCGACCAATCTCGACCGGCCAGGAGCCCTGTTGGAACTGAAACCGAGGGAGCGGAAATTGAGACACGCACGTTTGCGTGACGGCCATCCCGCGCGGGAAAATTACCCGCGACGCGAATCACGCAATGACATACTCCCCTCTCCTCCAAGTTCCCAGTTTGCATGTGAACTGCTGACAGGCGAAAGCGTAGAGAAAATGGACTCGTTAAAGTTTGTTGCTGCAAAGGTAAAGCACAGCCCGCAAGTTATAAGAAAGACGTTTTCCAGTTCGCACAGTCCGTACGCCAAGGTCTCAGAAGGAGACAAATGCATAGGTAAGATGAAGTGTTCAGTCGAAGACTGATCGATATATTTTGTTCTTTTCATTTGCGAATAAACATTATAAACGGGTTCCTGGTTGATTCTAACAATGAAACAGAATAATGCCAAGCTGCAAAGAATGGCTTGTTTTAAGCTTGGAGGGAATGCGACCAGAATTTAGCGATAGGATCCGGGTGCATGCGGATCAGCCTTCTCGATGTTTACTTTGGAAGCCGTAACTGAACAAATTCTTGACCGCAGGGTGGACACAATCGTCGAAGTGTTCTCGAGCCCCAAATCAGTCAAAAGAAATTTGTAAACTGGACTCACTCTTTAGCTGTAACTGCTAATTTTCCATTTGTGAGTGATTGCACCGAATTACGATTGTTGCTAGTTTAAAATATCAAGGATTAAAGGTCGGAAATATTTTCACAACCGCCGCAAGCTTTTTCATTTTCAAGGCATTTACTGACTTGCGTATTTAATTGTAAATATATTCTGAACGCAACCGACGGGGAGATAAATAAATTTGTGTAATAAGTATTGCTTTACGAACTGAGTAGCTAAGCTTTGCAGTAAAATGCCTTGTACCTTGCCGCTTTGTTGTGTCGCGCTTCTATTATGTTATTGTGTCGTGCGTGCATGGTATGTGAATTAACAATCAACTTATTTCCCGGGAGCGCCTCTGTTCTGTGCAGTACAATGATCATATTCAATAAATACACTTTGAATGAATTCTGCTCGTGCACGGTTAGCCTCAATTCTACCTATACCGACCGCGCTGTTAAAAAAAACAGTAGCTAAATAATGACTGCACAACTGAAGCGTATAGTAGAATATTTAAAAGCAATTTTTGTGAAGGTAAAGACTACTATATATCCGCTTATAATTTACATACGATCAGGTCGGTTTAATTTGAAACGTACAATATACACTCGTTGATTGCGATATTTATCTTGTCGGGAAAGAGTCACCCGTAAACATCTGTTGTGCGCGCGACTTTCAATGCAGGATATATATTCCACTGTCTCATTTTTTCAGACATTTTATATCAGGCCCGTTTTTTGCTGGGAGCCTATTCAAATCGAAAGCAGCGTCTCACACTTCATAATTGGTTCAGTGACAACTCGGCCAGCCGGAAGAAGAACAGAAAGCAGAGAAGACTTCTAGCTATCCAAATAAGTTTTAATTTGAGAACAGCGTTCAACTTGTTCAGTGTCTCGCAAACTTGCTAAAGTTATCATGAATTCATCAAATATTGTCCCTGATATCCAAAACAAAGATAAGAAATGTAAATTTACAATCATATTCATACACCTGCATTTCACACACTGTAATTAGTTTCAATCCCGAACCATTATTACACAATCAATTATTACACAATCATTTTGTTGATCAAGACGTCCCTCAAAAAGAGACAATTTCAAATCATTTAAATTTGAAGAATTATTTCAAGACAATAGCTAATTATAATTAGCTTTCTGCTTTTATTAATTTGCTGTTTCAGCCATGGACAGCTGGAAAAGAGGGACTGGACTCTGGACAGGACTGAAAACTATTTTTATTCAATTATTAAACAAAGTTAATTATTACTAAACGAAGTTAATATTTAACTAAACATTAACTAACCAGGGGTCTCGCAAATTTTGGAATAAAAATGTCATTTTTTCAATGTAATTATTATTTAATGTTTAATTATATAGCTACATCAAAGTCCATTATTGTCAACAGATGCATTTTTATTAATTTTTGCCAACTGTCCAGATTTAAAATAAATTGGACAGTTTTTGCTCAAACTGACCAATTTAAGAAAAATCTGGATACCTTCCATAAACCAATCAATTGTCAAGAAAAACTAGTTTGGAGGGCGAAACATGCGATGTTCATATATTTTTGGATGCTATATAATTAATAGGTAACAGGACTACATGCTTGTCCAATTTGGGAATAATTGGATTCAAAAAATTCCTCGAACTGCCAAATTGAACGCGGCCCAATTATTTTCAAATCGGACAGCATGTAGTCCTATTACATTTACAAATTGGGATGCTATTCCATGAGTGTCAACGTCGTGCCGAATATTCCGCCGTCATGTTGTTTCTTGCGTTTTCATTTTCTTTAGTTCTGTACTGTCATGCCCCTCCAACAGGTACCATCGGCAACAACCTCGTTCATCGGCAAAGCAGTACAAGCATTATCACTGCAATACAGCATTTGGCTTCATCAAATCAACGTGGGTTCGTGCGAAAAGAAGTCATAAGAAGTGAAAATATTTATTAATTAACAAAAATGCTTACTTTCTAAAGGACGGACCTGTAGGGGTGATCCGTAAAATATTGAACAGGTTCTGCTGCGCGAGTCTTTCTTTACAGCTTATTCTGCAGTGTACGTTCATAAAATTCCTTTGATAGCGCACACACGAAACAAAGTGATGGCGGCATATTCAGCACAGCATTATAACTTGTACTTTCACTTACGTTTAATTTTGAATAAAAACAGGTTTTAGCCCAGTCCAGAGTCCTGTCCAGAGTCCTGTCCAGAGTCCAGGGTTCAGAGTTCAGAGTCCAGAGTCCAGTACTCTATTTTCCAGCTGGCCGTTCTGAAATTCTCTTGTTCTTAATAGATATTAGCGATAATTTTACTGCTTTTTAAAAACGAATCATAAATCTCCGACTACACATATGTGTTGACTCTAAAAACAATATGTAATATTAGAAGACAGCGTCATTATTTTTATGACTGGCGTTGATCCAAGTTAGCAAATAGCCCGTTTTCGCTGCTCGTTATATTCGTGGAAATGTTTAAAGTTTTTTTTATGTTTAGAAACAAAGTTGTGCAACCTTTTATCTCGAGTAATTGACAGAAAGAAGTGAAATCTATCTGCGATGTATGAATATGGTCATTTAATTTCCGCATGGCAATTTACACGAGCTTGAGGTTTGTGCTCGTGAGCGAATAGAACGAAAGTGAAATGAAGTCTTTGTTCCATATTACGGGAGCTTGTCCCGGTTTCCGTAGCACTGAGCGACATGGGCGGAGTATTTCTTCTCCTCCCTGGATACAATATGCTAATTCCTAGCTACCGGCCCTCAATGTCAAAGTCACCGTTACGCATTTATACACCTGTTTGGAGGGTATCCCGGTGGTCTGCTCGATCCGGGTTTGATCAAGCACGAGACTACCTTTTTTAAAATATCCTGCGTAATTTTCGCGAGCGTTTCCAAGCGAGCGAAGAGCTCTAAGAGCTGTAATCGACGCGAAAATTGGGGCGAGAGCAAAAAGTGAACGAGGTGGGGGGAGTAGGGAGTACCCCGCATCGTCCACTTTTTGATGGGATAGTTCCGGTTGTCACTCGCTAAGCGACTTGAAAAATCGCTCGTGAAAACACGGCGACTAAAGATCCTGAATTTCAAAGATCGCCGACAGTTTGTCCTTCGCGTTTTGTCTCTCACTCACATAGAGGTCCTGAACTTAGAAGATCACCGAAAAGAAGGCAGATGACATTTTGCCCTTCTAAAGCACCACCAGAGCGCAATGTATTCTGGTCGCTGCGAAGTGCATTCTGGTCGCCGCGCAGTGCATTCTAGTCGCCACGCAGAACATTCTGATTATATTAAACTGCATGCTGCTCGCTCGCTGCGCTCGCTCCGCAGCAAAAATCGCCTTAAAAATGTGCTACATGTTACACAGCACGATTACTTTTTTATTTCTCTTCATTATTTATGCCTTCTTCTAAGTTGAATTTTTTTTTCATGTATTGCTGAGTCAGGCAAGCACCAGGAAGACTGGCTTCACGCTGAAGAATCTCTGAAAGAAGGAATTCACTTTTATGTCAAGGTTAGTGTGTTCGTTCAACCGCTCCCTTCAGAGGAGCGAAAAAAATAAAGGAGAATATGAAAAGGCAGTTCCTTAGTTCGCCTTCAGCTTGAAGATAAGTATTATGTAGGCGGAAATTAATAGCTCACATTAAACCAAACAGACAGTTCTTCTCTCGATGCCCGGTCAAGACGAACTATCGCCATAAGCTGTCTTGGCGGATGATCCATCTGTTATTTTCGTCTGTTATTTTCTGCTATTCATACACAGACGAATTATCGGACAGATTACCGTTCTCTGCCCAAATTCATGCCAGACGGATGATCCGTCTTTAGTATAATTCGGGCCAATGTTTGTAGTAACTTTAATAAGCGAGCTGGTCGCGGGAGCAACAACAAACTTTTTCGTTTTTCTCCCTGATGAAGGCGTCAACAGAGGACACCAAAAATTTAGTAAAAATTCCACACGGATGCTGGAATTTAATTGGTATTTTTTGTTATTTCTTTCACGCTCAGATGCTCGGATCTTGTCCTGTGTTTCAAGCTCAGGGGTCAGGCTGCACTGATGAAGCTGTACAGACGATTGTGGCTAACACCAAGAAGGTAGCGTTCATGAATCAGATATTTGGTTTGCATGGTAGCGAGACTGTTTCTAATCGAGGAAGACAACAATGACCGCGAAAGACTCACGAAAGGCACTTTATCAAGATTCTCCTTCATTTAATTATCAGCTTCTCTGGTTGCTTTTTGTCAAAATATCGCCGTCGGTCAAAACATGAAGGGCATTTTTGTATCCTCAGAATTGGATTTGATCTCGGGTCGCTATGGAGACTGTTGCCAGGGATACCATTGAACACTCATCCACTTAAGAAGATCCTTTCGTATTAGACTTCGAATACAGCGGCTATCGTCGCTCTCGGCCCGAGGGACTTGTTTCGAGAGCCTCTCTCGCGCAACACCCATCGGCCTGAGAGAGCGACGAGAGCCGACTGTATTAGCCATTTTCTAAACGTGCAGGGGACTGGGTACAAATATATAAAATCGATTGAAACGAAAAATTGAACCTAGCACGTAAAAGATCATCCAAAATAATGGAAAAATAGTCATGATAACGCATTTAGTCCATAACGCTGAAATTTTGTAAACTTACATTATTTTGGATGACCTTTCACTTGCCAGGCTCAATTTTCGTTTCAATCGATTTTAAATATTTGTATCCAGTCCTGCTCGTTTATAAAATGGCTAATATTCGCAGGCTACCTGACATTAGTCTACATCAATGGCCTGTTGCGTGACTTCTGGCATGAATTAGGGCGTTGTATTAAAATGTTTGTTTCTTCTTTTGTAATAGACAGCCGAACGCGATAAGGTATTGCGTTCGAGAATAAGTCAAAACCCATTCCATAACCAATGAAGTTTCGAAATGGTAATTGAAATTCCTTTGTGTAGGCAAAGAACACTCCTATCAGTGGAAGCCTTCAGAAGGTTTACGCGATAAGCTATTGCGTTCGAGAATAGGTCAAAACTCATTCCATAAGCAATGAAGTTTAGAAATGGTAATTGAAATTCCTTTGTGTAGGCAAAGAACACTCCAATCAGTGGAAGCCTTCAGAAGGTTTTAATAACAGTGTCGACGCGGAGGCTTACTATTCAAGATATGATTTCCAAGGTACGGTCTTTGGTGAACTTTTGACTATTGAGAAAAAACTTTGTTTTATCTTTATTTTTGCTTACTTTTTCATTTTCTCTAGGAAAAGATCATGGAGATTCCTATTTATCGGTGAGTTTTATGCTTTAAATATACGTTTTCTTTCACGGCCACGATTCAATTCCATGACGATACGACAGTCAGTCTTTTGGGGGGTTGGGACGGAAGGGGGGAGCTGAACACGTACAGCGCGAGCCTCATGAACCGAAAGTAAAAAAATAATTTCCATTTTTTGAGTGTGTATTTTCTTTTCCTTTTTTCCTCTCTGATTATCCTGGCCCGCCTCGATTAACGCTGCTACCTGCGGAGCCAGGGGATTGAGACTTAATTCAGAAGCAATAAAAATATTTGTTGTTGTTGTTGTTGAAAAAGTTCTTCTGAAATGTTTAGCAAATGTGTCTCAGAGATGCTTCTCTTTCTTCGTAGGGTTTCTTACTGTGTGGCAGATCCAAACTTCTCGAAAGTATTTGCATTTATTTCCCGAGCACAAGGCAAGCAGGATTTGACATGTTACGCTTTCCTTTGCAGCAAAGAGTCAATGGTAATTTATCGTTTTAACTGTTTTTTTTTTTTGCATTTACTGCGGGTAGGAGAGCTTGTTTTTGAAAGCGAGAGGTATAATCTAAGGGGGAGCGACTGCGGGGATGTCGAAAGGAATTTTTGCATTCAAAAATATTGGAAGGGTTCTGTTTTTCCGATCTGAAATTTTAAAACTCTCTAAACATAACGATATGAAACACAAAAAGCAAGTTTATTTAAGTGTGTGTGCTTATTCTCGGCGTGTGCTTATTTTTTCAGTGTGTGCGTTTTTAATTTGGTGTGTCGTGGCGCTAAATCGGCCTGAACTCAGCCAATTAAGCACTTCCCTACACTGAAACTAGATTTTCGTGAAGATTAAATGACAAAACGTACTGCTGAATGGTTCCGAATTTTTTCTTGCTAATTTCCCTTTCCTTTTTCTCGGCCTAAGTTCTTTTCTCACTACCTTCTACTCTCCACAGCCTTTCTAGGTGCTGGAAAAGTTTCGGTCTACATCATTGTTGGGAAACCCCTTTTTTAAAACACTACCAAAACTGACCAGGGTGTTTTTTTTTTAATTCGCTCTCTGTCATAATGATTTCGATACTCATAGTGGACAGATCGTGTGGAAAGGCCTCTCCCAGCTGCACCAGATTCTCAGCACAAAAGTCCGCTGACAAGCAAACTGATGGCGTCACAAGCGGTACAAGGAGCATGATCATTAACCGCGCATGCGTGCTTTGTATTCTAAGGGTTAAGAGTTTTTTTTCCAGGCACAAGCCATGGCGCTGACCATAGCTGACGCCTTCAAGCTTGCCTATGAAAATCACGAGAGAGCGAAAGCGGACCCCACCCAAGGAAGTTTACGAGATGCACCGGACAGCAAAAAGGAAAATACTCAAAATTCAAAGCCTGTGGTTAATAATGGGAACATCGAAGCTTTGTACGCGACTCCTATAAAAACAAAGGGGACTCAGTCCGAGGCACCGGCCATCCAAGTCAGCCCAGAGTCTTCTTCGTCGACAGCAATGGAAGACTCCAACAGGAAATTGCAAAACTTGGTAATATATATGTGTTTTTCAGTACTATTTGTCAACGCTACTCGCATGTGTCAAGCTACTTTTTCATCCGTAACACCAAATTGAAGGTGGTTGAAGTAAACATCAGATGTCTTGAAACTAATTTTGCGCTTGCAAGGGATAGTGTGTATGAAAAATTGTAATTACATGCAGGAATATCGTGCAGCTACCTCGTTTCCAGACGCTTCCCTCTCGTGAAAAACAATGGGGCGCGTGAGATGAAGGGAATTTTTCTCCTTCCCCTCTTCCCTCGCGCTACACGCTCTTCACTCGTCACTTGGACCTTGCGCTCGCCTTGTTTCGCCAACCAAACTCATTAAATGTAAATGTCGAGCAGTCTGGGGAACAGGTGCCAGTTTTGGCAAATCTGCCTTGTTGCACTTGAAAAGTTTCCGACTCATTTATCCAAACTAGTGTGAACGTTCACGAGTACTCCGAATTAATCGCGTCAGAGGAGACCCGTCATGTTGCTTAGCAACTTCAGAAACAAACACCGCGGGCTCAGTCCTGTCTCGGTGCGGGATTTGGTCATCAACTGGTCCTTTTCCCCGACTGTGAGGAGGAGGCTGATCGTAGAGTGAAACTGCAAAATGGCTTACCTGCCAAGAGCTTCATATTGCTCAGTGGCAGAGCACCAGAAATACGTTCTGGAAGCGGTTCACGGTGGAGGGATACCTTTGACGGTTGACGGTTGCCAATTAAAAATTGACTTGTGTCAGATTAATGCCATTGGCAGATTGGCTGATAATAATAGAAAGAGGTATGACGAGGTAGGAGTCCGTCTTTGCGATGTGTTAACCTTATCTTATTATTACCGACGGTAGGACCTCGCATCAGATGACGATGATTTTGATGCTGAATTTACAAAGTAAGTTCTTTTATCTTTGTTTGTTTGCTTGTTTCCATTTCTAAAAACGACACATGTGTAGTTCTAATGCACCTCGTGCATTGCGTGCATGACGTAACCCATCTGTGGAAAAGAAAGACTAAGAACACCTGCCATTTAAACCAAAGTTGCTAAACTGACCGCTTATCCCGTTTACAGGTTCGCGGAATTGCGGTCCAATCCAATTTTGTTCGAGACACCAGTGAGGAGGCGACATTTTTCGGGTGATGTCAATCATCTCATGGCCACTGAAGCCACGGCGAAAGAACTAATGATGTCAAAGTCAGCCGAAGATCTGTCTTTAATGTAATTTGATGAGAAATCATCAGACAATTATGAACTAAGGGCCAGAGTTTTCAATTTAACAATTAGACTATGAGCCTGAGTTAAAGGGGCACAGTCGCCATGAATAAAGACAACTTTGGGAATGGAAAAGTTGTCTTCAAATCAAATGAAACCTTGATATAGTAGTGTATTAAGGTAGAAGAACACCAAAGATGCACCAATAACCTAGAAAGAATTAAGGATGATTTTGAATGAGGAAGATTGAGAAGGATTGTAATTTACAATTTGAAAAATTTAGGCTAAACTTTTCAAACTGTGTCATCCATGATTGAGCTCCTTTAACTTTGAGCGAATACTCAACGAGGCACAGCGAGTTGACTATCGCTCATAGAAAACGTAGGCGAGTAGTTTAATTTTTTTAGTAGAAACTCTTAATTGAATAGCAACAATTCCCCCCGTGTTGGACGAAAAATTCAAAGCTGGGATTATTTTGGACGCAGTACACTGACACGGAGCGACTTGGCGCAGAGATCTGTCGCTGCGACTTGTACAGACAGTCCGGACCTTAACAATATACTACTTTGTGATTATACAATTCAGCTTGATGTCTTCATTCTCCCATTTTAATTTAATTCTTGTTATAGCACTATTTCTTGTACTCGGAGGTCTTCATCTGTTCGCGGCTGACATGGCCCTATCCTGCCTTGCCAAGTATATGTTGTCCACGGAAATGTCTTTTTCATGTTTCCATTCTCCTGTAATCATTGTTGCAACTAACAGGATACGATTTCTAGAACTCGGAGTATTTCTTCTCGCCATTCCCTGACCTTATCCTGGGACGCAAAGGATGTCCACGGAAACAACTTCTTTGAAAATTTGAAAGTTCTTTCTCAAGTATATGATCGATTTTAGCGTCAATTAGTTTGTCATAGTTGAGTGCCGTAGCTTCCATCGCCTTGTAACATTCTTTGTTTTTCTTGTTGAAGCTGAGAAAACAAATTAAAGATACACATCAGTATTTATCGTCTTAACGTACAAGATCGATGATACTGCTCGATTGCTCTCGGGTATTGCTCGATTGCTCTCGGTATCTGCTCGATTACTCTCGGGTACTGCTCGATCGTTCTCCTCTCAATGGTCATGACTAGTGTTTCTTCCTCAACATCAAAGTGTCGTTAAGTATATGATTATTTCTCACTTTCATTTAAACTCAAAAGTAGAAAAGTCCCCTTATACACAGTAGTGAGCAGTACAAAAAAGCAAGAAAAACTCTATTCTACCCAGCATTTTTGCGCCAAGATGGAAAGAGTCCCTGGGAAAGTAAAGAGTTTTACTAAAGGACACTACAAGGGCCTTGCATGGCTAGATTAATCTGAGGTTGGACCAGAGTTCTAAATCCAGGATTCGTTAGCGCACTTACCAATTGGCCCAACACCTAATTGAATTCCGTAAACTTCTTACCCGATTCAACATTTCTCGTAACCGTTGTAATTCCTCTCCATTGCTTGAAGTGTTTTTACGATAGCATGAGCAGCTATTTGGGGAGCCACCACGAACAGTTTCCATGGAGCTAATAGTACACGTCCTAATTCGGTAATCTTCATCTCGGCTACTTCTCCTGAGCGCTGCAATCTGAACGAAAGTTAACCAGTCGTTTAGGGTATAAAACTGTCTTCACTGGTTTATAAACCTGGAAGGGGAGAGGAACTGGGAGTTTTTTCAGAGACTGGTGTTAATTCTAGAGGCGGTACGAACGCACCTCTCGGAACGCTTAACAGGTTTGGCTGAGAAAACAAAAGAACAAACAATATAAACATTATGAACCAAGCTCTTAAAACATTAGAGGTGCGTGGTACAGGAAAGCGAATGGAATTACAGGTTCCGAAGAGTTGCGTGGCTTCTGTAATTCTTTCCCAAGAACAACGTAAGACCGACTAACCGACCGACTGACGGACTGCTTTTCAGCCTTGATTTCTGGCTTACTGAGTGACTAACTGACTGACTGACTGATAAGACTGACTGAGTGACTGACCGGCCGACTAACTGACTGATCATGGCTGACTGACTGACTGACAGACCGAGCGACTGTTAGACTGACAGACAGACTGACTGACTGACTGACTGTTAGACTGACTGACTGACTGACTGACTGACCGACTGTTAGACTGACTGACTGACCGACCGACCGACTGTTAGACTGGCTGACTGACTGACTGACGAAGGGGCTACCTACTGACTGATCACTTTCAACGTTTTTCTCAGACTCTCACCTTTGGTACAAACACGATGCACAGTGTAGAAGTTGTAGTAAAAAGAATGCAGATAGCTGTAACAATAAATGATGCTTCAAATTCGTTGTGTTGAACAAACGTTACAACTGGAGTTCCCACGACACACGCTATAACCACATTATAAACGGCCATGCCTACAAAGAAAAAAGTCAAATGTTGCATGCGTTCTTCATCCTTGCAATCTGGCTCAGGATAGGTCATAAGTTCTGTTACTTGCCTTCATAATCCTCAGATTTCGAGTATGCCGGTCACATGATCTGTAAATCTCGAAGGATTGTTTCTTAATTTTAACTATACAATTATATTATAGTCAAACATTCTTGAACTATAAAAGCCATCCATTCATAAATTATTCTTTAAAACGTTATCAAATGGACGCCGACATGTTGTGGCTGGGTGATAGCAGAAAGCCATCGTTGTATTTGATTTGAGCGGAAGAGTTGGAAAGCACAGAGACAAAGAAACATATACATAGGCGTACGCGAGCCGGGCAGATCAGAGTTTTTGGGCAGCATGAGAAAATTTGGGCAAGGCAACTTGGCAGAATTTTTTGGGCAAATGGTTCACCCCCCCCCCCCCCCCCTTGGAAATAATTGCTCGTGAACCTATAACATTGCAATTTGTAGTCTGGCCTGTCAGTCCAGGCTCTCGGTTTAATGTAAATACCGCTCAGCCTTTTGTTATTAGTGATCAGAAGACTTACCAATGTGATGGGAGTCATTCAGAGCTTGTATCTTGACGTTTCGCGTTTCCCAAGCCAAAAACAAGCCGAATAGCAGCAAGATACCTTTGTAGGAGTACAACAAGCCCAGCCACATTGCAATGTTGTTAACCTCGCACGTGTACATGTATGGCACGTGAAGAATATTGTCATCTTCATGATCGTTCTACGGAAAAGGAGAGTATATAACAAATAAAAATTCATCGCGTTTCATCTAACATAAGCAATAGCCACCAAACGAACTGGTTAACGCTATAGCCTAGCCTAAGCTTCATTGATTAAATTACAACAAAAATAAACTGAGAAACAACCCAAAGGCAGTCTATTAGAGCGATTCTCGGACGACTGTTGTCAAAACCAAAGCAACCACTCTGGCCAATCACAAAAGGGACAATTGCGTAAACCAATGAAATCTCGAAGCAAACGCATACAGCCGGTGCAAAACGCGGGAAAACGTGCGCGAGCGGGACAATTAATTTGGTTTTACTTCTGATTGGTTGAGAAAGTTGCACGAGATTTTTTTAGCGGATCACGAAGCGTAATTATAATGAAACACCAAAGCAAAGGGCAATTATTTCCGACACTCGGCTGAAAATCACTTTATTCTACGTTAAAAACATCCCTGGGGTTAGAAATTTCAAGTAGTATATCAACACGAGAGACAGACATCATCATCATCATTCATCATTTATTGGAATATCTAATATAATACAAATTCACCGAAAAGAGAGTTGAAAATACGACGCACGGCGGCGTATTTTTGACAAACTTCGAGATGTTTGGAAATGTGGTGAAATACTGTCTCGAGTGTTTGATATATCTTCTCAATCGAAACTAAAACTACGGAGAAAACGAAAAAATAAAATCGTAAAAATCCATGCTAATTAAGATCACATTTACAAACCACGGTTACGGTTATGATTTCCTTTGTTTTAACGTGATGAACTATTAATGAGTTTGAGAAGTGTGATTTGGCAACACGTAGGGCCTCGTAAACTGACAGCTCTCCCTGTATCTTTTAGGGTATTAGTACTAAAATACATGGGCATTTCATAAACTTGTTCATCTAAAGGATTGGTGTCCTTCAGTGGTGAAAGTGAATTTGAGACACACCAACAATTCGAGACAAATCCTGTGGCTATCTTCTACTGCAGGACCACCTTTACAATTTCCGACGAGAGCCCCTTGACTTTTACATTGGAGTATGCCTCCTGGAATCAGCAGCGCTAAAATGCAATAAAGACTTACATAGGTACTAAGGAATCTGGTTTTCTTCTGAAGAGGATCGAAAAAATTCCAATTTAAAAGGATTATTACGTCTATGAACGTAAGCACGCCAACAACAGCGAAAAGGTACACGTCTTTGATAACCTGAAATTAATAAGAATGAAGTGAACTTAATAGAATACATTGGTGAATACACCCCTCTGTAACAGACCCACTGAAACCCTACCCAGTGGATTATTTTCCCCTACCCTGCAGTCTCCCCAGTACCCAGTGAATATTTTGATTTTACCCAGTGACTGTGCAGTGTTACCCAGTGTATTATGTTTGCAAAAAATAATAATAAATAAGCAAAATAAAACAGAAAACAAGGGACCCAGTGGGAAATTAGCCAACCCGGTGACTATTTTCCCGAAAACCCAGTGAGGAAAAAGATTCCACTGGGTCTGTTACAGAGGCGTGTGTGAATGGGAAATGCTATGACTTTTTATGAGCAAAAACGGCGAAATCGTTTTTGTATGTATTGCATGTTTACCGGTGCCAACATAGATAAATAAAGACAAAATTCGATTCATGAATAAAAGGTTGAAAAATTCAAACAAACGTTCAAAGAAAATTACCTTCTGCTTTGCGCTAATGATCCTAGTAATCTTGTGAACGCGCCACGTTTTTGAAAACAAGGAACCAAACGCAAAAGTGAATCCTATGCAAAGAGTAGCGGCTCTTGCCTAGTTAAAAGAAAAGAAAGATGAGCTGCTCACTAGTACAGTCAAGAAATCGAGAGCGGCCCAATGCCATGCCAAGAACTCTTACTACCCAGTGAAAATCCAAAATCGGAGTCGTAAGTGGAGTCATAAGCACGACGGAATCGGAGTCGGAAGAGTCAGAACGATTCCGCTTATGACTCCGTCGCTAAATTACGATCTGGTGAAAACTGGACTGCCAGAAACGGAAGAATAAACCAGTTACATTGCTAGTTTCAGGCACTCCGAGTACTTCCTTTCTGCTTGCGTCTCCGACAATCTAGTTTTCACTTAGTCATAAGTAGCCTCGATTTCCACCGCTCTCTCGACTTCGTTCTTCGAGGAGGAGCGCGGGCTCCGGTTCCCGAACAGCGGCTGGTAATCGAGCCTAAGTCATAAGCGGAATCGGAACTCAGCCTCCGACTCCGTCGATTAGATTTTCACCGGATCATAACGCTTACGACTCAGCTTACCACTCCGACTCCGACTGCGTCGCTAATGAAAACCAGGCTTTAAGTTTTCATATGTCGGAAAAATCCCAGACGGTCGGGGATGTCACTGTTTCCCGACTGTCCCAGATTTTACCGATATATCGGAGACACGCCAGACATTCTGTTGCAGATTCCCTCAAAATTCTGAATTTGGGACTGGCGCCAAGCAATTAAAAAGAAGCTAGAGGGTTGGCAACAAGTTAAAAACATCGGAAACGTCCCCGATAGTGGATATTTCAGTTTTCATATGTCGGGAATGATCGCCGACCATCGCAGAAATCTGGGATGCGTTGGGAAAATAGAAACGCTCCCGATTTTCCCGATTTGTCGCCGACCATCCCTGGCGATCGGGGATATTAAAGATTTCCGCTTTTCATTAGTCGGAAAAATCTGGGATGGTCGGGAAACAGTGAAATCCTCGATCATCTGGGATTTTTCCGACATATGAAAACTAGGCTTAGAAAGCAACATCGTGGCGTGTCATGTGAAACCATTTGTGTCGCATGCGTTAAAAGTTGTTCATAGCCATGATATAAATCCAGTCTAAACATTGACCAGTCTGTATACATGCGACATAGGTTCAGTATAGGAGTTGTACGCTATAAACTGCATCCCTTCGACAAATACAGAACTAGTTCCGGCTGTTTGATAAGAGCATAGTAGAATAATGGAACAGAGACATCAACACAAACAACTTACCTTGCAAAGATCAGCTGTGAGATATTCGTCATCGAATGCAAAAAGGATGACGGAAACATACGACAGAATGCAGCCTAAGATGATCACATTGTTCAGATTCGAACTCGACATCTTGATAAGTCTGACACGGAAGCACAACATAAGAGGTATAGACATTTCTTTTTATGGCAGCATGCGTAAGTATAAGCACTTGTAACATCATGTAACCTGAAGGGTTTGGAAATTAAAATAGGGTTGATACTCGGTGTACCCCGACCCGACCCCGGAGCCTGTTCACAGGCTATGTACGAACCTGTCAAACTCACCAACACTATAATATAAAACAATTACCAAGACAACAAAGAACCTTGAAACAGGAAAACAATAACAGTCATTAAACTTCAAACCGAAGAAAAAATAGCATAGACACAGATTTTTATAGTCTGCGAACAGGCTCCCGTCCGCAAGCTAAGATTTTTACCCCGAGGTAAGCCATGTGAAAACGAGATATGACAATGATAAATGACATGACATGATATGACACGAGAAAACAGGAATTGACGCAATATGACATGTAAGACAGGAAGTGACATCATAAAACATGGCGTAGCGAGAAGTCAAGTGATCCTAATATGATGCGGCATCACATGATAGGCGTTTTAAAAATGACAAGCCATTTATCATATGCATATATGGGATAATAATTGAGGGAGGACCGATAAATGTCTCTGTCATGTTGATGGTAAACCGTTTTCGAACGTACCTTCTATGCCTGTTTCTGACATTAAAACACAAGAACATCAACGCCAGACAAATTCCCAAGGATGCCATACTGCACATGAAGACAAACACGATAATTGTTATAGACTTCAACTGTGTATGTTCACGT
The DNA here is from genome assembly GCA_947652115.1 of Blastomussa wellsi. Lineage (NCBI taxonomy): Eukaryota > Metazoa > Cnidaria > Anthozoa > Scleractinia > Plerogyridae > Blastomussa > Blastomussa wellsi. Next base: position 24,390,590 of record OX393564.1, read on the forward strand.
TGACGATCCACAGGTGCTCTTCCTCCTAATAAGATAAATGAAAAAACTTTAAGAGCTCACGTTTTGATTACACTTGGTACACTCGTTCAGATACTCAAGTTTAAAGAAATTGGAAATTAGTGACACGAATCTGAAGACTATAATTCACCACATTAAGGATCCAAGGCATTCTCCCACTCTTGGTTTCAACTGCAATATGGGATTTCCAAGCCCATAATCTCAGCGAATACTTTTATCATATGCAGAACATTGTTTGGCTTTGTCCGGCGCATCAGGCTTACCTTCCCAAGTAAAGTCAGCTCCATGATATAACGTTAACGAAGAATCCCGTACATCATGACTACAGACGGGTTTGAACTCTGATCCTAGTGGAGGTAAAGAAATGTTTAGTACACATTAAAGACGATAGTCTCGTGCTAACGTTGGGGTGCTATGTCTTGTTGGCGGTTCAGATTTTCATTTCCCAGTCATTTTTTTTTTCTAAAAGCCAGGTTCCTTTCTTATTTTTCGGTAGAAATTCTCTGCCGCCGCAATGGCCCTGATCCCATTTAATCCAGTGAAAAGATAAGCAAACCTCAGGGCCCATATTACCCGCCTTCGAATCCTTCCTAGCTCGGTTATTGGCCAAGGAAATGGCAGCTATGTCAGCATAGACTAATTACATACCTATCAGCTGAGATATTTCAAATACTCCCGACCTGTCACCTTTTTCATTCAGTTTCACAAAGCTCTGAAAAGTAATTAGATAAGATCTCGGATTTCACGCTGGATCGGCAATCCAGTCGTTTTCAAGATACGTTTAGGTCAATGTGTGTTTGCTATCCCCCCTACCCCCCCCCCCCCCCCCCCCCTCATAATGGCATAAATTGGGTTTAGAAGGAAAAGAATATGCTTTTATGATTTATAGAAATTATGAAGCCAAAAATATTAAAATATAAAATAGATCGATCGATAGGACTGGAACAACGCAGGAGCTAAAGTATACCCAGTTACACTCACCGTCATACCCTGAAATTCTGTTAATATGAGGTTGTCTTTCATCAAGTCTGAGAAATTTTTGTCTCCAAAAGGCAAAGTGTCAAGATGCTTATTAGGTTCCAGATCCCGAGTTGTTCTATTTAAGGCGAGGGCGACCAGCCATGCTGCATCGTAAGCAAATCCCTTGTAATCCGTGTCATTCAAATTCTGAAGCTTAGCTCGTTGGACAAACTTCAAACGGAACTCTTTCGGCGTCTGATGATAAAGAAACATCAAAAGTAGTTACATCCTTCAATAATCTACTAATTATCTTCCACTTGATGTTCTCGGCGCATTTCTTATATGAACGAAAGTACTTAGTCATAATTTTAGCGCCGTTTCAAGAAGGCAGAAATATCCCCGTTTGCATGACAGCGTTCCTTTAATGCAAAATTGCAACTCTAGATCTGTTCAAAAATAAGCCAGAAGCTACAATAGAAAGATATTTTATCGAATTTCCTATCACAGGTTTTATGACGATAGGCAGTATAATTTTATAGAAGAATAAGAACCAGACCCACATACAGACGAATGGCTAAAGTAAAAATCGGATTCTCGTATAGTAAACTGTTCAACACAGGAAACCGCAGCATCTTTTTTGTTAGGTCGCCCAGGAACTGAATTTTTGGTTGCTGTAGTTTGTTTTTTTTTTACCACCCAGATCCCTCATCTTGGATGTAAGGTATCAAATATTAGCCCTCCGATGAAAGAAATGACTTAAAACAGTCCAAGTTACCAACAGAGCCATTGCAGATTTTAACCCCACGTTACTGTTAGGATCCAATCAAAGTATTGACCTAAGAGATCTAGCCGTGGAACAAGTCAGGAAGCATGAGAACGAAAATCACTGAATGAAATGGTATGTATACGGAGGTATAATGAGACCATATAATGTGTACGGAAAGGTATACTGATGTATACTGAACTTTGGGTATAAGGTCTGTATAATGAACAGTATACCTCGGTTTCCTTATACTAGTGTATACTGATCCTGGCATTTTTGTTGGCCAACCCTGGAATATACTGATCATTATACGGACCGTATACATCCTTCCACGTCCTTATATTGTCCTTATATCAATAGATATACTGAGTGTGTACGGCTTGAGGAAGGCTCCTTATACAGGACCATTTCATGCAGTGAATACTTTCCATCAAATGAATTTTGTAAAAAAAATTGAAAAAATATGTTTACTCAGATCTAGATCATTACACAAATTCACCCACCATTCTCGCCTCGGTTCTCTTTTGTGAGCTACTAAGCCACATATAGTTAACGTAAAGGATTCCTTGAGCTCCCTGGGTCACTTCCTCCGGCGTGCAGTTGACATCCGGAAAAGTTCTTTTCCACCAACCGTATTTATCAGGAGTATTGATCACCCAAACGTATTTACGCCCATGCATCTTCTGCTTGTAAATCTGTGAGGTAGAACATGCAAAATTATTCGACAAATTAATAATGCAATTACCGCAGGATAGGGCGATTTGCACTTGAGTATCGGGAGTACTGTGCTCAGTGGTTGTTTTAAACCAATAGGCCACTTCAGAAAATAACATAATACTCTTTGTTTGTCCCCACAATTTTGCATAAGCATTGTTTCCACTTTCTCATGGGAGTTACAATGGTCCCAAGAGAAAACAAAAACTATGCTTATGCAAAATTTTGGGGAGAAACAAAGAGTATTATGGTATTTTCTGTAGTGGCCTATTATGACTGTGTTTGCATACGTTTTCCCGCTCTTCGCGGTTAGCCAGAGTAATTACTTTGATATTGTTTTTACGACACTCGCTCTACGAAATGGTTCTGGACAAATACAAAGATTTGTTACCTCGCACATAGTCCTTGTTGAATAGCTGAAGAAACCAAATATGATCCTTGCATCAATGTCCTATAAGAATGAATTGTAAGACGTTCTCATAATGCTTCAAAATGCTTCGAGTATGACAAGAACATAAAACCCGGCAAATGACTTTCTAAACATTCAAAACGTCTTGTGAAATACAGTGGGGCACAGCTGAAAGCTTTATCCAAGATTAGGTAAAAGTTATTATTAACCAAGCTATGGTTGACTTTGTCACAAATGAGTTTCAAGAATGTAGATTTTTACTGCTAATTTTAGAGATTGTCCAAAGTTTAAAATGATGAATGAACTGTGATAAAATAAGATAATTTGTTATTGACAGGCTATAAACTAAACTTATTTTTTATATTAGTGCCAATTCTGATATCAAGACACAGTCAAGCAAACTACTTTAGCAGTAGAGGGGGTAAGTTTCTAAAGAAACTGTGGTGCTGCGTCGGTGGGAAGTATAACAATATAATTTGGTTTTATCAACTGGGTTGATAATGTCAATTGGCCACCGTAAAGAGATTCAAGAGCTGACGTTTCGAGCGTTAGCCCTTCGTCGGAGCGAATCCCCCCGACGAAGGGCTAACGCTCGAAACGTCAGCTCTTGAATCTCTTTACGGTGGCCAATTGACATTATCAACCCAGTTGATAAAACCAAATTATACTTTAGCAGTAAACAAGCTAATATTATAGTTACATTTCTTATTTTTTAGAAATTTATAAATATCGTCCATGATTGCCCGTTCTTCAAAAAATGCACGAATCTGGCAACTTTCAAAGTGGATTAAGGTAGTTTTCTTGGTTCAAAAGCTCTCCTTTTCCATTAACTTTTCGACTATTCACTATCATTACAGGTGATATCGATTTGCGTTTTAGTTTACCTTGAGATGTTCTATTTGCCTCTTTGGATCCGACAAAAAGCTTCCATATGAAACAACCTCAATGTTATTCTTGTTGCATTCTTCTCTAAGACTTGCTGCTGCCTGAATTATATGAAAGAAAAGTCAAATGCTTTGAATACACATCAATGTCCCTGTAAAGATCAGACTCTTTTTATCCTGCATGCATTGGTATTAATTGTTGTTAGGAAAAACCGTATTTTTTGTTCAAAACTGACCTCACTGCTCAACCTCTGCTCCTGGGGATAGTTTTTTTTTGCCATGCTTGTTCTATTGGAGGCTGTCTTCTCTCTTGGCAGTTGTGACCATATTTGGAAAGTCACGTGACCATAACACAGAAACGCTAAAAACTCGAACAGCTCAAAGGAGCTAAGCCTAAAGTTTTCAAATTCGTCATGCAATCCGTTTCAATTTTCTCCTTGTTCCTTTTTGGTTCAGTATCACCTCTTTGTAGTTTTTCTTTCTTAATAAACTATTATTTTTAGGTTTCCTACATTTTAAGGGTAGTTTTGGTTTATCACAAAAAAAGGCCTCAAAATAATCTTTCTTGGTTGACACCAAAGCCAATGGATAGATGGCATTCAGATGCAAAATCTGTTGAATGGATATGTTGAAATTCATAACACTGAAAAAGTTATAGCCTCACAAAAATTTATTGCCTTCCGTCCGTAACAGCATACAAGAGTAGATAGTTTAAAAGTAGTACTATAGTGTTTAGCAAGAAATTGGGTTTCCTTTGATGCAAGGACAGTTGTTAGCTTTTAAAAGCGAAGCTGTAATAGCGTCACCTGTAATTTACAAATAAAACACAGTTTTCTGCCTCCTATGGAAACGTTCCTTTCGCACGTCGCACAATCATTCCTCACCAGCGAAGGTTTGCTGGAGGGGAAGTATTGCTTGACGAGCCACAGCATTGTCTGCACATGAGCGACAGTGGTTAGCAATTAAGTATCCGTGCCTTCTGAATGAATCAAAGACATTCTTACAGATATAAACAGCTCTCTGCTCTGGTACAATATGGCTACTCTGGTCCAGGCAAATCTTCTGGCAATAGTGATGAATGTGCGATTAGCAGCGGATAACGCAGGTACCGTCCTAAAGAAGTATGGGAAAATGTTTTTCTTTGATAGTTCACCAGAGGCTGCAGATGGAGAAACCTGGGAGAGACAGAAAAAGAAGAAGTCATTAATATATAGGGCGTATTCAGTCACTTGACCAAAACAATAAATCGAAAGCTATTCGGTCTACAGAGCCAAGAAACTACGATGTTATAGAAGATAAACTAGTATACCTAAATGGTAAAAATGCTGCCAAAGGGGAGGACGAAATAACTGTGCTAGCAGTAACTTTATGAACTGTACTATCTTGTCTGCTTGGAACAATGAAGAGAGGTGAGATTTCATTCTTACAACTATGCTAATTCCTAGTCACATTTGAAGCGTAAGGCACATTTACTGTCAAGCTCCCCATCTTATACCACCCGTCTTCCATAACGCAAGTATCAACATTCAGCTATTAGCATTGTGAGATCAACATTTCCCTGTTGATATAACTGATGCCTCTTAACAGTGACTATCAATGTTGAAAAACTACAAAGTATGATCATGAGAGACTCGATGAAACGGAAATTTTGGCATAAATTACGGGAAAAATTATCTTGTGAAAAAGATAAAATTTCTTGAGAGTGTTTTCACTGGTTATTCAACAAAAGTTCGAAGATTTAGTCGAGCAATTGATGTTTTGTTCGCAACGTTAGGTTTGCTTATAGTAACTTGTGATACAATTTTCATTTTGCATTTGAGCTGACAGACAGCGCATTGAATTTGCTCGTTTTACGTGCGAGCAAACATGAATCGAAACTTATCAGACTTTATTGCGTTCGTCACAAATACGAAACGTGAATGAAAACAATCTCAAAATTGAAAATAAAGACACCAAGAAAAAGCGCTTGCTCAAAGCGCTTCACGGGATATTTTGACTTCACAACAGACAATGCGTTGAATTTGCACCTTATGTTTTTCAGGCTTGTGTGCGAGCTGCCGAGCGAACTCAAAATTGCTTTTAAATCGAAACCGCTAAAATTTATTACTTCCATTACAAATACAAAACTTGAGTTAAAGCATTATCAAAAATGTAAAATAAAGACACCAGCAAAGGTGAGCACTTTCTTCCTTTCGTTAATAACAGCGCAATGATCACATAACTATGATTTGCATGTTGTGTGCGTGAAAGAAATTATCACAAGACAGCTTTTACAGTAAATCGAAACTCGCATCGCAAGAAGGGCCGGATTTGAAACGGTCGATCACAAGGAGTCACCCCAAAATACAAGCGATTATACGAGGTTGTAAAAACCTAAGGTTTTACGGACAACTTTCGACAGCAGCGTTTTTGTCGTGCTCTCGTGATCTTTGCTCATGCTTTCCTCTGAATCCAAGAATCTCCTCTTCATTTATATTAAAAGGCATTTTTACCCAGCGAATTTCTGGATAGTTTTTGTTTCTTTCAGTTGCCAAAAATCCAAAACAAAATAAGTTAAAATCACCGAGTTGTTTTCAAGCATAGCACATGTCTGGGATGCCGAGCCCGGAATGGACGTGTTATCTTCTTTCCCTCCGGCAATCAGCCGATCGATCAAGAACGAAACGTAAAACTAGAGAAAGAGAAAGAGAAAGGTACATTTCATCTGATAAACGTATTTCTTAACTGCAAAAGAAACCAAAATTCAAGCTGAACGACAAGTAACCATTGGTTAGAAAGAGCAAAAAAATAAAAAAAATAACGAAGCCGATATTTGCATAACCTACTTTGGTGTAATCGACTGCACACGCAAAGTCATCTTCTCACGCATATACCACTGCGCATCCTAAATCTTCCATTTGCGCATAACCACAATTCCTTGCGCCTTTGATCTTACCGCCGACCAGAATTCCTTGCGTTTCGTAAAAAAAGTGATTGCAAGCCCCTATAATGTAATCTTATGCCGATTAGAGAGCTGCCTCGCTCGTTCGCTTCATGCTCACTCGCTGCGGCAGCAACAAAGAATACACTTGTGTGCGTTGTTCCAAACTTCAGATATTCGTCGAAATGTTCCGTACAAATTTACAGAGCCCAATATGGAGCCGCCATATTGGTATACCTCAGTGGAACACCAGTTTTGGCGGCCGGAACAAACAAATCTTTATATAAACACTTTTCCTAGCACTTAAACTTCTCAAATGGCTAAGACTCGCGAAATAAGTATGCGTTTTTCGACAAACATGATCGTAACGGTTATGTCACGCACCGCCATAACTCTGAAATTCAAAATGCGTTGGTTTCCCAAACGAAAGACCCTTTGGAGCGGAAAAGTTGTACACGGATCTAAATTTAGCACCTTTTATACCTGATGACTATATAAAGTTTGGTGGCTCTTTGGTTTTGGATTTTAGAATGTGATGACGTCAAGCGAATACGCTCTTTAAGCCTCGATTGGCCAAGCTAAGGTTAATAGTTGACCAAAGGCCTACTAAAATGGCGACAGTATTGTAACTTTATTCTTGGGACAGAGTAAAATTTTAGAAGACGCGAGTAATCAAACACAAAGCTCAGCCTACAATCTGCTACAACTATTAGATTTTTTAATGAATTAAGCTAACATTTATAAGAAACAACACCAGTAAAGATAAGAGAAACTGTAAACCTTTCAAGCTCGACCTGTTTAATATCGCTCAATAGTTACGTTCCAATTGGTCTAAAGTACTACTATCATGAAATTCGCTGAGGTCGCAAAATTCGAATTACGGCTCGGGCTCAAAGCATGTGCGGATGGTCTTTTTTGAAAGCGTTTTCAGCAACGCTGAGTTTCAGTGTGGACGGTAAAACAAATTGAAAACAGTTTTGTTTGGACAGGAAAGGATTTTTTGAAGTGAGTTGCAAGCAATTGTACCAGCCACAGATCATTATCAGGAGTCTATGTGCAATGACAAATAGAAATTTAACGATATTAGAACAAAAAAAAAAACAGTAAAACCAGAACCAATGAAATTACACGCGCGCGAGTCACGATTGATTTTGGTTTTACTTCTCGTTGGCAGTAATGCGTAGTAAAGCCAAACCTGAGCAATTCACTAATTACTTTCGACACTCGCTCTATCATTTGTGCCACAGACCTGAATCATGTTATAATACGCGGCGGTCGCTCCAGCTGACTCGGCAACGTTTGACCGCGAGGGACCAAGTACGAGACGGACTTGTTTCTCCATCAAGAAATCGTAAAACACTTTGTTTCCAAGGCCGGTATTACCCTGTCGACAAAACAGAAAACCGAATATTTTAAGACAATAAAAAATAGTCAGCTTCTATAACATCTTTCTTAAAGTAGCCCTTTATGCCCTGTAATGTGCAAGTTGTAATCACTGAACAAAATAACGGCGGCACCTTGTGCTTTGTATTTGGAACAGGCTAATTGCACACTGACAGGTGAGAACACAAGAACGAATATTCTGGAAATGAGAGTGATGGCAAATTTTAAACACGAGCGTGGGACAAAGAAAAATTCTGAGTCCCACGCTCGTGTCATGTTGATTAATTAATCTTTCACATTAAATTTACCGAGCTGAAAATTTGCCATCACTCTCATTTCCACAACTCATGATGATAGCGACATTGCTGATCCTATGCAGTATGCGGGACGCGTGTCACATAAGAACTCAGTAAAAATGACTTGGCTCTCCAGGAGTTCTCGTAGCTCAGTGGATAGAGCGCCCGCCCGGTGTTCTGGAGGTCATGGGTTCGATCCCGGTCGGGGACTCATAATTTTTCTTTGTCCCACGCTCGTGTCATGTTGATTATTTAATCTTTCACAATGAATATTCTGTCAAACCAATTTTATATCGTGACAGCAATGTTTTTGGTACCGAACCCCTCCAAATTTTTGTTTGGGGCGGCTTCAGCGCCCCCCCCCCCCCCCCCTCCCCGACTCCCCTGCTCCGCCGCCAATGCCCGTGTAACATCACCTTAATGGACGTACCGTACCTGGGTGTCACGCGGAGCCAGGATCAATTTATACTCCTTCAGGATATCACTACGCTTGTTGATATCCCCAAAAGCCATCTCGATTGCCAATGGGATGCCAGCTCCCCACCAAGACCTTCTCCCAGTCATCGGCGCCATGCAGCCGATGTACAAAGGCCTTTCCTCTGCTGTGATGTTATGCAGCTTGGTAGCATCTAGCTGATGAACTGCAGTTTGCGTGGCAAGAGTTGTCAATATGATAATCCATCTTGCAAAGCTTAAGTTCATCTTCCATAGACACTGCTATGCAAGCCAGTACGTGTTAGAATCGTCACAGACTGTAAATTTGGCAGGTTTTAAATGTTTGATCTCCACTCTTGTGCAGGTACGTCAATGCGGTGAGTATTTTCACCTAAAATAGAATAAGTAATATTGACAAACCCCTCGATTCCTGTAATCGTACGTAAGCAGATTTGGGCTATGTTGAGGCACTATGGTTGTGCTGCTCATGAACTGTTAGTGGCGAAATAAAACACTGAACACCTTACCGGCGAGGAACAAACACTGCGAGAATTGCCAAATATTCGGGCCAGAATTCGCTCGAATACGACTCGGCACACGCCTCGTATACTGAAATTTTCCGACGTATTCTAGTACGCCTGATTCGAAATACACCTGGGATATCCTATTAGGATCCGACCTGTTTTTCCGTATCCAAATTGAACACTCCGCGTGTGCATCACGTATTCAATATTGAATACTCGTGAATACACCAAGGGCACTTCACGTATTCAAATCGAATACTCTTGAATACTCCAGGTGTACTTCACGTATAGCGTACGCCTTGAATACTCTATGATTCTATGGCATCACACTGACATATTCGAGGCTAGAATACTCTAGAATATTTTTCATTTGGCGCAGTGAAATATAAACTCTATCCTGTTTAATTGTTGTCTTTTAAATAGCAAGTTAGGCTCTGTTTCCTGCAAATTGTATTTAGTACCTGAAATTAATAATCATGTTCAGGTTAATTTTTATTGGCCCATCTATCAGAATGGACGGAGAGCCAGCTCGTCTATATATGTTGCGAAATTAAATAGTAACTGCTCGTTAATAATGTTTATTGCCGCATTTGTTCCTGTGAGCAGCCCAGTTAGAAATATATGCATTTATAAATAAATTAAAATAATAATAAATTAAATAATTTCACGGAGGAGATAAATGTGTGGTTCCATAGCTCAGTTGACAGAGCATCGCATGGGCATCGCGGAAGTCGTAGTTTTGAAGCCCTGAATCTTTTGTCAGACTACAATCGTTTAAATTGGTGGCTTCAAGGCGAGGGTCGTGCTACCACTTTTTTTAATCACGAGCCGAGCTATTTATCTTTGAAAATATGTATGATAAAACAGAGACAATTGACAGTATTGTTTGGCGTTAAATACACGCCACTGCATTGTAGGCTAAAATTGGCCCATTTCATTTCTTTATAAAAAGTATCGTTTCGATTGAATTTTCTTCAGCATACGTATTAACAATACCATATCCTATATTTTTTGCGTGAGTTATATTTCTAAGTTACCCCGTTCGTATAGGGATTTGACAAAGATATTTCAGGAATCTTTGTTTGCAAAGGTCTATCTCGCTTCATCTACATTACTTTCTCAGTTAAAATCGGAACTTTTCATTTCGTAAAAGATTTTACGTCTAGCATAAGCCTAACCAATACCGTGACCTATATGTATATATATTGCATGAGTTAAATTATCTAGGTTACCAAAAACAGTCTACCAGTTCGTTTCCAGACTTGACAAATATATTCCCCAGCGTGTTTGTTCCCAGAGGTCTATCTAGTTTCATCAACTAAGGAAGCTTACCTTTCAATCATGAATGAAAAACCGGCTACAAGCGACTGTCAAACGACATTTCATTATTAAAAGTAAAAATCCATGTTTGTCTTTGGTCATGAGAAAATAATTCCTTGCCGACCAAACTAATAATCTCTCATTCACTGCGCAGTCAATATTACAATATATTTCACTGTCAGGAGCGCGTGAATACGGCACGTATGTTAAAGACAATTTTAATGAAGAACATCTGATATCAATTGTTGTGTCTTAATACAAGACGAATTAGTTTTAACGTATTTAAAATAACAGAAGCAGGAATTAGTTAGCACTACGAAATTACTTTCGGCCAATCAGATCGGTGTAGTCAATTGCGCTAGTCAAATTCAGTTTCCACAAAGTGAACATCTTGTTGCTTTGGCCTTATAAATGTTACCAAATCTGTCAAAGAGAAACACTTTTCTGAGTTTGACTTCCCGTTCAGAAACGCCGCTTAGACCGCCTACTAACTAAAGCTTAAACTCAATATATTCTCGTAAAGGTAACAAATGATAATTAGAGGCCAGCTGCTTTTAGGGAAGCTCAGTCTGCCTGGTGCATTTGAAAAATAAAGAAAATATCTAGCAAAATGCTTCGGCAACCAATCCACGCGTATCTGGTATAGGTTGATATATCTGTTGGGTCTATGTACACAAAGAAAATAAGCGAAATGGACAATTAAGGGAGACAGGAAAATGGGGGAACAGAATGGAACAATCTTGACAGAAGAAAGCCAAGCAGAAAACTAATGCATCAGGAAGCTGATTAAATTGTTGGTGATTCCGGTACTTCGGAAGGAAAAGAAGTAAATTTATTAGTTGATTTAGTAGACGAAGAAACAGCTTCATGCAGCCTCACAAATATTAACTGAATTACGAAAAAACAGAGCTCTTAATCATTGTTAATTTCTCTCTTTTTAGGGCACGTATGAATTTTCTAACGGCGGGCACAGTATGAGTGCCATCCAACATGGCGTCGATGACGTCACAAACCAAGAACACCCGAGCCAATCACAGATATCATGCAGATATCATCCATGATATAACTGTTTGAAACCCAGGCCAGCTGGAAAATATGGACTGGACCCTAGACTGGTCTACATCCTAGACTCTGGACTGGACTCTGAACTGGACTAAAATCTATTTTCATTAACTTGTTAAAAGTTAAATATTATTAAACAAAGTTAGTATTTAATTAGCCAGGAATTTTGGACTAGAAATGTCAAAAAATTCAAGGATTTTTAGAAAACGACCTTCGTAGAAAGGTTATTCCGTTATTTTAAGTCAGGACGTTGAGATGTTGATAAGTGAAATCGATCTGCACGTTAGATATCATGTCCGTGCCGAATATGCCACGGTCATAAGAATAAGCTATAAGAATAAGAAAGACTGCATGAACCTATATCATGCACAGTTCCCTTTTTTTTCTGAAAAAAAATACACTTATTCTATATTTAATCTAAAAGAGATAGATGTTGTTTATTTCCCTCCAAAATTTTATTGCCATTATTCTACGGTGCAGATAAATTACTGAAAATTTCAGTGCTTGGGCTACGTTCCTAACATCCCTTAGATTGCACAAACACGAAACAAAATGACGACGGCATATTCCAGCAAACATAACGTGCAGACTTCAGTTATTTCAGAACACTCGTGCAATAGCATCCAGCGCCCTAACTTTATAATAACCGGAGAACGCAATTATATTTTCCTGAAAAGTTGTTTTACCGAAAATTGGCTAAAATCTTTAAAGTGCACCTAACCCCAAAATATTTTTTCGCTACGATGAAACCTTTTGCACCAGTTCGAAACGCGTTACACCTTTCCCTTCTCCTTTTTACCAAATGCTGACTTTTTATAGCATTAAAAGTTACGAAAAACTGAGCATCAGTTGGTTCACGACCGAGTCACAAGGGGCGTGGGTCTATTCCTGATATGGCGTCACAATCTTTATTTGCATCGTATCAAGTCTTTGTAAACATGCATGCAAATCAGTTTGTGACGTCAACCCAGGAATAGACCCACGCCCCTTGTGACTCGGTCGTGAACCAACTGATGCTCAGTTTTTCGTAACTTTTAAATGCTATAAAAAGTCAGCATTTGGTAAAAAGGAGAAGGGAAAGGTGTAACGCGTTTCGAACTGGTGCAAAAGGTTCATCGTAGCGAAAAAATATTTTGGGGTTCGGTGCACTTTAAGACTTTTAATATATCCCTGCGTATTTCCTCTAAAAAGTCCCAATTTTTGAAATTTTTATTCAAAAATTCGCGAGACCACCTGGCAAATTATTTTTTTTAGCTAAATATTAACTTCGTTTAACAATTAAATAAAAAAAGTTTTTCGCCCAGTCGCGAGTCCAGTCCAGCTGACCTTGAAACCCAAGAAAAAATAAATTTTGCACAACAAATATCACACAATAAATAAAGGCATCAGTAGTTATGTTTGTTATATTTACCTTGAAAATGGTTTCCTGTCACGCGATTTGGAGAAGAAAAGAGAAATCCTGGAGAATGCCGTATTATTTAATGAAATAAAACTGAAGAAAATAGAAAATAGAAAAATTACATAAAACATATCATTTACATTGAAAGAGTTTTAAGTGTTATAAATACTTGAGATAATCCAGCGATCATTAATTGAAAGATGGCATTCGTGCATCGCAGCACGTAGGACTCGGTTTGATCGTCGCACTTCCCAAATTCGTTACGTTTTTTTAATTACCAGAGTTTCGAAAATGTTTTATTAGAAGGAACAAGCTAAAAGCCTTATTAAAAAAAAAATAAATTAACAAAACGGCTGACACACTCGTTCGAATTAATGGTTAAGATAAACCCCCATCTGTGGTATGGATAATCTCCTCGCCGTACGTTATCGAAACGACAAGCTTTTAGCGAGATAATAATATATTGCTTTTGGGAAACTCAAAAAAAGCTGTGAAACACCCCGCCTCCACCTGTCGTTGCGACAGCATTTCTCGTTCTCCCAAAATTCTACCCACTCGCTTTTTCAACTCCACAGAAACAGAAAAAATGTTATATATTTGTTAGTTAATTACCTTATAATGACAAATGAAAACAGAATGCAAACAGTCATATTATGGTTTAACTGTGAAATTTACATGTTCAAACTGAAATTTCGTGAAATTAAAGCTACATATATAGAAAACTGTTAAAAATAAAATTCAGTCAATAAATAAGTAGATTAGGTAAATATCGGTAACCAAATAGCTTAACTGATGTTGAATAAATATATAAGCAAAAAATAGTAATAAAATAGACGAGCGGGAAAGCTCCTCTAAAATAAGGTTCTCCCCCCCCCTCCCAACTTTTTTTTAGTATTGTTACAGAACCTGCTTTTTCTCAATTATAGCAATAATCCCATTGAAAATTGATCAAGTAAACCGAAAATGTTGCAAAACTTTTCACTACGCCATACTGAAAGCAAGCAGAAATCAATTTTCACGGGACTAGGAAAATTTGGTTTATTAAAAGAGCGTATAGTGTATATCCATAAAATTGCACGAAAACTTTACATCTATTTAATTAACAACGATTCTTCCGGGCCTTTCAAAGTGATTAAATTACGAGAAATGATCAACAGTATGAAGCGACATGCGCGGGT
>OX393564.1:24409854-24437854 GCA_947652115.1 Blastomussa wellsi
GCAGTAAACTACTTTTAAATTAAATGGCAATGCATATCTAGTTTACGCACATCCCCATAATGTATGGTGTTTTGTCTTGTAGACAGGTGGGATGGGTTGATTGTTTGGGAACAGCGGCTGCTTTGCTCTAAAAGACTGGCGTTGCTATGATTCTATACGATTGTAAAATAAGGTACTCCCCCAGCCACTCGATCGGAGTATCCTCGAGGCATTCTCCCTGGTGTGACTCATAAAACATTCGATTCAGATTTTTTAGACAAAAAGCCACGTCATGTGGTCAAAAAAATTAAAAATATTAAACACAAGTTTATTATGTCTTATCATTAATTTCATTTCATTTAACTTGCAGTCAACTTCACAATAGACTTGTTCGAAACAACAGTTATAACTACAGTTATTTTAAGCCACAAATATATTCGATATTTAAAAGTTATAATTGCGCATATTTTATTTTTGAAACATTCGTCAGCTAAGCACACAAATGTTTTCGAGCTATTTTGAGTACCGTGGAAAAAGTCTAGATAATAATAAATTAGTGACTGTTCCTTCCAAAGTTTGCATGTTACACGTGTTTGATTCCAGTTCGTCATTAACCAAAAAATAAATATTTTTTATTAGTAGTTTAATAGATATGAAATTTATATAGAAAGCAAAATAAATTTCCATGAAAGAAGAGGTTGGGTTGTGCTGTGCAAAACGTCGCGCATATTATTGGTAATCTACGCATATTTAATTAATTATTCTTAAGGTTACTTTCACCTTCGCGGGCTTTTCAATAAGATCCTAACAAACCATACATCAGAAGAAAGCTTAAAAAATGGAGTTTACGATAAAAAGATGCGATATTTTTCCTTTAAGTAAGTGTCTGGAACCGGTAAGGCGCGAAACGACCGAGGTTTTTTCACAAGACATCAATCAACAAAAGCGTGTCAGGCTTTTTCGATATTTTGATTGGTTGTCTAGATATCCGCATCTAAACTTGGAGTAGCTAAAAATAAGCAACACGTGTTGCGTAAATAGACCTATGGGAAAAATATTTTAAATAGTAGAATTTACAGAAATGATAAGTTAATTGGAAGATTCTTAATTTGAGAAACACGTAGGCTACTAAGGTACTTCCCACACCAGATACAAGAAAACAGATAGCAAGAAAAACAGCTTTGGAGATATCTAAGGTTCAATTTGTCTTGTCTTTTCCACCAAAATACAGCGAGCCTTTCAATTGCAAGCGCCCCGAATGATGTTAGCCTCCCACGCAGACGTCCTTTGGGCTTCGCCACTCGTTCCTTCTCCACGGCGGACGTCTTCTGAATCGACAGTCCACTTCCGTTCACAGTTCGTTTAATCCAATTAAAGAAGACAATCACTATTGACTCATTGCATGACAGCTATCACATCATATGCTGCGAATCGTTTTCCCAAAACTGGAAAGTTACCTCTGATTGGTTCGGAGACGTGAACGGAAGTGGAAGTTCGATTAAGCAGACGTCCATTGGGGAAGGAGCGCGTGGCGAAGCCCAAATAACGTCTTCGTGAGAGGCTAGAATGATGTCTGAAGGAAGACAATTTTAATGATGTATGCATGCAATTAACAACTGAAGGAAAAGTAATTAATACCTGCTTAAAGCTTAATAGAAACTATATCAAATAATTCGTTGTAATCTTCCTGAGGCATAATGGGTTACTTGGATTAAAATAAGAAAAAAATACTTTATTGGCTTGGAGGGTCTACTTACAATTGTTTAAAAAAAATACACTGCTGCATGAACTAAATAAATACCATCTGGCCAAAAAATTATCATAGATTTTAAATCATAAACACACATACCTATATAGGGGGTACCTGGCGCTGGGGTAACCCTAGCTGCCTTGCCTTGTAAACCCTCATGCTAGGGTAACCCTAGCACTAGTTACCCTACCTCCTTGTAAACGGAGCCTAAGTTTCGAGTATCGAATCTCGTTTTATCTCTTGGGGGGAGGGGGGGGGGTGGCTTATTTGCAGGGGACTGCTTACTCTGCATACTAGTCACCCTAGTATCCCGCGAGCAAAATCCTAACTGGAGTATTGTTAGTATGGTTAATCAAATGGTGACGAGTGAAATTAGGACATAATTTCACGCGCGTTTTGTCAAAATTCTTATAATTGTAATTCTTGAAATTGTCAAGAGTATACGATTTGATTACCTTTTAATATCATGGGTGACAAATTACGCCCAGAATCGTGGGTTTTTGACTTGTTTATTGTATCGAGAAAAATCGCGCCAAACGTTGCCATGGCAATTTTATAATTTCACAATTTCGCGCCAAAATTAAGGAGTAATTTGTCACCCATGATATTACAACAGTATTTTTTATGCTTCATGACAGCTGATGATCGTGAAGTTGTACTCAAACGAAAATCCTTTCGTCCTAGTTTTCATGTAAAGCAGGTAATAAAACAGAAATGAAAAAGAAAACCCTCACGCAAAGTTTAATTATTCTTTTGTTAATACGAATACAAGTTTGTTTGTTCTTTCCTTTCAACTGTTTACAAAGATGGTCGAAATAGAAAAGCCCAGTTTGAATTATGGCTCATTTTATTTTTGAAAAGGCGTTATGAAGTGAACTCTAAGTTTACATCAGAGCAATAATTAATTAGGGAATAAAAAGTAGATCGAAAACCTAAAATCATGCCTGCCTCAAAATGGTTAATTGTTTTTGATAAGAGGGAAACATTTTTTTAGAAAATCTCGTGATAGTGCTATACAGAACTGGAAGCTTCGTATTTTTGCTTTTGTTTTTAAACGATTGCACTGAATTGCCCTGTACGCCAATAGTTAAGTAATTTCAATTGAAAGTACAGGTGCAACTTAGGCAGCTATTAGGCAAATTGGTTATATTTTATGTCACACTTAACCACACAAGAACCATTCAGTCGTTAATTTGCATAAACTACAGTTATATTGCTTATTCGCTTCTTTCATTGCGACAAACCAAAACAAAACTAAACATACCACCAGCAGGCAATAAAGTTACTACTGATTCCGGCTAGAGCATTCGATAAGGAAATTAAACTCTTACATGATCGGTGGGAATACAAATTGATAATAGCAAAGTTTAATAAATGCAAGTCGATTGGGGTTTTTACTGCATTACTACCCTTTCTCGATGGAGATTTTATCCCTTACAGACTCTTGTATATTGTCTTGAATATTCAGAATATAGTGTTGCCGTTCATTGTCACTTTAATCGTTTCTTTGTTATTTCTACAAACTAACTACTCCACGGTCGATTTTAGGAAGTGGAAAGGAGATCTGCGATAATAAACGTGCAATTCTTTGCTACCGTAATATTAAATCACTTCTGATACGGTGATTATTGCTTTTTTAACCGTCCCGGAATCAGATAATGTCTGACAAAGAACCGTCCAATTTGCGGTTTCTTTCTCAAATTCCGGAGATCGAAAGCTCCATTTCTACAGTAGACCATTGCGTACTAAAGCAATTCTTAGCAGTTGAAAGATTGTCAAATTTCCACGGCGTTTTGGTATTAAATCCAAGAATCTTGCTCAAGGTTGTGCGTGGCTGACTTTTACTAGTTAGTAAAATGGTGGATGCATTTCATTCATGGAGCCCTTAAAGTGACACTATCCTTTATTTTACATTCGTCGTTTTTTTTTATTACTGCACACAAGTTTCAGTAATACGCCGCTGCTTATGACGTTCTTTTCTAATTTCGAGCTTTCTGAATTCCGTCTTCCTGCGGCAGTGATCAGCGTGGCTGTTTTGTGTTGCAGTGTTTGTTTGGTCAGCGATATCGCTTGATCCTGTACTTTCAGTTAGAGGTAAACACATTGTGTGTAAGCGAATTCTTGCTTTCAAACTTCTGTCATATGCGCAATAGATAAGTGGAGTAATCGCCTCGTTAATGAAGGCCCCAAACATCGCAATTTCATGCAGAACTTCTCCTCGGTGAACGCTTTCGGTGCCGGATATAATCCTGACAAAGCTCAGGACAAAAGTCGGAAGCCAGCACACCGTGAATGCTACTGCAACCAAACCAGAGGTTTTTGTTACGCGCCTCTTGTTCTGACAAATAAAGGATTGCGGAGCAGCAGGGAAGTTCACTTCCACCAAAGGGTTTCTTCCCCACATTATCAATGCCACATGAAAATAGCACCAACATACGATGACGAATGGCATGAAAAACACAATGAAAAATTCAACAGCCTCGTATAGTTTGTCCAGCCAACTAATCGGAAGTGCTTTTGGTGTGCAAACTATTTTGAAACCGATCTCTTGCACCTCAAACATGTACAGATAAGGTGTTGTTAAAATGCCAGGTAGAAGCCAAGATACAGTTATCATGCGTTTGACAAACCGTCCTTCCAGCTTGGGTAGGTAAGGACGAGCTAGGCTTCGATATCGATCAAAAGCAATCAACGCGTGAGTACAGACCGCCGTACCAGATACAGCAATTTCAATAAACTCGACTATCTTGCAAAGTTCTGTTCCAAAGATCCACTCGTCGAGAAGTTCGCGGGTGAATTCGAACGGCATTGTCAAGAAGCCAACAACCAGATCAGAAAGCACTATGTTAAGAATAAATTTATAAGTTGGGCGATTGTTAAGAAGTTGCCTTCGGCTTTTCAGCAGCACGAAGGCTACTAATGTGTTTCCCACAATAGTAACAACAAATATCACAGCAAGGAAAACAGCTTTGGCAGTATCTGAGGTTGAGTATGCCATGTCCAAGAGTATCATACAACAAGCTTTTTGCGGAAACCGGAAAACGATTTTAATAATGCATGCAAGTATGGAAAGATAATTAACACCTGCTTGAAAAGTACAAGAAATTAGAACAAATAATTCGTTGTTATCATCCTAAGGCATTAGCCTTGAATTCAAATAACTAAGCGTTAAAGGCATTTGTTCTTAAGAAAAGGAAAAGACAACATTTATCGCTTTGGAGGGCTTACTGAATTTTTTCAGATTACGCTACAACTACATAGGGGCACTGCTAAACTAAATAAATAAAAAAACTAATAAAAAAGTATCATATTGATAAATTGATGAAAAAGGGATAGCAAAACCCATTCAGGCCAGCAATGAATTCGAAAAAAAAAAACAAGTTAAATGCTTAAAACCCAAAAAAGAGTTACCTATTTACCACAAGGCAGTCATATGTAACAAAAGCAAAATTGAGAGGCGCTCTCGATTTAAAATTATATGCAAACATTTTCGTTTTTCTTCCTTTCTGTTATTAAATTTGCCTGTAAACATCATTGTCGTTACGGGAATCCCCTGATGAGTGGGCAACCACGAAACAGGCTTGTAGGGATGACCTAGTAGTTTATTTGATTTTTCTCCCACAACATATACTTCGCTCTGCTTCTATGTATTGAGCACTGTTTTACGAAGATCAAATTTTACACTTTAAATTTTACACAATTATGAATGGAAAGTTGATTTCTTGTTTGTTTCACATCTGTAGTTTAAAGTGCTACGCCCTGAGGGGGTGAGCTTCGGGGGTTAAGTGCAATCTGTACTTTAACCTTTGTTATTGTTAACATGTGAGAATTTCAGTATTATATTTTACGCGGATCGTGTCGAAACGAAAGAAATCCCTTGAGAAAGTTGCTAAAAGTAATTTAAACGCTTCCAGTGGCATAACCTACAGCAATACAATAACACTGCGCTTCACCATACAATGTCCATAATTTCGATGCCATCGAAAATGGCGGAGGGTGACTAGGGCCCTTTAAACTCAAGCAAAGAAAAGATAATAGTTGCGAAAATAGTTTATTTGGAAAATCACTGCATCATTATCAATATCATTTGTTTTTACTTCGTAGCTATTTAGCTATCACTTCCAAATTATTATCATGTTTGAATATTTAACACTTGTTTTTCAGAGACAAGTTCATCCGGGACTTGAATTGAATTTGAAAGTGCTTATTGGTGAAACGAAGCACTGAACCGATACCAAAATTGGAATATATAGATAAATGTTTTATGTCTAGAATATGTAAAAACTCTTTGCATGATTAACCTTTTTTCCATAATACCTTGACAACCAATTCTTAATTCCTGACCTCGCAGGTTGTCTAAAATCGACTAGAACAAAAGGGGGGAGTGATTCCGTTCCATTCTACGTAACGTCAAGTGTCGTAAAGGCCATGTACTGCAACCAGGAACACCAGAACACCCCAGAACACGGATCACCGGAACACCCCGAAACACCAGAAATACCGTCAAATACCAATAGACCAATTTTGATATATTAAAATTCAGCCGAAGACAATAGGCCTCAGCACGAGGCTCTGGGGAATAAACTCCACAAACTCTGCTGAGGTCTTTTGTCTTAGGCTGAATTTTAACATATCAAACTTGGTCTATTCCTGGTTTTCACGTGGCGGCATAAAATTTTAAAAGCGGCAACGTAATTTAAAAATAAATGTTTACGCCAGCCTTTCCATGACTTTACACCACCATGACAAGCCATGTTGCGATCTGTTTACCACTTCTTCTTCACCTGTAAACCATCGACAGATCTATGGCCAAAGAAGGCTCGGTTAACTGGAGCATCTTGAGTGCCAGATGTTCCTGTAAATTAGAAGTTGAAACAAATTGGTATTTTTTATTGTGATGATTTCCTTAGTAACAGAAAACAGTATGTTCACTTCAAAGGAACAAATTCACACTGAAATGTTTGACATTGCAGTTATGTGGAGTTCGGTTCTGTTTTAGGTCCCCTTCTGTTTTAAGTTATATCAATAGCATTAATGCTTATTATAGTAAACTATCATTCACATTGTTTTGCAAATGATGCCAATTATTCAGTAAAAATTCAAACCTACAACAGTTAATGAGGAATTAAGTAAATTATCTTATATGTTCAAGGTTCAAGGTTAATAGGTGGGTTATCATTAAGCATAGTTAAAACTACATATTGAATCGAAATATGAACATTAAAAATGATTTCAATATAATAAATAGGGTAAAAGACTGCAAGTTAATTATAAGGGGTAATTACTGATGAAAACTCAATATTGGTGTTTTGATAAACTAAGCTATTATTTGTTCGCAGATGCTATTATAAGCCTATACTATATTATATCTTTACATTCACTACCACAATATATTTTGGGCTAACAAGTATCCATCGAAGTTAACTGGCATTGTACGTCTTCAGAAAGGGCAGAGAATTATTATAAAGTAAAAATTCGATAAAGGGAAAGTACGGCGAAAATCTTGAAAGAATTAAAGCTCCTCGGGGTAGATCAAATAAATGAAGAGGAAATTTCAATTCTGGTGCCTTTTTAAGCATTATTCACAATCAAGGCTAATCCACATAAATTAAAAAAATTTCAAATCAAATCACGTGGTACATAGTTACGGAACACGTCATAGACTGAAATATAGGGCAGTATTCCCTTTCATTTCAGGGTCCAAAACCAGGAACAGTATTGACAAAAAGACAAAAGATATTAAATCCTTTTCTTTTATCAAGCAAACAGTTCTATCAAAGCAGGCGATGACAGTAATGGTAAATAATTCTCCAATAAGCACTTTTTCACTCTTTATTGCTGTGACAATTGTGTATCTATCGTTGTTATCTTTGGTTGTTTCTAAAACAAGCATTCAACATGAGGTTATGTAATGGCCGTTGAAGGGGGTTTTTACTTCAAGTATTTCTGCCTTTCCATGCCTCCTCGTCACTTTTGATTTTAACGCTTGTTCTATGAATATTTATAATAAATTTAATTATCAAAAATTAAACGCTAAAAAGGTTTTTAAAACATATTTCAAAATCATTTAAAAAGCGAACGACGTTTCGGCGCAACGTTACGCGATCATCAAGTTAAAAAGTGGAAAATATAATTTGTAAAACGAATATATATAAAACTATGGATTAATACATGAAATATTTGCGGGTGCTATGGGTAAAATTCCCAAGGTAAGAAAACAATAAGGAATAAAGAAAGAAAAATATACGAAAGTGTCACGTAAACAGTTTGGGGCGAAACACTGCCCGACACTTACATCAACGCATAAGTGAACACCGTTTTTCAGACATCGGGAAACACCTCGAAACACAGCTCGGCAACAACAGAACAAAAACAGACCACCTTCACAAAGTTCTAAAGAAATATAACAGCAAGTTTGATTGCTTAGTCTACGAGATGTTGTACATAAAGGACACAAGCTGACTACATTCGCGCCAAACTGTTTACGTGACACTTTCGTGTATTTTTCTTTCTTTTTCCTTATTGTTTTTTTACCTTGGGAATTATACCGATATGACCCGCAAATATTTCATGTATTAGTTCATATTTTTATATTTATAGCCCTTTTATTTACTTGATATAATATATTAATATTGGGTTTCATAGATGACGTCATCAGTCTCCTAATTTGCATATTTTACCAATTTTTTTAAACTTGAATATCTCGGGAACTACTACAGATATTTGAAAACGAAAAACGGCATTTTAATCTCACATCAAGCCCTACATGATTCGCTTCAAAAAGCAAGGTGTAAAAATTTGATCATAGTAGCAAGAAGCAGAAGTAAGTAAGTAAATGAGAATCTGACGCATGACATGCTTGAGTCGTGTATAACTAACTAGTACCAAGGTAACCCACGAGTAAAAAGCAGGATAAAATATATCAAATGCATAAACAGACTTCAAACTAAATAGAATAAAACCATAATTTAAATAATTTAAAATTCAAAATGGGTCATCTACTTCGCTACCGACTGTGGGGATAAACTGGTAAGCTTGTGAACACTGCGCATTTTGCGGCTTGAGCGTGGGTTCCGTTCACGTGCGGCTAAACCGGTCAAATTGATTATAGACTGAATGAAGAAGAGTCCTCCATGCATGTTTTTTTGTGATTCAAATTTTCCAATCCTGGCAGCATTCACTTGGTCACAGCTGCTATATTGGTGTACCGTTGAAAACTAATTTTTATTATTCTGTTTTCATAGGTTCAAAAGGTAACATGTACCAATATGGCCGATATTTGAGATCCACAGGACTGACTGAAAGGCGTATAATGTTCAGTTGTGTTTTGACTACCATGGTAATACATTTATCCTTGCAAACCAATACTTCACAACTAACCAAATTTATGTGGGATTTATACATGGCAAGAGCAAAACGCCGTATATGGCATTTATTAAAAACAAATGTACTAACTAACTTGTAATGCATTTAATGATTACCATTATGTATTTTCGCAAGGGAATCATTGGCAGTATTCCACTAACGATTACCACAATCTCCAGTTTTCAGTATTTAAATCCATTAATTTTTAGAGTGTTTTTTACAGAAACAAATGAGAAATCGGCAACCCATTGCGGCATATTTCTCCACCAGCGTAAATGAGCAATTAAGCCTTTTCATGCAATTTATTTTCCAAGGAGATGAGAGGTTTTTATTGCTTGTTTTTGTCACGGTAATTATTCTTTTTATTCAATTGAAAACTTCGTATAATGGGATTTTGGTTAAAACATCCAATGGTCTTTCCGTTGTTTCCCGCTTAAATGGCCCGTGGGCAAGTAAATTGTAGGTAGAGTAATAAATAATATTGCATTTTCTTCTGTCATTATTTGCCGTGTGTTCCTCAAGCAGGTGTTATCTTCTTCACGTTGTCTTGCTATATCAATCGATTTCGAAGGTCAGTGCTACTAACCGTTGATACTGTTCGCCTCTTACACTGATGTGAATTTAATGGCTAAATTCAATGGTCATTGTCCGTGGATATGGCATATTCAGCTTCAGATACGGCCAAAGCTGTTTTTCTTGCTATAATATTTGTAACAACTGTCGTGGGAAACACATTAGTAGCCTACGTTTTGACCAAATGCCGAAAGCAGCTTCTTAGAAATCGCCCAACGTATCAATTCATTCTGAACATAGTACTTTCTGACCTCGTGGTTGGGTTTTTGACGATTCCTTTCGAATTCACCCGTGAACTCCTCGACGAGTGGATCTTCGGAACAGGGCTTTGCAAGACAGTCGAGTTTATTGAAATTGCTGTATCTGGTACGGCGGTCTTTACTCATGCGTTGATTGCTTTTGATCGATATCGCAGCCTTGCTCGCCCTTATCTACCCAAGCTACCTGGACGGTTTGTCAGGGAATTGATAGCTTTATCATGGGTTGTCCCCGCCATCACATCGCTTCCTTATCTGTACATGTTTGAGGTGCAAGAGATAGATTCCAAGATAATCTGCACGCCGCTAGCACTTCCGATCAGTTGGCTAGACAAACTATATGAGGCAGTCGAGTTCGGTACTGTGTTTTTCGCGCCATTTACGGTCTTGTGTTGGTGTTATTTTCATGTGGCATTGATTATGTGGGGAAGAAGCCCCTTGGTGGCAGCAGTAACCTTCTCCTCTGCACAATCTGTCATTTGGCAGAACAAGAGGCGTGTAACACGGACTTCTGGTTTGGTTGCAGTAGCATTCACGGTGTGCTGGCTTCCGACCTTTGTCTTGGGTTTTGTCAGGATTATATCCGGCACCGAAAGCGTTCACCGAGGAGAAGTTCTGCATGAAATTGCGATGTTTGGGGCCTTCATTAGCGAGGCGATTACCCCCATTATCTATTGCGCGTTTGACAGAACTTTGAAAGCAAGAATTGGCCAACTCCCAATTTGTTTACATCTTACAAATAGTGCAGGAACAAGCCACAACGCTGATCAAACAAATAACACCGTAGACGATTACACAGTGAATCAAATGGGTGCAAGAAACCTTAACCTTTATGACATTTCTTTGTGATTAAAAACCGAGCAAAAAGAGGCTACAAACACTAAATATATCATTTTCTATTCGTCATCTTATGAAAACACGATAAATTATCGAGCTGCAGGGATGTATGAAACAAATCTAATCGCATGATCGCGTTAGTATCAGATTCATATCGTTTCACTTAGTAAAACTAAATAAAGAAGGGAAAAATGCAACAAAATTAATTATTCAGTGCTTAAAAACATAATTGTAATTTGGCATTAATCGTCGTTCCGCGCAATATTAATCTTGCTTTTGGTAACCGGGACTTCAGTTTCTGGACAAAAATAATTAAGACACGACTCTGCCGCTTTTATGTTGAAAACCTTTTTTCGCGATGAAGCTTATTAATTCTCAAGGTATTTTCTCTGAAAGATATTTTTCCGTAGGGCACGGAGTTCCCGGTGTTGTGGTCTTGTCTTTGCCTATTGTGATGTTATGCTCGGAGAAACTAGCTGATAAAACTACAGTGTACATCCGAGGATAAATAAAGTTCTAGGGACATATTACGAACATAAAAATTACTGCACTGTTTGTAAACATAACATCAAGAATAGGGACTAATTGACAATATATAGATTGAAACGCATCATCAATGTGTTTGGGAACTATATTAAGACTTTAGTTTCTTTCAAAAGAAAACTGCTTCTTTAATTTATTCCACTGAACATGAATAGACCTCATTTGCATGTAGATAGGTGTAATTAAAAAATGGATGTACTCATTACTTACAAACTTAAAGAGCTAGGCGGATATAACAATATCAACTTTGACTAATGCAAATGTAGCAATGCTTTTCATTTTCCAGCATTGGTGAAGTGATTAGCAAAATATTACTTTTCCAGTGTCAAGTTCTCATAAGCGAATGGATCTTTATCACGATGTTTTAAGAAATTTTTAAGTTTTAAACTTGAAGGAAAAACTGTTTGCAGGTGACAAGGCTCATTTAACTGACGCAGCAAAGACAGCAACACTTTCTATGTAAAAAAAATAGTTTATTTATTTATTTTTTATTTTTTAATTTTGTGTTTGTTGCTGGGTGCCTTTTAAGAATATAGAGAATATAATTTACTACAAAGCTCTTTTTTTTTAAGATACAATCAATAATTCATCATATATTCCTTCCCAATGGCAAAGTCCCCCTCAGCAAACAGGCAGGACATCTATTCCATAATAGATCTAGAAAACATCTAACCGGAACCAAAGAAGGCTGGTCATTACAAAAATACTGTAGAAAACAATATAAAAGCCTTTGTATTTCTCTCGGTTCATCCACCATATAGCTGAACTGATCGATCTTTACTCTAAGGTCCCAGCAGGATCGTTGGCCGCGGTTCTTTACCATCAATGATAGCGTGGAGAACAAATCAGAATTGATAATTTTGTTTAGATGCGATTACGGCATTGAACTGGCTAAAAGGTTATAAGCCCGGAAAAAGCGAGGACGAGATCGAATTGCAATTAGTGTCCAAATTCCTGTTCTCGTTTCATCTGGAAACTCTTAACCGGTTTCTCGTGGATTCCTTTCCGCGTGTCCTCGTTTTCGCGACGCTAAATTCGCGTTCTCCCTTGTTCTGAAAGATATTTGCGCTCTTGGCGTTTTCCGGGGAAACTATGGCGATTCTCGTTCGCACAACAAGACACGGTCCTTAAACAAGTAATTCGAAATAACTGGCTTAAAAAATTTCCCAGTCAAATAAGAATTTATCTTTTATACTCTTTCAGTTTTACAAGGAAAACTGTTATCAAAACGAATAGGAAAAAATTAATAGCATAAAGCCTTCAACTTGGTATTCTAAACGTTAACAAAAACAAAGAACATTACCCTTGAAAATTCTGAAGAAAGAAACATATTTGATCCTTGAAAATAATTTCCACTCCGTATTGCGTAATCTCCACATGTGAATCTCACACGAAGATTTTACTATCCAAAATGAAAATTATGGAAAAAAATTTCCTTTTTCTTCACGATTACCATCAGATATCCTTGCAAGCAATAATAATGAGTAGACGAACCTCGACGGTATTCCACTGAAACCGACATTTTAGCTCATCGAACACTCAATGTACGCTGTTATTGAAGCGTAACGTATCAACGAACAAAAATGTAAACAAATGCTTGGACTGCGCAGCGTTCTTTTTATGTACGATACGGGAAGTTGTACATATGCTGAATTATAAAATCATTTTTTTATTTGACTAATTAGTAAAGCCATATCTTGAAACAAGTAGTTGATTTTGAAGTGCACACTTTTAATACGTTATCTCTGTAAAACAACTGGTGTAAACAACAACTGAATTGCAAATAAACTCTTTAAAAATACTGCAAGTTGTGTGAAAAATACGAGAGACGACAACTTCAGAAAAGGAACATTATTCTTTTTTATCTTTCAGCAATTAAAGGAGTGCTCAATTAAATTGTCAAGAGCTTTTGAAACGCACACCGCGCGCGGATGGATCGACGATGCACGATGCCAAACAATAATTATCAATTTATTGCGTCGTATTGATGTTCTAAATAAAGAGGTATGGTGATTGTCTAAAAAACATTAACTCTGAAAATTTTTTTATCGCTGAAGCCTTCGAATTCAAAACCAATACAAAATACAAGATTGGCCCACAGAAGGTAGTGACGACCGAAAAAGCAATAGATTTCCTTTTTTATTAGTTTTAATAATATGAAGAAAGGAAATGAATCTAGTGTCAAGTCCTCACGATTCTCTCGACTAGCTACGACCCTTCTTTGGACAAAACATGGTGAGAACGAAAAAGTGAAGTTCCTTTACGACTCTCTACGACTTATCTTGCAGAGAGGAAGTCAAAAGCCTACAGACAGTTATTTATAAAGTAATGCAGACATATTTATGTCATATATACCGAAAGGGTTAATTTTAAAATCTACGAGCTAAATTATAATATGACTGCTTGAAAAGAATGAAGTAAGATAAATTAATTTAAAGGACGGTTTTTCTCTTGCATTCTGAACGCACGTTGATTTAAAGGCGTGTGCAATATTTTTAATTTTTTTCAAATAGGCCATAGAATTTTTGAATTTGCGCAGTGACCCTTGGAAAGCCGGCATTGAGACAGACCATGGCTCAATTAAACAAAATGCTCACTTTTTTAATGCTGTTTCAGGGACTTCAAATTAAACAGCTGGCGAAAGAAAGGCCGAAGCCGGCCGAGACCTGTCAATATTCTCAAAATCACTGACGAATGATCCACCTTTTCATGTAATCCTTTATTTAGAGCAGGAAATGTGGATGACCTTTTAAAATTACAAACACGAATTTCGCACTCAACACAAAATTGAAGTCTTTAATTAAAACACATGTCAAGAGCTTTCTGGAAAAGGCAATGGACCTCTATTAATATTTGTTGTAAATAAATCAAACTAATATACACTCAGTTTGCCATAGATTATAAATTGTTAATTTTATCTGCCTGTATTCGTTTCTATTTTACTCTAGGAAACTAGTATCATTTTTGAGGGTCACTCCGTAGCTCAGGTTAATGTGTTTGATGTTTAATTTAAAAGTGTTTTTCAGGGTCTTTCACAGCCAGAGCTACACAGTTCTATTTATGTATTTTACCATTGTCTTTTTGCCTTTAGAAGTTTGCCGCCTATTCAGGAGCCATAATATAAGTGTCATCTACAGTGTTTCCCTGTAATATTCAATATACCCAACATCAGGCTATAATGTTTGCTTCCGACGTTACATAATTTTAATTGGAACATTTCTTAAAGAAGCGAATGCTTTGTAAGCAGCTTCGAACTTTGCCAACTTTGATTGCTCCACCTTATAAAGTTGAGCGAAAACACTGACACCCATCTAAACATGGTATATAATATTTGCTATTAAATTATTCAGTTGCCTTGCTTGTTTTTTGTATGTAGCCATAAATTACCTTCTGCAATTAACGTAGTTTTCTATACCTATATTCTCTTCCGTAAGTTCAATCTTCGAAACTCAACAAATGACGCATGGACGTCAATGAGCTGTTCTTAATTGCAAGAAGGCTCATTTTTAAAGGCAGATTATCTTGAAAGCACGTCAGTTGCTTATTTCTTTACCGATAATATGACAATTAACACATAATTCAAAAAATTCTTGTCTTTTTCGCTTTTAGCTTTAGACTTAGTACTTCCCAAACAAGTGCTTACGGTATGCCACTCGTAAATAGATCGTTTATAATTGCGTGGGGAGCACGCATGAAGGAAATCTAACTACAAGTTTGTTTATCGTTTGTGAGTACCACTCACTTTAGCTTCAGTTAGGCTGTATCGAGATTAGTTATGACAGATACGGCTTCTAGCATCGCTAATGTTGTTAGCGTAGGAGTGGCAGCGATTCTTGGTATCGTGGGTAATGTTATTGTCGCGTATGTTTTGATTAAGCGAAGGAAAACACTTCTTAAAAATCGTCCGACTTACCAGTTTATTTTGAACCTGATCTTCTCGGATCTTGTTGTTGGTATACTGCTTTGCCCATTTGAATTCGCACTACGACTCACCGGTAGTTGGATCTTCGGAACAGCTCTTTGCAAGATCATCGAGTTTTTCGAAATCTTGGCGTCCGGTACAGCCGTTATGTCTCATACTCTCATTGCAGTTGATAGGTATCGCTGTTTGGCACATCCTCATCTTCCCAAGCTCAAACCAAGACTCGTTAGGCAGCTGATTGCGATGTCATGGCTGGTTCCTGCCCTAGTGTCTACTCCCTATCTGTACATGTTTGAAGTTTTCCAAGTCAACTCTTACCAGATATGCATGCCGATTGCCATTCCAGTGCTATGGCTTGACAAACTTTACGCAGCTGTAGAGTTTGGGGTAGTGTTCCTTTCTCCTTTCTGTGGTATCTGCTGGTGTTATTACCACGTCATCCGGCTAACACTTGGAGGGCAACATCATGCTTCAGGCCCGGCCAGGATACCAACTGCGCAAATGGCGCTTCAACGAAGCAAACGGCGAGTGACGAAAACTGCTTGCTTGATCGTGGTGGCTTTCATCATCTGCTGGTCCCCAACATTTGTCTTGAGCATTTGGAGGATTGCGTCCGGCACAGACAGTGTACACCACGGCCACGCGCTGCATGAAGTTTCCTTTATCGGAACACTTATTAACGAGGCAGTCAATCCCATCATTTACACTGCATTTGACAATAACATGAACGTTTGTGCGCGCATTTATTGCGGACATCGCGTCTTCAACGAGACCAGCGAAGCTGAATCCATTAGATCAAACGAGAGGACTCATACTATTCATAACCGCGGCAGTATACTAAATACAAGACAGTTGCAATTTTAGTAACCTTGTTAACGATTATGTAATGTTTAACTGAAAAACTCGAAGCTACGCCTAGCGTTTTAAAGCGATAAAACACATGCTGCGAGTTTCCTGAACAACTTCCGAAAACCATTTGTGATAGATCTATTCATTTGCAGAATACTGAATCCTCCGGTTTATTATTATTTTTCCGGAGAAAATCAGCTGTAAAATTTAGCCGTGTCTATATCAGATATAAAGACACTCATTAAACATTTATTTAATTTTATGCTTTTGCCAGTCAGATAATAACAAAGTAATTTATGTTTGGCTTCCACTCGGGTAAGCCTTAGGGCAAAATCTGTATTGGGATCTTCATTGCAAATATGGCCGCTTTTAAATGGTAGCCACCTAAACGGAAACATGTGTCAGCAAAATAAAATTACTTCAACTTGAAGATCAGGTCAAAGAGAATCAGTGTGCTTAATGAATAAGTTTCAGAATTATATATATTATCAAAAATATTAAGACGAGGCTAGGCATCCGCAGGCCAGGGCGGTGTTTTTTACCGAAAAGAATACGGAATATCCATTTATTTTTTGGTGCCATCATCAGCGTCATCAGCTGGGCATAATTAATCATTTTTACAGGTAGATGGGCCTCTTTTCGTAGAAATAGCCACTCTGCAAAGCACATGCATACCATATTAATAATAATAATAAATTTGGCTTTTCTGAGCCTCGACGTTCTTTTAAAAAAAATCTTCTAAAAAAGAGAATATCAAAAAGTGAATAGTTTCTGAAAACTGTTTTGTTGTTACTGTTGATGTATAAATAAGCCAGTTTAGTTTTTGTTGATGTTGTTGTTCCTCTAGTAAAGTCGTTTCGTCATTCAATAAATATTTTCTTTAAATAAATCTTTAAGGAAATAGCCGTACTTGTAACGTTGGTAAAATCGCGAAATTAAAGTTAGTTTGGATACGACATTTTCGCAGGCCCAACACCTTACCACTGGGCTTACCCTTAACATTTTTGACAAAACAGTTAGAGAGATTTTAAATTGAGTTTCGTAAAACCAAACCCAAAGTAATTACCTTGGCCAATCACAAAGAACGGAGACCATCAAATGATCTTATAAACTCACACGAAACCGATACAAAGCGAGGGAAAACGTGCGCGCGCGAGTCACGATTGTTTTTGATTTTTATACTTCGGATTGGTTGAAAAAGTGGTGCGAGATTTTAAACTAATTACCAAGGGTAGTAATGCAAAACCAAAGCAATTCGCTAAAACCGCTCTAATTCTTACTTGTAACACACTCAACACACTTTATTCATTTTTTACCATCAATTAAAGAAATACAGAAGTTATCATGCCCACATCTAGCAAAAGCTAATCTACTAGCCGGGCTGCCTTAGCAACATATTTTACAAATTTTCATACAAAAGGACTTCCATATTAAATAGTATCCCTTTCGCTCACCTAGCTAAAAACGCATGCAAGACACTGCATCGCTTTTCTTCACTTTTCACTAAATACTTAGATGAATCCACCGTTTGAAAGGCCTACAAATACCTAGATAACAGTTTTCTTTATTACTTATTACAGAACTCCATCTCGTGAACTACCTATTCTTTTATACACCAACAGCCTGAAAAATGGACCTCTTTCAGAGTCTCCCCGTATATCCCACATGATCGGGAGATTCCCTAACCCCTACCCACCCCCACCCCCCAACCCCCAACCCCCCACCCTCGCACCGGAAACAAGCCTTTTTGTATTTATCATTTTCTTCCGGTATCGCGAAAAACACGCACTGTGCATATGCATGGGCATTACGGCACGAGAATCTTCGAGGTGGTGATCAACAGCTGTTGCGACTAAATACAGAAACCGATCTGAGCTCCTAATGTACTGGGAACGTGTATGGTTAGCTAAATTAGGCGTTCAGCGCCATGTACCAAGTCAATAGCAAGTCTCGAAGTACGTCACAAAGAACACAACAATGGGGCCTAGCCCTTAAACAATTGGTGGTTTTCACTTGTCACGCAATCAAAAACTAAATTCGAAAAAATTCAATTAACCTAAAGAAGCTAAGAACTTTAGATAGTGTAGATGATAAATAAATAAACAGTTTATCCAAATCTCAGGTCTGTGCGGTATCCAGGTATTCCGGAATGAGAATAGCTCCCGAACAAACCCTTACTCGCATTATTCCAGTTATTCTTATTCCGGATTGATCCCAAATGAACGCCCCCTAATTAGACTACAAAATCACCCAGGTTGCCTTACTCTAGCACTCCGGTTAACATACGCAGCACTCCGGTTATCCTACTAAGCACTGTGGTTAGCCTGTTTATGGTTAGCTCTCAAGAATGGTCAGGGTAACACGAAAAATTCTTAATTTTTTTAGGATTCAACAACGGGATCGCTCGTGAAAAGAGTGACCCGGGATCGACTCCACTCAATGCACAATGCACAATATTGGCACAAACCTAATATTAAAGTAAGAACTTGCATAGAAAAAAAGTGATGGTGGAAATCCGATTCAATTCCAACTGAGAGAGTAAGTGAGTTGACGATTTTGGTCCCAAGCATACAGCACTCTTTCTCTGGGGTTGTAGTCCACCATGGAGTTGTAGCCGTACTGGTTTGTGAACTGTATGTTGGGGTTCCACTGTTTACCTGTCTTGGTGTTGTAAGCAAAGTTGATGGTAGTTGGATTGCTGTTATAGCTGTCGATACAGTAGATCACTCCACAGGCCAAAAACGCATTACCCATCGAACTCATCTGTTCTGTGCAAAACAAACAAATAAATAAATATTAATAAGGGGAAGAAAAACGGAAGATTATGCCCTGTAATGCAATGTCATACTAAGCCGTGCCGTGCCGTGCTATGCTATGCTATGCTATGCTACGCTATGCTATGCTATGCTATGCTATGCTATGCTACGCTATGCTACGCTATGCTATGCTATGCTATGCTACGCTATGCTACGCTATGCTACGCTATGCTACGCTATGCTATGCTATGCTATGCTATGCTACGCTATGCTATGCTATGCTATGCTACGCTATGCTACGCTATGCTACGCTATGCTACGCTATGCTACGCTATGCTATGCTATGCTATGCTACGCTATGCTATGCTATGCTACGCTATGCTATGCTATGCTACGCTATGCTATGCTATGCTATGCTACGCTATGCTACGCTATGCTACGCTATGCTACGCTATGCTACGCTATGCTATGCTATGCTACGCTACGCTATGCTATGCTATGCTATGCTATGCTACGCTATGCTACGCTATGCTAT
The DNA here is from genome assembly GCA_947652115.1 of Blastomussa wellsi. Taxonomy (NCBI): domain Eukaryota; kingdom Metazoa; phylum Cnidaria; class Anthozoa; order Scleractinia; family Plerogyridae; genus Blastomussa; species Blastomussa wellsi. Next base: position 24,429,221 of record OX393564.1, read on the forward strand.
GCTATGCTATGCTACGCTATGCTACGCTATGCTATGCTATGCCACGCTATGCTATGCTATGCTATGCTATGCTACGCTACGCTATGCTATGCTACGCTATGCTATGCTATGCTATGCTACGCTATGCTACGCTATGCTACGCTATGCTATGCTATGCTTTGCTATGCTATGCTATGCTATGTTATGCTACACTATGCTACGCTACGCTATGCTATGCTATGCTACGCTATGCTACGCTATGCTACGCTATGCTACGCTATGCTATGCTATGCTATGCTACGCTATGCTACGCTATGCTATGCTATGCTATGCTATGCTATGCAATGCTATGCTACGCTACGCTATGCTATGCTACGCTATGCTATGCTACGCTATGCTATGCTATGCTATGCTATGCTATGCTATGCTACGCTATGCTACGCTATGCTACGCTATGCTATGCTATGCTATGCTATGCTATGCTACGCTACGCTACGCTATGCTATGCTATGCTATGCTATGCTATGCAATGCTATGCTACGCTATGCAACGCTATGCTACGCTACGCTACGTTATGCTATGCTATGCAATGCTATGCTACGCTATGCACCGCTATGCTACGCTACGCTACGCTATGCTATGCTATGCAATGCTATGCTACGCTATGCAACGCTATGCTACGCTACGCTACGCTATGCTATGCTATGCAATGCTATGCTACGCTATGCAACGCTATTCTACGCTACGCTACGCTATGTTATGCTATGCAACGCTATGCTACGCTATGCAACGCTATGCTACGCTACGCTACGCTATGCTATGCAATGCTATACTACGCTATGCAACGCTATGCTACGCTACGCTATGCTATGCTATGCTATGCTCATCTATGCTACGCTTTGCTACGCTATGCTACGCTATGCTACGCTATGCTACGCTGTCGTACGCTATGCTACCCTATGCTATGCAACGCTATGCTACGCTACGCTACGCTATGTTACGCTATGCTACGCTGTCGTACGCTATGCTATGCTACGCTATGCTATGAAACGCTATACCACGCTATGCTACGCTACGCTATGCTATGCAATGCTATGCTATGCTATGCTATGCTACGCTACGCTATGCTATGCTATGCTATGCTATGCTATGCTATGCTACGCTATGCTATGCTATGCTATGCTATGCAACGCTATGCTACGCTATGCTATGCTATGCTATGCTATGCTATGCTATGCTATGCTACGCTATGCTATCCTATGCTATGCTACGCTATGCTATGCTACGCAATGCTATGCTACGCTATGCTACGCTACGCTACGCTATGCTATGCTATGCTACGCTATGCTATGCTATGCTACGCTATGCTATGCTATGCTATGCTATGCTACGCTATGCTATGCTATGCTATGCTATGCTTTGCTATGCTACGCTATGCTATGCTATGCTATGCTACGCTATGCTACGCTATGCTATGCTATGCTATGCTATGCTATGCTACGCTATGCTATGCAACGCTATGCTATGCTACGCTATGCTACGCTACGCTATACTATGCTATGCTACGCTATCCTATGCTATGCTATGCTATGCTACGCTATGCTATGCTATGCTTTGCTATGCTACGCTATGCTATGCTATGCTATGCTACGCTATGCTATGCTATGCTATGCTATGCTATGCTATGCTATGCTACGCTATGCTATGCTATGCTATGCTATGCTACGATATGCTACGCTATGCTATGCTATGCTATGCTATGCTATGCTTTGCTATGCTACGCAATGCTATGCTATGCTATGCTATGCTATGCTATGCTACGCTATGCTATGCTATGCTATGCTATGCTATGCTATGCTATGCTATGCTATGCTATTCTTTGCTATGCTACGCTATGCTTTGCTATGCTATGCTATGCTATGCTATGCTATGCTATGCTATGCAATGCTATGCTACGCTATGCAACGCGATGCTACGCTACGCTACGCTATGCTATGCTATGCAATGCTATGCTACGCTATGCACCGCTATGCTACGCTACGCTACGCTATGCTATGCTATGCAATGCTATGCTACGCTATGCAACGCTATGCTACGCTACGCTACGCTCCGCTATGCTATGCAATGGTATGCTACGCTATGCAACGCAATGCTACGCTATGCTATGCTATGCAATGCTATGCTACGCTATGCAACGCTATGCTACGCTACGCTATGCTATGCTATGCTATGCTATGCTATGCTACGCTATGCTATGCTATGCTATGCTATGCTACGCTATGCTTTGCTAAGCTATGCTATGCTATGCTATGCTATGTTACGCTATGCTATGCTATGCTATGCTATGCTATGCTACGCTACGCTACGCTACGCTATGCTATGCTACGCTATGCTATGCTATGCTACGCTATGCTATGCTATGCTATGCTATGCTACGCTACGCTATGCTACGCTACGCTATGCTATGCTATGCTATGCTATGCTATGCTATGCTACGCTACGCTATGCTATGCTACGCTATGCTATGCTATGCTACGCTATGCTACGCTATGCTACGCTATGCTCCGCTATGCTCTGCTATGCTATGCTACGCTATGCTATGCTATGCTATGCTATGCTACGCTATGCTACGCTATGCTATGCTATGCTATGCTATGCTATGCTACGCTATGCTAGGCTATGCTATGCTATGCTATGCTACGCTATCCTATGCTATGCTATACTATGCTACGCTATGCTACGCTATGCTACCCTATGCTATGCAACGCTATGCTACGCTACGCTACGCTATGCTACGCTGTCGTACGCTATGCTATGCTACGCTATGCTATGAAACGCTATGCCACGCTATGCTACGCTACGCTATGCTATGCTATGCTATGCTATGCTATGCTATTGTATGCTATGCTACGCTATGCTATGCTATGCTATGCTATGCTATGCTATGCTACGCTATGCTATGCTATGCTATGCTATGCTATGCTATGCTATGCTATGCTATGCTATGCTATGCTACGCTATGCTTTGCTAAGCTATGCTATGCTATGCTATGCTATGTTACGCTATGCTATGCTATGCTATGCTATGCTATGCTATGCTACGCTACGCTTCGCTATGCTATGCTACGCTATGCTATGCTATGCTACGCTATGCTATGCTATGCTATGCTATGCTACGCTATGCTACGCTACGCTACGCTATGCTATGCTATGCTATGCTATGCTATGCTACGCTATGCTACGCTATGCTATGCTATGCTACGCTATGCTACGCTATGCTCCGCTATGCTCTGCTATGCTATGCTATGCTATGCTATGCTATGCTATGCTATGGTACGCTATGCTACGCTATGCTATGCTATGCTATGCTATGCTATGCTATGCTACGCTATGCTAGGCTATGCTAGGCTATGCTACGCTATCCTATGCTATGCTATACTATGCTACGCTATGCTATGCTATGCTATGCTACGCTATGCTACGCTATGCTACGCTATACTACGCTATGCTATGCTATGCTATGCTATGCTATGCTATGCTACGCTATGCTACGCTATGCTACGCTGTGCTATGCTATGCTATGCTATGCTATGCTACGCTGCGCTACGCTATGCTATGCTTTGCTATGCTATGCTATTAAACCAACATTAGCCACCGACACGGAGGTGAATAGTCATTTTATGTGTAGTCATCTCATATGGTACCATGTTAATTTAATTGTGAATTTTTTTGATATTTTTAAGCTAGTGTTCGCTTACCCGTCGCCAGATTGTAAGTGTGGGTTATGACGTCATCATCAATTTTCGATGCATACAGGCGTTTTTTATCACCAGTGTTTCCCCATAATACCCACAATCCGTGTTCGTCAACTGCCAGGTCAACTCCACTGGACCCACCCCACTGATATGCCACCTGCCTTGGTGTGTATCCGTTGAGAGTGATCTGGGTTTCGAGGCTGTTCTTGAGCAAGTTGTACTTGACGATATAATTCGTATTAGCCCTGTTATCATGTGACAGAAAGCCGGCAAACCATCAGTACAGTAGAACAAGTGTCAGTTTTGGAAAATCTTCGAAGACTTTCCGACTATTTTATCCAATCAAAAACTAGCGTGACCGCTCGCGAGTACTCCGAAAGTAACCGCGCAAGCAAACACGTCATGTGTTGCTTAGCGAACACCGTGGGCTCAGTTCAATCTCAGAGGCGGGATTTTGTCATTTCTCATTCTCGTCTCAGAGCCGCTTGTCCCTTATAACCGGCTGGACCTGTGCACGAGGAACAAGTGGCTCTGAGGATACATGATTTGATTCGCTGAAATCAAACAAAGGAAGTCCAATCACACCAGTCGTTTTAAAATCCTTTATCGTTAGCACGTTTAAAACGACTGATGTGATTGGACTCCCTTTATTTGATTTCAGCGAATCAAATCGTGTGTCCCCAGAGCCAATTGTTCTTCGTGCACAGGCCCAGCCGGGTAAGAGGGACAAGCGGCTCTGGGGACGAAAATGGTCATTTCTTGGTATTCGTTCCCCGACTGCGCGCAAATGTAGCTCGCAGCTCCCAGTTGGCTTGATGGCACCGTTTTGGGAGAGGTATGGGCTCAAATCCCGTTCAAGTCTTTTGTTTACCATTAGTTTCGCTAAAGTTTCATATGTCCGTGTACATTCTGTTTTCTTTATTTGTATTGTTCTGTGTAACGTGTTCTGTAGCTTTTTTTTTTGTCAGTGTTTGTCGTCGTCGAAGACGCCACACAAATCTCGCAAGTTCGTTATTTCTTGATCTTTTTTTTTTTTGCTTCCTTCATTTATCATTTGTTTAGTTTTTGAATTTAGTTTGTTCTCCTTTTTGTTTTAAGCGCATTGCTTGTCAAAGTGCGTGCATTCCTTGTTGTGTGTGGGAATTTTTTTTTTCAGGATCCCTTTTCGTAACAGTTTATGTTGCGCTTATAACTGTGATCGTCCTTCGCATGCATTTTAGATAAATGATATTTGATATATTCATATCCAATTCATTATTTTAATAATACACTGTACGACTACGTTTGTGAGCTAACAGACATAAAATCAATTGCTTCATTTGTCACCTGTTGTAGTAGAGGTATGCTCCGTACACCACTCCGCCAGTCCCGTCCCACTGGTAAGGCAGTGTGTACGTCTTTCGTTTCACACCTGCTTTAAATTTTGCCATGTTTTTAAACTCTTCAACGACGCGTCTTGTGCCGTAACCTTCCATGACAAATATGGTTTCAAAACCCATAATTCCTAGCGGGTCCTTCATCCAGGCCCCTTGTGTCAGCTGTCGAGAGTGGTGAGTGACTGGACTGACAACAGCCTTGATAGTAGTGCAGCTGTCTGCAGAGGAATAAACAAATAGTTTTAAATTTTAATCACCCAGGTACAAATGACGTGTACGGCAATCCTTCCCTGACTACTGCTTCTTTGTATATTGATTGTATTGACGCCGCATGTGTAATATTCATTTTCCACGAACGCCTTGTTCTTATTCTTCCGTCGTCATTGTCTTCTTCTTCCTCCTCCTCCACCACCGCCTTATCTTCCCCTTGTCCTCGTCCTTCTCCGCCTCAGCCTCCTCTGCCTCCCTGTCTTTTCCCTTATTATCCATGTTCCCCTCCTTTTGTTCCACGCCCTTCTCTTACTTCTTATTCCCTCCCTTACAGTCTTTCCCGTAAAACCGTGAACACCAGAAAAAAATTCTGGAATGTTTATTGTGTAGTGACCAATCGCAGCAAAGTTCAGGACACGCGAACAAACCTCAAAACCACAAACTAATGACCGTTGCTGTTTGCGGTTTAGTTTTCTCACACCTGATTGGCTTTTTCTTTGTAACGCAATAACATTCCATAAACATTTCTGGTGTTCACGGTTTTACGGGAAAGACTGTAATCCTCCTCCACCCACTACCCCTCATCCTCATTATTATTAGTCATCTCTCTGCGCGCGCACACTTCAGTTGCCTGATCTTATATATTTTTTTGGGTATTCGTAGTCATCATTGTTATAGTTATTGTTGTTTTTGCTAACCCCCTCCCCCCCCCCCCCCCTCTCTCTCTTTTTCAGCTTAAACTTAAGTTCTTTACCAATCCTTCCTTTGTGATACTGACCATTTTCACAACGACTTCCTTGGTACCCTGGTGGACAACTACAATTGAATCCATTTAACTGATCCATGCATGTTCCACCGTTCAAACAGGGATTACTGGAACACTCATTTATATCTGTTATAATAAGAAGAATTGAAAGAACACTGAAGTCACGTGGACAGATTAAAAGCTTTCAATATGGCTTGGCAGGATCAGTGGGAGGAATGACCTGTTGTTCAAGTTAGACACTTAATCTTAAGTTTCCGCATGCTAAAAAATGTCAGTATTGATAAAACATTTTTGTTTAAAATGCTGTTCACTTCGAATTGACGTCACGCTTCTAACATCGTGATAATCATACGCCATGTTACAGTGGGGTTGACGAAATATTTGTTTTCAAAATATCGAAATTGTGCACAGGCGTTCATGGTGACCAACCGCTGACCGTGTAACCAGTAGACTCTGGGAACGAGATTGATGGATCATGGTTGGAGCGGACAAAAGAGACAGCTGTTTTGAAGGTATCTAGGCAACCTCACTAACGTAAAACTGCGGGCTCAGTCATTTTTGAGACGAGATCTCAGATGAAGAGGCCGTTGTCATGTCCCCTGTATAGTAATGAATTTCTGCACGTGACCGAATCACGTGATTTGATTTGTGTAATTTCACTTGTCGTGTGATCCACCATTGGATTTTTGCATTTTATAATGAAAATGTTCTTGAGTTTTCCTCACGCAACCATGATCACCTTTTCTCTTTCCCCTCCCAATCAGGTGACCACCCTCCCCTCCCATGTGGGTGTTCCATTTACTCTTACAAGTGCAGTTTTGTCCATCTCCAGTGAAGCCAGCTTTACACGAACAAAGATACGAGCCGAGTAGGTTCTGACAGGTAGCATGAGCGTCACATACGGGACTTGAGGCACTGCACTCGTCGACATCTATCAACAAAATACAAACCCTTGAAGTTTATAAGAGAAAACAGTAATGGAACTGTCAAAAATACAAAAAAAAATGCAATTCGTAAGTAATGGAAGTGTCATTATTTTTAAGAAGTTACCTTCGGTGTTCATGTCACAGTAGGCGAATACAGGATCGCCAGGTTTAAACAGTTCAATCCAGTATTTGCCGCTGACCGCTTCTCCTCCTTCGCTCGCCTTGATTTCTTTACACGATTCAGCGGAAAGCTAAGGAATGGAACCGAGGGGGGCTGAAAAAAAAACAGTCTTCAGTATAATTTCCCGGCTCTGGTAAATTTACTAAACGGCTTTACTGACCATACCTCTATTCCTGTCCCGTCCTAAATAATATCTGTCAGAGTTAGCCACGAAATCGTCAGGTCTGGCTTCCTTGGTCCGATTGCTGAACTCGCACAAGGTTTGGGAAATGACATAATTAAAACTTTGACATCTAACGTCCTGATGACATTCCAGTAAACACCCATATCCGAGTGATACACTCCTCTTTTTATAGATGTGCCGTTGAAGCATCATGCCCGATATGGAAGATTCAGCTTCACCACCGCACTGCTGAGAAACTGCTGCTTGGAACATTTCGCCAAGGATTAAGAGTACTGGAATACAGAGGTACTCTGTGATGACGGCCATACTTTTTTAGTTCAATAAACGATGGCCTGAAATAAAAGTATTACGAAGTATTAAAAACTTTTTGCACCTCACTAACGCAAGATAAGTTTTCATTAGCGTCTTTCAAAGTTTATAACACGAAGGTGTTTAAATCACTCAGGCATTAAGACGGTTTTAAATTTCAGAAATTTAATTCCGTAAGGAATTATTGAAAGCACCTGCCAGGTCGCAGAGATGTCAACCTAATCCGGGAGAACGCCAATTTTGCGTCAGGATACCTCTTCTTAGTCTTCAAAACGGAGTTAAAAATAGAGCTGTCAGCTCTGCCAATTCGTCTGCAAAAGTGCATCAAAAATTTAAATATTTTCTCCCAAAATCGGCCCAAGTCAGAGTAAAAACCCGTATTTCAAGCATTTTCCTTTGTATCAATGGAGATTTGGTGACACGTGCGAGAGACCGACAGATTCATTCTGTATCCGGGAGACTCCCGGATAATCCGGGAGAATTGGCGTGAATAAGGTCGGGTTGTTCAAAACAGGATTAAGCTATGCAGTTTTATAGGTTTACAGAGATTTTCCTGCTTATTTTTGGTTACGTTAAGTTTAATTTGCCTTGCACTAAGAAAAAACGCGACGAAACGTTAGCCTAACATACGGTTTTATAGAGGAGAAATCAAGCCAAGTTTAATTTTTAATCCGCCTGGATTAGCGCTAACCGCCTTTCGAACAACCGGCCCCTGTAGAGCTTATCCCTAGTTTCTGTAGTATGAACCAGACTTACACTATCCCTGAATGGGATGCTCGCGAGTCGTCGCAGTTTACGTCCAGTAGTTAGTCTCGATAATTCATACACCTGGTACTTTTGGATTATTAAAGTTCCTTTCCTGATAACACAATACGATCGCGATGATTTACTTATAGTGTCTGCACTCGAAAAAACAAGCTGCAAGACCTTGCAAGAGTAATTCAAATGA
>OX393564.1:24438054-24473054 GCA_947652115.1 Blastomussa wellsi
ATTTGAAAAATAAATTTTTGTTCTAGAGTTTTACGGCTTTCCGTGTTTCCTTGGTGAAGGGAAAGGCCGCAGACTGCCATATATATGTTGCTTATGATTTGGGAGATTGAAGTGTCTCGCGACCGGTTTCGATGCATTTTTGTCGTCTTTCTCTACGTCACGAAGGTTTTCTCGGAATCGGTCGCCAAGTCGTCTCCCTGTTTCGCCGATGTATAACTTTTTGCAAAGAGTGCAAGTTATACAGTAGATGGCATTGGCTGAGGTACAGGTGAAATGATCAGTGATTTTGATAGATCTATCAAAATCACTGATCGTCTGAAAGACGACAAAAATAAATGCATCGAAACCGGTCGCGAGTCACTTCAATCTCCCAAATCATTCTAAGCAACATATGACAGTCTGCGGCCTGTCCCTTCACCAAGGAAACACGGAAAGTCGTAAAACTCTAGAACAAAAATTTATTTTTCAAATCGGCACTCTTAATCCTCACGGTATCAACGAACGCTTTTCATTCAACTAATTTATTCCGAAGTTTTCACGTTACCAGGCACCAGCCAATAGCGAAGCTCCATCTTTCTGTATATAAAAACACACGACGCACAATTCCTTGATTCGCTCCGACGAAAGGGCTAACGCTCGAAACGTCAGCTCTTGAATCTCTTTACGGTGGCCAATTGACATTACCAACCCAGTTGATAAAACCAAATTGTATTGCTATACTTCCCACCGACGCAGCACCACAGTTTCTTTAGAAACTTACCCCCTCTATTCAGAAGAAAACCTAGCTTACTCCCTGGCTCAAGGGCGATTATGGGGTTCCATCTTGAGAGGTGACTGCAGAAAACTATTTTTTCTTTCTTTTTGTTTTAAGTTCTTCACCTATTTTTAGAACATGAACAAAGCCTTCGAATAAGAGATGAGCTCTAGGTCCATATAAGTCGTGAAAAGTATATAAATCGTTAAAACTTCCCTTAATTCATTAGCTTACGTTTTGCGGCGGTTTCCGTTGAAATTCGTTACAAGTTAACGCATGGCATTAGAGTTAAGCTTCCAAAGTCCTGAAGTCAAGATCTTAAATTCAGCCGGGATATGGCCTTCCAAAATCTCAGGGTTTTTGAAGTCGTTCAGCACTTATTATAACTCTATGTGATCAATAGCTGTACTTCAGTAACTCCTTTCAGTCTTGCTAGTTCACCTCAACTGCGGGGTCACTTGGAGAAATTTCAAAAAGCATTCAAAATATTACTGTGCTATGATTACTGTTGCTACAGCAGTGTGCAGTAGTAAGTCGGTCAGCGGTATTCACCTATTCGCACTGCGGGGGGTAACACACGCTCTCCGGCTGCATGGCCGCCATGTTTCGTATCACAAGTGTGATGTTGTTTGTATCGTTTAAAATCAGAGTAATCCTTGTGTCGTTCGCCACGTATGGCGTACTAAGTTGTTATCTCAGAAATAGGTTTTCCTGCGAATAACAACGAACGTTCATCTTGGTTTATTTCTTGTTGATTTTCGTCGAAACTCCCAGTCGATTCTACAGTGCAGAACTCGAGGGCAGACACAATAACAACTTAGTAAGTTTGAACATGGACTTTGTGGTCTTATGCGAAGCTTCGTATCACCATAAGGACATTGTTGCTGACAACAACAACTTTGTTAAGAAGCTAGACTGAATTGAATGGATTCCATGTGGTCCTAAACCTTGTAAACGTACGTTTGGCTTGGAATTATTAACACTCGTCATGTCTCGAGAGTCAAGTCAAATAATCGAGGACTCAAAGCTGGCGGATGGCCGTGCTGAAGTCGTAAGTTCCGCTTCTAATAATTACTTGGATGGTGCCAACGAAATGTCTTCGCGTTTAATCGTTGAATTACCGGATGTTGCCGAAGATAAGACATGTTCTGAAGAGGAAAATGAAGATCAATTTGTTGAAGTTCGTAATAGGAAGCTGACAAAAAAGGGTCGGTCCTATCAAACCGAAATTAAAATTAAATCGTACAAGTCTATGAGGTCTACATTAACAGGAACAATGAGAGAAACACTGCTGCTTCGAGGACAATGTAATGAACTACCAACTTGGAAGCAGAAGTTTAGTAAGGCTCAAGTTTTGTGGAATGAATTTACGGATGCGTACAATGAAATTAGAGAAATTGTTGAAGGCGACGAGTTAGCGATTGTCAGAGACATCTGGGAGCAAGTTTGTGGTGAGTGGTCTAATTTTGAAAGGGACGTGAGGGATGAAATTAAGTATTTGGAACAAACAGTACTCGAGTCTTGTTCTGTCAGATCTAAGGGGTCCAAGTTGAGCAAAAGTGTCAAAAGTCTTAAATCAAAATCAAGTGTGGACAGTGAACGTTCAAACAAAGTAGACAAGTTTAAGCTTCAACAGGAAGAAGCGGCCTTGAAAGTGAAGTTAGCCTACGTTGGACAAGAAAAGGCCCTGGAAATTGAAAAGTTGATACAAGAACAAAAAATTGAAGAGCTAAAACTAAAAAGGGATCTTGAATTAAGCAGAGCTAAGTTAAATGTTTGTGAAGAGATTGAAAGGGAGCAAATTCCCTCACTTGAGGACGACTTGGTTAACCTTCCTTCCGAAGGCAAAGGGGAAGGTGTGAGAAGATTCCTGCAATCTTTGCCTGTGACTACCAGTACTAGTGTGGCTAGCACATCGGTTCAGTTACAAGTACCTCAAATACCAGCACTTACAACCACGTCCACACCTAAGTCTACGTCAAGTACTTTGCATGCTTCTGCTCCATCATTCTCTCGAGGAGCTGTAACACAGTCAGTATTTACAGTTCGTCATTTTGGACATGGACATGTCCCTCCCACTCCAGCAGAAGTGCCTAGCTATGAAAATGATCCTCCTGTAACTAAACCTCTCAGTGGTCCATCACCAAATGTGTCAGCGGTTACTTCACCTTCGAGTCACCAGTCTGGGTATGAAAATGTCACACCAATGAGAACTAATCCTGCTGTAACTAATTTCTTCAGTGGTCCATCACCAATTATGTCAACAATGGTTACACCCCCTCTTACTTACCAGCCTGTTAATCCCCAAAGTCAAGTTAAATCGTTCAGCGATGGTTTGGATAGAATGGCATTCAATGCCATTGGAAAGATGTATGGATAAGTTAACTGAAGCTAATTTGGAACAAAGCTCTGTGAGCAAACAGTTGTTTGTCTCTGGGCAACTTCCAAAACTTACTATTCCAGTATTCAATGGTGACCCTTTACAATACCCTGCGTGGAAGAGTACTTTCAATGCTCTAGTCGACTCCAGACCTCTAGAAGCAGACATCAAGTTGAACATGTTGAATCAGTATGTAACAGGAAAGCCAAAACAAGTGGTGGAACACTATCTTCTGATTGGAACAGAAGGTGCCTACCAGAAGGCTAGGTCTGTACTGCAGGAGAGGTATGGAAACTGTAATGTTGTAAGTACAGCATTTATTAACAAGTTAGAGAGTTGGCCTAAGACAGGTCCCAAGGATGCTACTGCCTTAAGAGAGTTCTCAGACTTCCTAGATAAGATCTTGGCAGCAAAGGAAACAATTCCAGGACTCTCTATCCTAGACTATGCAAAGGAGAATGTAAAGTTATTAGCTAAACTCCCTTACCATCTTGAGAATAAGTGGAGAGATGCAATTAAGCAGTGGAGACACACCCATGGTGAAACTAGTTACCCTACCTTTCTCAAGTTTACCGAGTTCATAAGAGAAGCAGCAGAAAAGGCTAACATCCCAGAGCTAGAAGGCATGTCCACTTTAACCAGTCCTAGAGTTAACAAAACTCCAAAGAAGAAGTCAGAAGAGGGTAGTTCCCTATCTACATCAGCCAAGGACGGAGAAAACTCTGAATCAGGTCCTAGTAGTTCTAGCAAATCAGAGCACGCTGGTAAAAACAACTCAAGCAAGTGCCTGTTCTGTGGTGCAGTACACAAGTTGGACGACTGCACTGATTTCTGCAGAAAGCCTTTCAGTCAAAGGAGAGATTTCTTCTTTCGTGAACATTTGTGCATGGGCTGTGCGGCCAGTAGAAGTCATCAGGTGATGAACTGCAAGAAGAGATTGAAATGCAAAACTTGCTCAGGAATGCATCCTACCTGCCTTCACAAAGAACAAACACAAGACAGTGCTGCCGTCTCAAATTGTATGAGTGTATGTCTACTTGCTGATCAAGGTGGTGGATTTGATCACACTATGATTGTGCCAGTGTGGGTCAGGCCAGTGGGAGAACCGGAAAAGGAAATTTTGCAGTATGCAGTGCTGGACGACCATTCAAATGTTAGCTTTGTGTCTGAAACACTGTGCGAACGGTTCAACCTACAAGGCCCAGCAACAGAGTTATTGTTGACAACAATGCAACAGCAGAATGCACACGTTGAAACTAGAAAGATATCTGGTCTAGAAGTGTTGGACTATCATAGAGAGAGCGTTATAAAGATGCCAGTGGCCTTCACTCGAGAACTTGTTTCAGCCAACCGATCACAGATTCCAAAACCTGAAGTGGCTAGAGAGTGGCAACATCTGAAGCCTATTGCTGATAAGTTGACACCATACCACCCAGATGCAGAGATTTCTATTCTGATTGGAAACAACTGTCCAAAAGCTATCCGACCAAGAGAAATAGTTGCCGGGGAAGATGATGAGCCGTATGCTCAAAGAACTATACTTGGTTGGGGAGTGATTGGAAGAGTCTGCAAGTCACGTGACAAAGAGAGTGGAGATAAGGGTGTATGCAATAGAGTTGCAGCTTCAGAAATCAATAACCGATTTGCATTCGCAACGAAAGCCAAAGAGATCCTCAACGCAGAGAACATTCTTCGTGTGTTCGAGTCGGACTTTGCGGAGATAAATGCTAAGAGCAAACCATACTCTGTGGAAGATGAGAGGTTCCTGAAGATTCTGGAGGACGGAGTGAAGAAGAGACCAGATGGACACTATGAAATGCCGCTTCCTTTGAAATCTGACAATGTGTCCTTTCCCAACAACCGACAGCTTGCTGTGAAGAGGTGGAACCAACTGAAATCCAGATTTAAGAAGAATCCGAAGTTTTTTGCAGACTACCAGATCTTCATGAAGGACCTAATCTCTCAGTGCGCCGAAAGAGTTCCAGCAGATCGTCTTGAGGTGCAAGATGGTAAAGTCAACTACGTCCCACACACAGGCGTTTATCACCCAAAAAAGCCAGGGCAGATAAGAGTGGTATTTGACTGTTCAGCACAATTTAACGGAGTCAGCCTCAATGATTACTTGCTTCAAGGTCCAGAATTCATGAATGATCTGTTAGGAATCTTGTGTCGTTTCTGCCAGGAAAGTGTTGCATTTATGACAGACATAAGGAGCATGTTCCATCAGTTCATGGTCGCCGAAGAACACAGAGACCTGTTGCGCTTCCTATGGTGGCTGGATGGCGACCCTTCAAAGGAAGTGGTTGAGTATCGGATGAAAGTTCATCTGTTTGGAGCCAGCAGTTCACCAGGTTGTGCGAACTTTGGGCTTAGGCGAGCGGCTGATGATGGTGAACAAGATTTTGGTGCTGATGCAGCTGCGTTCATTCGTAAGAACTTCTATGTGGACGATGGTCTAAAATCCGTAGCTACAGTTCCTGAAGCCATCCAATTGATCAGGGCCAGTCAAGCCATTTGTGACAAGGCCGGGCTCCGATTGCACAAGATAGTCTCTAACAAGAAGGAAGTTCTTGAAGCTATTCCGGTTGAAGACCATGCAAAGGGAATCAAAGAACTGAACCTAGCTGTAGATCCTTTGCCTATTGAGCGAGCCCTAGGCGTGATGTGGTGCGTTGAAAATGACAGCTTTCAGTTCCGTATCGAACTTCGTGACCGCCCTTTAACTCGAAGAGGTGTCTTATCGACCATTGGCTCCATCTATGATCCTAATGGATACATAGGCCCTGTAACACTCAAAGGAAAGCAGATACTCCAGCAGATGTGCAGAGACAAATTGGACTGGGATAGCCCTGTCCCTGAGTATCTACGCCCACAATGGGAGAAGTGGCGTCAAGAAATCAAGGACCTGGAGAAACTGGAGATAGAACGATGTTTTAAGCCAAACGACTTTGGCTCAGTGAAAGCTGTGGAAATGCACTACTTTTCAGATGCTTCAACAGAAGGTTATGGCCAGTGCTCGTATCTAAGACTAATTAACGAACATGACCAAGTTCGTTGCTCTTTTGTTGTTGGAAAGACACGGGTAACACCCTTGAAGCACAAAACCATTCCAAGGTTGGAATTAGCTGCCGCTACCACCTCAGCAAGGATGAGTGAGTTCGTGCGGAATGAGTTAGAGTACCCAGGGATCAAGGAGTTTTTCTGGACGGATAGCCGAGTAGTTCTCGGATACATAAGCAATGAGGCTAAACGATTCCATGTTTATGTCGCCAACAGAGTTCAACAAATCCGTGATCTAACTGATCCTAACTCCTGGTTCTATGTTGAGACAACCAACAACCCGGCAGACGAAGCGTCAAGAGGACTCACAGCCAAACAGCTGGTAGAAGGTTCACGTTGGCTCATTGGTCCAGAATTTCTGTGGGAAAGCGGACCTTGCAAACCTGAGAACGTGGAGGTGTCTCCCCTTCAAGAGTCCGACCCTGAAGTGAAGAAAGTATCCGTATTGACGACGGAAGTCAAGAGCGTCACTCCATTTCCTGATTACTTCGAGACAAGCAGACTTAATGGTGTACGCAGCTGGTATCAGGCTACGAAGGTCATAGCCCTGTGTCTACGACTAAAGTCCAAGTTTCAGAGAAGAGAAATTAAGATGTCCAAGAAACCGGGGACAAAGTCAAGTGCAGAAGTTGAGATACCAGAAGTAAAGTTTACAGTAACAGAGCTTCAAGAGGCAGAGAAGAACATCATCAAGAGTTTGCAGTATGAACACTTCCAGACAGAGCTTCAGATCCTCTGCAACTTAAATGTTACTGATGGAGACACAAACCGATGTCAAGCTAGAAAACGAAACCAAGAGTTACGAAAGACCAGTTCCCTGTACAAACTGGACCCGTTCGTGGACCAAGATGGTCTTATTCGTGTTGGAGGTCGTATCAGAAGAGCAAATGTACCAGTTGACATAAAGCACCCAGTCATTATTCCGAGAAAGGGACACTTGACTGAACTGTTGATCGAACATCATCACTTGAAAGTGAACCACATGGGTCGTGGGATGACGCACAATGAGCTGCGCCAGGATGGCTACTGGGTGATCAATGGATCATCAGGAGTAGCAAGGTTCATATCAAGTTGTGTGACCTGTAGACGACTGCGTAGACCCACAGAGCAGCAGAAAATGGCCTGTCTTCCTGAGGACAGACTGGAGCCCGCGCCTCCATTTTCATATTGTGCCGTTGATTACTTTGGATCGTTCATAGTCAAAGAGAGAAGAAGCGAAGTCAAACGGTACGGAGTGCTGTTTACGTGTATGGCGTCGCGAAGTGTTCATTTGGAGACTGCCAATTCATTGGACAGCTCTTCTTTCATCAATGCATTGAGTCGTTTCATGAATCGAAGAGGAGCTGTAAGACAGTTGAGGTCTGATCAAGGGACAAATTTCGTCGGTGCGCGAAATGAACTGAAGGAGGCATTATCTGAGATGAATCAAGATCACGTTCAAGAATACCTGCTAAGAAATGGATGCGAGTGGATCCCATTCAAGATGAACCTGCCCCATTGTAGTCACATGGGAGGAACCTGGGAACGTTTGATTTGCAGTGTACGCAATGCATTGGAACCACTTCTATCGAAGGTTGGGAGCCAACTTGATGATGAGACTTTGCGCACACTCATGACAGAAGTCGAGTGCATTATCAACTCAAGACCTCTCAGTGTGGACTACCTATGTGATGCACAGGCACCAGAGCCCTTAACACCAAACCATCTTCTTACTACGAAACCTAAACGATTGTTACCACCACCAGGAGAGTTCCAAAGAGCTGATGTTTATTGTCGAAAACGTTGGAGAAGAATGCAGTATTGCGCGAACCAATTCTGGATGAGGTGGCGCGATGAGTATCTCCAAATGTTACAGGTCAGGCAAAAGTGGATCCAGCCTAAAAGAAACCTTGCAGTGGGAGACGTTGTGATATCTAAGGAGAGCGAAGGAGCGCGCAACAAGTGGCCACTTGGTAGAGTGGTGCAAGTTTACCCAAGTGAGGACGGATATGTCAGAAAGGTCAAGTTGCTGATGGCAGACAGAAATTTGGACAACTGTGGCCAACGCCAAAGCCCGCCATCATACCTAGACAGGCCAATTCACAAGCTTGTGCTATTGTTGACCACAGATGAGGTGACTGGAGAGGATGTACTTAGTCAGGAGACCGGAGAAATCCCCAACGAGGAGCCAGCAAGGGACATGTGAAGAGTGACTTTGAGTGACTTTTAATTAACACTGAGCACTGTTTTTGAAAATTTAATCTTCATTGATATTTTGAACTTCAGTAACCTTTGCAAGGTTACTTGAACTCTGAACATGAACTAGTTGCCATAGTTCAAGTATTGGACTGTTCTTTGTCGAACATTTATCGCTGTTAGTTATTGCACTGTTATTGTTAACTGCATGTATGCAGTTGGGGAGCCATGTTGCTACAGCAGTGTGCAGTAGTAAGTCGGTCAGCGGTATTCACCTATTCGCACTGCGGGGGGTAACACACGCTCTCCGGCTGCATGGCCGCCATGTTTCGTATCACAAGTGTGATGTTGTTTGTATCGTTTAAAATCAGAGTAATCCTTGTGTCGTTCGCCACGTATGGCGTACTAAGTTGTTATCTCAGAAATAGGTTTTCCTGCGAATAACAACGAACGTTCATCTTGGTTTATTTCTTGTTGATTTTCGTCGAAACTCCCAGTCGATTCTACAGTGCAGAACTCGAGGGCAGACACAATTACATTTTTAACATTTAATTTTTACTCTCTTTACTCGAATTTCGTGCGGAACCATCTTCAACTAAATTGTCTAAAAAATATTGCATTGGCTACCACTCGCGTTTGTTAAACATTAGCTCTTGGTTCAAGAGAGTGAGTCAAGGACGCCATTAAACTTCATAATAGTAGAAAAATGCTGGAGGGTAAAAGGGACCTTTCTGGGTAAAAAGGGCCCTCAAGCCATTGGTCTAAAGCAGCAGTAACATTACGCGACGCCCTGTGTTTGTATTTGTGTATGTCTTTGAACTTGTCTTTGTCGGGTGAAAACGTCTTTCTTTCTTTGTCGGGTGAAAGTGCCTTTCTTTTTTATTTCGCTATATTTTTCATTGTGTCTGCATGTTAAAATTGGGTAAATTTAAAACAACAAGGTCAAAAAATTGTGATGATGATATGCCTGTCGCGTTATGAAAAGGAATCATATTTGATTATTGTTACTTGAACTTACGGTGAAACAATTCGCTAAGCGTGAAAACTGAAGACTGACACAACTTCACATTAGGCAATGGAGCGGTGAACATGTACAGCTTTCTTAATGTTCAAGGGCTTCCCTAATAAAAATTCTAATTTCTAATAAATATACAAGTCGTTTGTGGGCTTTTTGGAAGATGTTTCAAGAACTCAATTAAAATTTCCCATTGTTTAGCTGTCAATTTCTCATTTGTATGCATTATCACATAATTTCGATGTATATTGCCGGCCCAGGCAAGCCACAAATCTCATTTCGCAGAACTTGACTTGAAAGGGAAACATTTAACAAGAGACCTGCAGCATAGTAAGTTATATTTAAATTATGTTTCTAACTAAATTTTACAATACCAACAACGTCCCTCGGTCATCCATGATCGAACGCCTTTTCATTTCAAAAAATATGAAAAGACGTGTTGTACACATTAAAGTGCCTACCTGCAAATAGCAGTTTATCTGTAGAACTGAACCGATTGTCTATCCAAATAGGATTCGTTTTTCTTGGTTGCCTGAATTCGCTACGGCTATTTTGGGGGAATCTGTTAGGGAAAATAAACTAAAAACAAATAACCGGTAGGTTTGAGGTTTCTTTACCGATCTCAATAACGTCTCACCACACTCGTTTGACTTGGGACTCCAGAGGAAAAAGGAAAACCGAGCAGTCTATTTAGATCAAGTATTGAAATTGCTATAATTTACAACTATTATGTTATATCTGCATCTGATTCTTCAAAGCGCCCATTGGTAAAATCGAATTTTTACAGTAACCGTTAATGGCTCCCGATTTTTTCTGATAATGGCGAAGAAATGTGCATTGTTTAAGGTGCACAAAGTAACAGGAATAAAATAAGTTGTTTTAAATTAACAATGAAAATCGGCATAAGTGCACTTAATGCGCGCTCTTTCTTCGGCTGGAAGATTGTAGGAACCCAAAATTTGTTGCCCAGACGGTTGCAAATCAGGATTGTAAAGAAAATACAGGATAGACGAAAACGCTCTATATACCAGCGGTAAAGAGGCGTAAATTTTGGCAAAATGAAATAGCAGATAAATTAAAATAAAACACAGACTCAATGTGACAAAGTTCAATCGAATTAGTCCAATCGATACAGATAATATACAGTGTGAAACATTAAAAATGATATGAACACGTTTTTATTGTAAATATTCCTGACTGTGATTTTACAGTGCTTTTTGTATTTTATGAGAAAGTACTATCCATTTATATTACCTATATAATATGCATGAACACGTTTCAAAACCCTTTTCACGTGCTTGTGAAAATGAACGATATTGTCAGCGATACAAAATTTAGGGACTTTTTTAACTGTCCCTTTCGCTTCTCCCGAAATTATTCATCTCGTGAATACGTTACGGGAAGCTTTACTCACCAATGTCGCCTACAGAATGTATAGCAGAGACCACTGCTCGTTGAACTTGTTGAGAAAAGCAGGAAGCCGGTAGGAAAACATGAACAACTGGCAGCGGTCTGTATTTCGAAACGTTTATGTAACCGGTAGATATATACCACAGAAAAGCAAACAGTAAAAATTCAACCAACTTCACTGGTTACGGGAGTCTTTTGATGCACAATCGTTCTTCTCGCCCGCTGTTGAAAATCTTTCTCCAAACCGAAATATACGTTATAACTTACTCATGAGTAAATCGGCGCTCTTCCATTTTATCAAAGAAGCATTGATTGTAGCAAAAAACAGCACCGAAATCTGCGACTTGTAACAGATAACTGTCGAACATACCTGCTATTCAAGTTCGACCTCGAGTCAGAATCTCGTGTAAGGTTTGTCAAGTCAAGAAACCACCTTGTTTTTTTCTCGGCCACTCCCTAGTGTGTCATATACCCCCGGCCACTTTTTTACTTTTGACTCAAATGATATGAGGACGATAAACCATGCTTGAAGATTTTAGTCCCAAATTTTAAATCTCATAAAAGACATTCCAACATTATTTTACCGCTTGAGACAATAACCCTTTCAGAAAGGAAATGGAAAAGCCACGAGCCACTTATGTCAGTGATGTAAGGGTGCCCAGGCGCCTCGGACGACTAACTTTTACCTTTGGGTGACCAAATAAACCTATTTTTTCATATAAGCTTTAGCTGGGCACCCTGGATCTCATGGTTTGGAACCTTCGGGTTGCTTATAATTTTTCTTAGAGCACAGCTTTGTCATATCTTATAAATTTGGACATCTTAACGACAAGGAAATCGATGGTGTGTCTACGCTCCTCGAGGGTCGCGGGCATAAGCGAAAAAAGGTAATTGATTAAACAATGGTGTCCGGCGAATCACTTTTTGAACCAGCGCGCCTGATACGTAGAGACCGAAAGAAATTTTCGGCACTGATCATCGACTGTCCTAATCGCAACTTTCTTCATTGTTTGATTGTTTGTTTTTGTTTCATGTAATTATAAAGGCCCAGTTTAATTACCAATTCATTTATGTCTGTTACTAGGGCATTATTCTTTAAGTGGAAACCATTTTACCGGGGCAAAGATGAAATTACATTTTAGTTGAGAAGGCGGCTGGCGTGGACTTATCTCCTTCAGGGATTGCGCGAATGAAAGTACTTTGAAACCGTTTCTCAAAGGCATGTACCATCACAATGAAATAGCATGCTCCAGTATTGAGCGTTGGATTGAGCGGAGTAATTTATAATTACAAATTCAAAGATAATGTAATTTTCTAAAAACACGTTACAGATATTTCGTTTGGCAGAAGACAACTTGATTATTCCGTTTAGGGAACTTGATAATCACGGTATGGTTGCATTCAAAGAACGTCATATAAAAGTAAGTACTATGAAGGACTAATCTTTGCTTGCTTAACACTAATAAAATTGAGAAAGTAAAGTGACAGTAATTTATGTTAAATTATTGTGTTGTATCTGCCAGGAACAGAGTCTGTCGAGGAGGTTTAAGGGAAAAGGTCATAACAAGTGCCCACCTAGTTCAGGGGTAGGTTAGCGATACACAAGACCTTAACAATCTGAGGTCTTACAATTTGAGATGACGCATTTGCATTTCGTTTGCATTAAGCTTAAACCTTGATCATCCACCTTATTTTTATTTATCGAGAGCTAATACTATTTTTTTATTATTATTTTGTTTGTTTGACAGCAGATGTCGGTGGCGAAAAATTGTTTAGTTGTGTTCTTTTTATGCACCTGGAACATTTCAGCCACTGGCCATCAAGAAAACAATATAAAAATGCTGGAAAAGGAACGTGCCATAAGCTGTGAGGAAGGAAGCCACGTGCTGAACACGTGTGAGGAGCGCTGTGAATGCCAGAATGGACAACAGATGAAATGCTACCGGGTGCGAAAAGAGTTTACTAAAATGGACATCAAACAGAGACGGCGATTTATCAACACGTACAAGATGGCCTCAATGCATCCTGCTTTCAAAAGAGATTATACAAAAATAGTCGCGTATCACATTAATGCTCCAGATAAGCAACTCCACCACACGCCTGATATCTTTTTCCCTTGGCACCGATGGTTCTTGGTTCAGTTTGAGAATCTCTTGCGCAAGATTGACTGTCGAGTGACTATCCCTTACTGGGACTGGAGCCGAGTAGCTCACCACTGGTGGAATAGAACTGGACGCGTGGAGATTTGGAACTCAGGGGACCACGGGTTAGGCGGTGATGGAAACCAATCTGATTTAAACTGCGTCGAGGACGGACCGTTTAGTAAGCATAAATGGCGTTTGTTGAATCTTGCAGGAGGCGGGTGTCTGAGGAGGTTTTTCTACTACGTCAATCTCACTGGGGATACAGAACATTTGAACAGAACTTTAGCACTACCGTTGGAAAAATTTTTCGAGTTTGAAGGAATAGTTCGCGATATTTATCATTCTCAAGTACACGACTGGATTGGCGGGACGATGTATGATTGGTTCTCAGCATCTAATGCTCCAGAAATGGTTCTTCATCATTCCTTCCTGGACAAAATTTGGCTTCAGTGGCAAAAGAAAGGTGACGATTACAAGAACGTCTTCTTCCCAAGCATTCCTTACAAGTTGCCTAAATCAAATTACTACGGATGGCAATGGTTGGATTCAGATAACCTGCCTGGTGACATAAAAATTATGTACGAAGATTAACTGTTAAATTGAAGTATGAATTTTTTTGGAAGAACGCTATAGATTTTGACATTTTGTCCTTTCTTTTTCGTTACATGGAGGAAATAATTATTTGACTTCATTTATCTTTAAATATCACCAGATTTAATTTAATTAATTTATTTATTATTTTTAATGACCTGAGAATTTTTGTTACAATATAAATATTCGCAAACCCGTTGGGGAAAATTTCGAGTGATGTCACCGACATAATATAACAGGCGTGACAGCCTGCACATGTAAATAGGTATGCCACACCAGAAGGCAACGCATATATACTTAAAGGAGCTCATTATTTTTTTTTTGCGACGAACCAAATTATTCTTAAAACGAAAGAAACCTAAAACTACTAGTTTACTTAGGAAGGAAAACAACAGAGAGGTGATACTAAATCAAAAAGGAACACGGATGGTTAAGGATGGAGAAGATTGAGACGGATTGCAAATGACGAATTTGAAAAAAATTAGACAAAATTTTTCAAAATGCACAAACCGTGACGTAGCTCCTTTAATTGCAAAAATGTTGCCATAGAAATAAGAAAAATGAAAAGAGGCAAATGGAATTAATTAGGAAAACAAGCTGCTGTTTGGATTGTAGAAATTCTCAAAGCAGTCATAAATACGGTATAATAACAGGTTTTGAACTTTTATAAAGATCAGCTACAGCAGGCTGCCCAGGGGGGAGGGGGGAGTATTCCCTATGTGGGCTATACGGGGACGTGCCGCTGGTTAAGGTATGGCTTCAAAGCCCTCAGTCCTGAAAAGGGTGTATAAGTTAAAGCGAGTCTATCCTTATCAGGGTCTGGAGCCGTCCAGGACAGGAAGGGCTTCTTACAGGACTTTCGTTGACTTTTTAAGCAGTCCAAAATCAGAAAGAGTATTTATTTAGCCGGTCATCGATCAAAATTGGAGATCATTCAAGATCATTTTCGAGACTAGATATTATTGCTATAGTGTAACGTTGTCCTTTTTCCTAAACGTACAGGGCAGCTGTTTAATGTTAATTTTGTCCTAAAAGGGGTCAAGAATTCTAACCCCCAGCGCTACCCCTATACCCCTACACATGGATCAAGTGGTTACTACCCTCGGGTAGACTGATGATTTCAGCAGAAAAAAGACCGAGACAACGTGAATAATTCTAACCCTGTGAATTATGGAAGTAATATATCAAACACGAGAGACGGTGTTTCATCACATTTCCAAACACCGAAAACAGAGTTGAAAACACGACGCTAGGCGCTAGGTGTTTGATAATGTGATGAAACGCTCTCTCGAGTGTTTGATATGTCTTCTTATAGAGAGTAAAACTACGGGGAAATGAAGAAATAAAGTCTACGCTAATTACGATCAGATTTCCAAACCACAGTCAAGGTTCCGATTTTCTTTGATTTGAATTAACGAATTATTAATGAGTTTGAGAGGCTATAGATAAAGAGTAACCTACTTACTTCTTTTTTCTTTCTTTTTTTTATACGTTTTTTTTAATTATAACGTTACAACAATTTACGTGAATGAGACGCGCCCCGAACACTGTCACAATTTGAATTTTCCCAGGGTAACTTGCTTTCCATTACCTCATAATTTACGTCCCAAATGGGGTTGTCCCGAACCCTCGCCCCCTCCCCCTCCCCCTCCTACGCGCCTGTGAGTGTTGTCGATACATATTCTGCTTATTCAGCAATGAGTATGAAGCCCTATTATTTCTTGACTACATTAACTCGCAACATATCAACATAACATTTAGGGAGGAGAATCACGAACTACCTTTTCTCGATGTCCTGATCAAAAACAATCACCCTGAATTTCCTGCTGTATCAGTTTATCACAAGAAGTCTTGTGCGGGAGTACTTGCTAAATTGTTCAGATCTGTTCAGTTTCACATCCTGCCTCTTACAAACTGGGTCTTATTCCTACCGGAGAGTAGTGGACACAGCCTGATTTCATACCGGGGGACTGGGTCCGAGTCCGTATATTATGGGATTATTCAAAACAAGATCCACCTACTCAGAAAGAGCACACCGAGCTTTACAAGATCCTCAAGTTTGGTGCTTATCGGTCTAATATTGCACGAGATACAGTCAATCAAAAACTCCAAAATTTACTGAGAAATATATGGAGTCCGGACAAAGTGTCCGGCAATCCATACATTTCTTAGTAAATTTTCAAGTTTTTGAATGGCTACATCTCCTTCGATGTTGGCCTGATTAACACCAAACGTACGGATTTTGTAATTATCGGTGTGCATTTTCTGACTATGTGAGTCTTGGTTGAATAATCCCATAATATACGGATTTCGTTACCAGTCCCCCCGTATGAAATCGGGCAATGGCTTGCAAGATCAACAACACATGGAATGGTTTTCACAACAATGTTAAACAATTAACTTGCATGGTGATGAAAAGTTGTTTCCCTACTCATATTACAGACATTATACCTAGAGAAGTGAATAATTATTTACTGGTACAGCGGTTCCACAATTTCATCCCGGGAAAGGCACAATAATAATGTAGAAACCAACACATTTTTACAAATTGTCTTTTGTATTGGCCCTTTTTCTCTTTCAATACAACGCAAATTAGAACAATTTGTTAAGAGGTGTTGTTAGGTCTTCGATATTAGGATTGTTTTCCCATCCTAAAGTTAAAAATCGTGTTTGGAGTGAAGGTTTCGGTCCCTTATGCGTTGCGTTCTCATGTGGTTCAAAAATTTACATGTGCAGGCTGTCACGCCTGTTAAGTCGAGGAGACTACGTCCTGCGACATTTTGCCACACGAGTTTGCGAACATCTTTATTCCGACCGTTATTCTTGCATCCTTAAGCATATAAAGGGTTCAGAGTCATGTAAGAATTTCTTTATATTTTGCCAGCACTTATAATTGCCGCTACGATCAAGTTCTGCCCTTGTGGCTTGTAAAAATTACTAAACTGACTAAAGACTACAGTTTCCCCAGGCCCCTTCTACAACAATGTACTTGATGTTCTCGACGCATTTCATGTATAAGCGAACAAACTTAGTTATTTTTGGCCCTCAGTTTTACTAAAAATG
Source organism: Blastomussa wellsi (assembly GCA_947652115.1). NCBI lineage: Eukaryota > Metazoa > Cnidaria > Anthozoa > Scleractinia > Plerogyridae > Blastomussa > Blastomussa wellsi. Next base: position 24,454,647 of record OX393564.1, read on the forward strand.
CTGAACATCACTGGGACAATGCCCCTCGCGTCTTCATTGGTATAAGCGTATTCCAATTTATAGTAAAAAGTAGGTATTATAAATATTGTTAAGAAATGTATGTAATTGTGAATGTGGGGGAAGTCTTACCCGAACACTACCAGCTGTGTTTATTGTAAATGCTACCAGTTGTTTGTTTTAAAAAAATATATCTTATTAGACGTTTTGTTGTGTAGTATCGCTGAGTATTTTCACGAGTTGTGCCGTATTTTGGCGAGCTCGTAGGGCGAGTCAAAATACAAACAACGAGTAAAAATTCTCAGCGATACTACACAACAAAACGTCTAATAAGAGATTTATTATCCAACACGCCAAATTGTTATGTTCGTTCGGGCGAATTTCTAACCGGTTCTCTGAAGTACAAATACCGCATGATAGTTGTACTCGTTTTGGGCATTATTTGTACTCTACGAAGCACAGCTGGATAATAATAAAGAAGTGTATTTGCAAAAAAGAAATTATCAGTCAAAGTTTTCAGTTAAAAACAGGAAAACGCTGTTCAATAAGGTAAAGAACGAATTACCTCTTAAAGGGACAATGTCACGCCTGATTATATAGACATTTTTATTTTCTAATTTCCATATTATTGTGCCAAATGCCACCTAATTCACGAATAAATTTGATTAAAAAAATTCCACAGGACAAGATAGAACAGGTATTTTGGAGAAGTAGTACAGGATTACAATGATGGAAGTGGATTGTAATTCATAAAAATTGATTTCTGGACAGGATGTCCAGAAATGAAAGCTGGAATTCTTGTGACATTTTGAATCTTTTAATAGTTTCTTTTTCTTCTTAATTGATATTTCTTTGCTTTCGCCGATTTTAACATTTTTCTCTTTCTATTGCAAGACAATAAAGCACGATTACAGCAAGCTACAGGCCATACTTGTTAACATATGGTATATCAGGCATAACAGTGTCCCTTTAGAACACGCAAACAGAAAGGTAGAATCCTGATCATAAACGACTCATGAGTGTATTTGTAATTTGACATCCATATGCTGTCTAATTTGGAAATACGGTAATTGAAGGATAAAAAATTCGGAGGACTTCCAATTTGGCAGTCCAAGGAATGTAATTATATAGCATCCTTAAAATAGATGAGCATAGAAATGTTTAACCCTACAATCTAGAGAAAAACTGAGTCTAAATATTTCACGTAAAAATATCATATTGGATCTTATTAATTTTAAATTTGACCAGTTGAGAAAAAATGTCAAATTAATCTTGCATTTGGATTGTGGATAAAAATTAATATTGAAAAACTGATAAAATTTCCTTACGATATAATTACAGGCAGAACTGGACGACACTATCTTTTTTTGTTTAAAATAAATATAACTGTGTTCCTTTCTTGAATAAAACAACAAATATTAGATCGAGTTGACTTACAATATATACGTTATTTGACGCAATGCTTTTGTCCAGTGACACGTTATGTCCCGTTACCGATCAATTTATATGACTAGGCAATATCTCGAAGGGGATAACATTGGCACTGAACCAATTGAAAGTAATTTATATTCCCGATCACAAGGTGTTGCTTTCACGGAAACCTTCCCGCTGCTGGGTGAGGAGAGTTTGAGGGTAAACGTTTTGTGGGGGTTTTTTAAAGGTATGTGCAATGATATTTAAGATATTTAAGGAAGTTTTGAAACAAGCTTTCTAATAACACTTGCTTAAAACGTGCCTTACAACATCATAGATGGTTTTAGTTTAGTTTTCAATCACGATCCTGTAGCTTTTAGTTTGACAAGAGGCACAGTGGATTAAAATTATCACTATCATTTACGGAAGTATTCTACTTTTTTCTTATTACATTAAACTAGCCCGTGTTCACCCCAAGAATTCCTCACACTGGAATAATTTGTCTCAAACAAAACGTGTCCAGTTGAACAAAACTTTTCATGCCATTTGCATTCTCGTCCCCAGAGCCGCTTGTCCCTCTCAGCAGGTTGGGCCTGTGTACGAGGAACAAGTGGCTCTGCGTACACAGGATTTGATTCGTTGAAATCAAACAATGGGAGTCCAACATCAGCCGCTTTAAAATCCCTTTGTCGTTAACACGTTTAAAACGGTAGATGTGGTTGGACTCCCTTTGTTAGATTTCAGCCAATCAAATCATGTGTCCCAAAGCCACTTGTTCCTCGTGCACAGGCCCAGCCATTACCGCACAAGGACGGCTGTATTCGCAGGCTATGCCGACAAGGCATTCGCGACACGTTCTTCAACAAAATATTTTTCACAATCAGTCACGATAAGAAGATGACCATGAATTTTGCCAAGAATTGCAAAGATAAAGTTTTTATTTACATGAAGCAAATAAATTGTTTTCGTCATGATCACTTATAATTATCTCCAAGAATTATATATAAATTGACACCATGAAATATTCTCTTTTAAAATCAATTTATAAGAACGTTTGTAAGGGCCCATTTATATGGTCTAGCTATCTCGGGTACCCGAGCCAACCCTCCCCCAGAGACAACTTTATCAAGCTTTTATAAGACAAACAATTGTCCCCGTCGACTGAGTAAAATTAAAGTTGGCCCTGTTTGATTATTTATAAAGTATTTAAATATTCAAATCGCAAGTTATCCTTCTTCCTTTGCATTTCTTTCGTTCTGATTCGATCACTGGAAGCCTTGCTTGGTTAAATTCTATTCATTTAGCGTAAATGCGTGCTTAAAAACCTTAAATCCGGACATAACTTGACACTAGGCAAGCCTTGAGTTGTCCGCCCGGTTGGGCGAGCCAGTGTTTATATGAAAAATAGTGTTGTCCCGCCAGCCAGGGTTACCCTACCTTCCGAGACGAGGCAACTCGCCTAACCGAGTTATTTCGCCCCCTGAGACACCGTGCGGGATCATGTAAACGATTGAACTCGGGGGGGGGGAGGGTGGGGGGTTTGTCTCGGGTACCCGAGACCATATAAAAGGGGCCAAAGAGGGTCAACTGATACGATTCCATTACCAGTAGGCAACTCCACTCAGCAAGTACAAACTCTCCGTAATCAGTACTGTAGAAAACCCGATAAATTAGTTAGTTGCCTAGCTATTCACTTTTCCCGGGACAGCACTGAATACAAATTTTCAACGTCTGGCTTCTGGGGAAGAAAAACATTAGCTACTATAATGATCTCTCATTGGATATTCAATTGTATTTTGGCGAGCCCTTGGGCTACGCCAAAATATATACAAATTGCGATTAATCTACTAACCAAAAGGCAGCAAAGTTAATTAAGGCTATCAATCACCCAACCTCCTAACACAGGTTTCTTGCTTAACTACAATAAACTTCAACGCGAATCACATAAGCCTCTTTTCGTCTCTTTATGTTATTTCAATAAATATATGTAACAGATTATTCAAAGAATCTGACTTAATGCTTCAATGGCTTCCTCGAGACATCATCATCTGCATTATTTTCTCAGTCAGTGTAGACAAATCTTTGTCGGATGCACATGGCTGAAGACTTTTTTCTTTACCTAGTTGTAGCAGTGCGAAATGAAAAGCTCTATTACTTTTATATTCATTCAAGTTATAAACAAAAGTTATTAACAACAAATTTTAATAAAGAAAAGTATTCTCACAAAACATGCATATGACTGAGCAGTCACTTTCGTGACGAGCCCAATTAACCAGAGTTTGCATAGGACGCTTGTTTGACAATGGCTTGTAAAAGGTTTTCGGATCCACATAGAATACGGAAGGGATAATGAGAAAAGAAATTATTTTTGAAACAAGCAGATGGGCTGATTTTTGAGGTATTTGACATTCTGTATCCCTATTTCCGTTTCCGTTTGTAATTCCGTTTCCGTTTGTGAACTTTAACCAAGTGGTTTATTGTGCCCACAAACTTCTGAGTCTTCCGAGATAAATGATCTAGTAGGGTTTAAAACGGCTATAATTTCGCACCACTCATGCAGCTAAAAATTGCTCTGGCAAGAGCAGTGCTCTGGCTATTTCTAGCAGAATCAGCTAACACCCCTCTGTTGCAGACCCATTGAAACCCTACCCAGTGGATTATTTTGCCCTACCAAGCGCAAATTTAGTCTCCCCAGCTATTTTTTGTTTCCCCAGTGACTGTGCGGTGTAACCCAGCGTATTTTGTTTGCAAAAATAAAAAAATGAATAATAATAATAATAAATAAGCTAAATAAAAGAGTAATTAAAAAAACACACATTTTAGTTTTACTTTCTAAATTGGTCTCCGTTGTTGCAAGTGCGTAGGCCTTAGAAACGGAGATGCATGTGGTTTCAAAGGCATCAAACAACCTAATATCTTCCCTCAAAACGCTGGCAACCATGTTTCCGAGGACCCAAATTTCAAAATCTTCCGGCGGAGCAGGACCCCCTAGATGGGTATACCCTCGGCGGACAATTATCCGAACCCCCTTCACTAAATCCCGGATCCGAGCTAGAGTTATACTTTAACTACAATACTCTTCTTTTCTCTCTCGGCTCTAACAGTTACTTCAGTCCAACTTCTATAAAGCAGCCAAGAAATCTTGGACTTATCGCCTATTACAGTGCGGACACTCAAACCTTGAACACTTGACATTTATTTTTACATTTTTTTATGATTATCCAATGAGAGCTATTTGACCTAAGAAACCTAATTCGTCTGTTTATATGAATGGCTAACATTGAAAAATGTTCAATCGTCACGAACTCAAAAGGGAATTAGGATATATCAGAAATTGAAAGTTTTTGCGACAAAAATGATTCTACGATAGGTTGTGACGATCTCTTGAAGAAAAATGCAAAGATATTCCTTTGTGTGCTAAGTTGTAATGTAAATATTGTGGCAAATTTTCTCGTAAAATTTTGACCCTTGGGGTTTACTATTTACATAGCAGTTACAATCCAATCAGAGTAAAGTTCGTACAAGACCAAGTACCGAAAAGAGAACGACAAAGCCCGATAAGAATAGTGAGACGATTTCTCGCCACTCCGCCGTCGAAACGAATCATTCGTGCTCGAAATCCCGCTAGATACGCAGGCTAAACACAATGTTCTTCACGCATCGCTAACCCTAGAAGTCATTCCGGAAACGAAACACTATTTCTTTTTTTTAAATAGCTCCTTGTTACTTTATTAGCATTATATTAATTTACTCAGAGCCACAAGTCTATCAGTAAGAGCCCTTACTGTCACGTGTTACCCTCATTAAATAAAGTCTTCTCTTCCTTCCTCCTCTTCTCTTCCTTCCTTCCGCCACTCTTGAAGAAGTAGATAATATCTGCTAAATAGAAGTAAACATAAGGGAAAACCCTCATCTTCAACAATTTTAAAGCTTTAAAAATGTCCATGGAAAATGAGCTGATCCAGTGGGAAATTAGCTAACCCGGTGACTTTTGTGTTATTTCAGTTATTTCAGTTTATATGCTGTAAATCAGTCAGTCAGTGTATCAGTTAGGGTCGGTCAGTCGGTCGGTCGGTCGGTCAGATAGTTAGTCCAGTCTGTCAGTCCGGCAGTCAGTCAGTCACTGCCATGCGCCAGTCAGTCGGTGTCACTGACAGTCGGCCGGTCTGTCAGTAAGTCTAGTCGGTCGGTCGGTCGGTCAGTCAGTCAGTTAGCCATATAGAGTACTTCAGTTACTATTAGACAAAGAGTTCCGCAAGGTTTTAGCGCTTAAAGACGATTACACTTTCGCGAACTGTCTAAGGTATGGTTGTGTCTTAGCTTTTTTCTCTCCGCAGTGCAAAATAATTGTATTTGAGCATGATTAATTCTAAGTGTTGTCTTCCTTTCGTTTTTCCCGGCCTTAAAGTAACTAAAATTACGTATATTTTTAAACACCACAAGGTAAGCAAAGGTTAATGCCCGGTAAATCGTTTTTCTAACTTCACAGACAAGATGTCGGTGGCCAGGAATTGGTTTGTTGTGTTCGTTTTACTCAGCTGGAACATTTCAGCAGCAGGTGAACAACGAGAGCGGATCGCAGATCAGCTGGGTCCAGCAAGCTGCGAAGAAGGAAGCTACGCGCTGAACAGATGCGAAGAACGCTGCGAATGCCGCTATGGAAAACTGATAAACTGTTACCGAGTGCGCAAAGACTTCATCAAAATGGGCGTCAACCAAAGACGTCGTTTCCTCAACGCGTATAAAATGGCGTCGATGCATCCTGATTTCAAGAGAGACTTCGAAAGTTTGGTCGATATTCATATGGAGACTCCAAATGAGCTTCTTCACGGTTCGCCTTACATCTTTTTGCCGTGGCACCGATGGTTCTTGGTTCAATTTGAGAATGTCCTGCGCAGAATCGACTGTCGATTGACCCTGCCTTATTGGAACTGGAGCCGAGTCGCTTGCCATTGGTGGAATGGGTCTGGTCTCGAGAACTTTTGGAACTCCGGGGACCACGGGTTAGGTGGCGATGGAAGCCCCGCAGATCACTGCGTTGCGGATGGACCATTTAGAAGGGGTAAATGGCGTCTGCTGGAGATCACAGGAGGCGGGTGTCTGACGAGGAATTTTAGCTACGCCTGTCTAACCGGGAATACGGAACATTTGCGCAGAACTTTAGCACTGCCTGTGGAAGAGTTTCTTGGGTTTGAAGAAATAGTTCGCGAGATCTATCATAACGATATTCACCATGTTGTAGGAGGCACGATGTTTACAACGACAGCTTCTAACGCTCCTGAAGTGATTCCTCATCATTCCTTCCTGGACAAAATTTGGCTTCAGTGGCAGAAAAAAGGCGACAATTACAAGAATGTCTACTTCCCAAGCATTCCTCATAAGCTGCCCATGCTACAATATTATGGCTGGGAATGGCTGGATTCAGATAACCTCCCTGGTCAAGTGAAAGTTATGTACGAAGATTGAAAACTTAACCCCCCCCCCCCCCCTCCTCTTAAATTGGAAAACAAAAATAAGATTGTAGCGCCAGATAGGCTGGCATTTTTTTTATCTGATAATGCAAAGAGTGCATGAAGATCCAAAAGATTATCTCGTCACATAATTTTTCTTTGAACACTGTAGCGGCTACAAAGGGGACTGGGATATAAACGATATATTCACTTGACCAGAAGAGCATTCTCGTCCCTCGAGCCCACGATCCTACTGTTCTGCGCCAGGGACCGAGACCTCTGGCCGCTCCTAACACCGGAAGTCTCGATCCACGGCCTCATTGTCAAATTTGACCAATGTGATTGTCTGAAAATTACAGAACAATTTGGGGCGGCCAGGTCCAGGTCTCGAGCCCGGCGCAGTCAGAAGGATCGTGGGTTCTGCATGGGGACGAGAATGTTGATAGCAGGATTCATTGTAGCGTATTGATTATTGTGAAAATTTTGTTAGTGTGCTCAGAACTTTTGAATTCCATGACATTTCAAGTGACCTTTCACATTTTTCCATAACTTACACAGCATGAATAAAGGATATACGGAAAATTAAAACTGGCTTAAATGTTCTTAAAGCTGGTTATCCAACTTTACGTAATCAAGTAAAACCCACATTTTGCCGTACTGTACTTACGGTTGGTGTAAATCAAATTGTATAGGATGTCCAGAAATCAAAGCTGAAATTCTTGTAAAAGTTTGAATCTTTTGATAGTTATTTTGTTCTTCTTAGTTGATATTTCTTTACTTTCACCTCTTTTAGACCTTTCAGCATCTTTCTACTTCTATTTCAAGACAATAAAGCACGTTTACAGTAAGCTACAGGTCATAGTTATTAAAATATGGTATATCAGGCGTGACAGTGTCCCGCTTTGAGCTGGCATAAAAAGGTCAGCTACAATAAACGTAAAGGTAGTGTGAAGACGTTTACGCCAGCTTTATGGCTTTACACCGAAAAAACACCTTTTATAAAATTAAAATCAATTTCCAAGACTTTTCATGACCCCGGCCACAGCTGAATTACATGACCTCCCCGGCCTTGAAAATGTGACTTTCCAAGTTTTCAATGACCCGAACCCTATAATTGACTTGATTTAGCACAAAAATTTTTTGAATAGAACGACGCATAAGTGTAGGGGCAAATTTTTCCCAAGGGGGGGGGGGGGGATGGAAGGGCGGTGAACCATTTGCGACCCAAACAATTCCCCCAAGTTGCCTTGCCCAAATTTCTCTTGCTGCCCAAAAAGTCTGAGTTGCCCTAAAGGTCGTCTTAGTTACGTCCTGGCTTACGTTGATTGCTAGTTTTATTATTAGCTAGAAATTCTATAGCCTCGAACGCAGGTGTTATTGGTGGGGACTAGTGTATCCCCTAATAACGCCTGCGTAAGAGGCTAGAAATTCTAGCAACCGTTGCTAGAAATTCAGCTGTGGTCTACAGGAAAAATGGTAGCTTTTGGAATGCAATCCTTTATACTACAATCATACTACACGACCTCGCTTGCTATGAACGAATAGTGAGCTAGTCGTTCTACTCGTTGATTCCCCACTAAATTTTAATACACCTATCAATGTTAAGCCCGTGGGGGGGGGGGGGGGAGGCCGGACATAGGCAGGGAATTATTTGAACTGAGTTGAGATTTTCTGTTCAAATGCCCTACCCCAGGACATTTGTGGATTGTCAAAATAGTAACTAAAAGTCAATAAAATGTTACTAGAAAGGCCATTAAAACGGTCAAAAGTCCCCACTACGGGACGATAACTACTGTAAAATCCCCCACCTATTCCCGGCCTCCTGCTGTTTTTTGAATGCATGTGGGCGCGCGGAAGAAAATAGCATTGGCATTTATTAGAATAGCATTGGTGCTAAGTGGAGAAGAGTCACTTGTTGTTGCATTTTATTTTATTCGTAGTTTTAAAGTAGGGGAATTTAATCATATATCTTAGGGGGAAAAGTGGCAGGCAAACAAAAACGAGCAATTGTAAAGCGATCATTAAAATTAACCAAGCTGTCACAACAGAAAAAAGGAAACAAGTCAGTGACTGGAATAGCTCAACCTTTAATGGAGTAATGATTCAGCTTAAACCTTAAAAGTGCACATGTTTTTATTCTAACACCTAGTGCCTACGGCCACAATTATGGGTGCAATGCCGACCACATCATAAATGCAACTTCTGCATGTGTTGTATGTTTTGAATGCTACATAATGTGTGAATTGATTATTGACTGAATTATTGCAAAACGTCAATCAATAAAATTTAAAAAGGAAAAAGACAACCGACAATGTATTGACCGCAGGCTCTTCCACAGGTAATGGCATAGATGAGCTGATACTGTATCGAGTGATTTGGCATGATGCGGGCTGATGGGAAGGCTTATAGCACATTTTAAGTGAACACGCTGGGTATGCGACAGTTTGAGAATTTATTAACCACAAAATGTTGCCTTGAGATACTGGAGGTCGTACCAGAATGGTTGACATGCAGTGATTACTGAATTCAAAGGATAGACTACGAGCAGTCCCTTTTTTTCTAAGTCTGTTGGGTGTGAAGTAAAAGATTAGCATCAGTGGGAAAATGAACATAAGAAATTGAAACTGGTGAAAGCGAACAGACCAAAAAATTTTACCTTTAACGTTTATGCTGGATGGACTAAGGAAAAAAAGGTACTGCTCATAGTCTATTCAAACGTAGGCTACCAGTATTCGTCATCTGATTCATCATATTCACTGCTTTCATCCAACATGAATTCCTCTACATCCCACAAGTCCCAGTCTGTTTCCGCTAAGGCATTCAAGATCTTATGCCTTAACAAAACGATCTGAAAATCCGTGATGAGTTCAGTCGGAAGACCGTGCCTTCTTACTAAACAAGCAACTTCGCTAGAACACAATAGTCCAAATGTCTCGCCAGTGAATGTGTAGTCGATAAACATCCTTGATGCAAGCTGGCGCAATTTACACATGCCCTGTCCAAACAGCATTGGAATCAAGCTGATTCCAAACTGTTTCAGGTTTAGTAAGGACACGTCACTTGGATTTCCCCAAGAGGTGTACTCCAGCAATTCCAGCAAAATTTCTTCAGTGGAGAAATAGCCTTTATCCACTAGAGGAGCAAGCTCTCGGCAAACCGCTGACATATCCTTTCGCCCAGTAGAGGACCATGGAATAATTGCTGTCAGCAAGGGAGAAATATACCTGAAATTAAAGAATAAATTAAAATGGTTTCTTTAATCTAACTTAAATACAGGGAAATCAAGGGAAATTAAAAAAAGATTCAAGCTATCAAGTGTTTGGGTTATCATGATTCTGTAGCGTAAAACCCTTGCCAGAACCTGGGAGCCCACGTGAAGGAGCAAACACTTAACTTTGGTTTCTGAGGAATGAAGTACCTACTAAGGAGTAATGCAGTGAGTATCTTTCTTCTGGTGCATCACAGGTTCCCACGCCCCACCCCTCCCAGGATGTCAGGTTGATCATGACCAAAAACACTGGGTGAAAAGAGTTACATGCAGCACCTTGCATAACTGGTTGGTTGCAAAATATAGCTTTATAGGTGCATTCGTCAACATCTGTAGTGAAAACAATTAATTGAGTTAAAGATTTACCTTCCATCTGGGCCCAAGCCTCGCAAACTGGGATCAGCTCCATGGTCAAGAAGGATCTTTGCAACTTTAAAATTAGCTGACTGCATGGCATAGAACAAGGCCGTTCTACTGTGAATACCGCAGTGGTCAATCTTAAATGGAAACATTATTTCTGTGATTTAACTCTCTAATTTTGGTGATTTACACCCATAAACGGAATGCTACAAATAACCTGACCAGACATACATAAGAACGAACAAGTAACAAGTATGGTCATGAACATGCATAGAACCATGCTGTCATATCACAAGTTGAATGGCCAATGGCATTGTTGGCATAAAATTTTGTTTCACTCCACAAAAAACAGTTTAGAATATACTTTTTGCAGCATATAATTCAGTTAAATGGTAGTATATTCAAGTTAGTGCTCCATTCATTGCAAATAAAGCCAGCATGAAAATTGCCTGAGAAAATAAGCAGACATTTAGTTACAGGCAGCAATTGATTGGATTGAATTTATAGGTCAGAAAGGTGCAAGTCCCTGCAACAAGCCGTGAGGACAAGTCCCATCATTATTTTTACAAAAATCATTGCCTTGTTCACATGATGGGACTTGTCGCAGGGACTATTCCCCTTATGTGTGCCAAGCTATGACCTTGAAAACTATTCAAAGCTTGACAATAATGAAGACCAAACTTACCTTGACATTTTCAAATGATAATAAAAAGCGCACAGCTTCACATATGTCACTGTCAAGGCACGGTCCTTGCTCTATGCCATCACGCCAGGGTAATGGACTACAAAGAGACATAAGGGGTGTGTTACCATGGCAATCAGGAGCCATAAGATCAGCACCATTGTCACACAAAGTCTGCGCCATACGCAAGTCACGTGATCTCAACAGCGTTGTGTGCAGTGGTGTCTTCAGTTCAGTGTCTTTAACATTAACTTCTGCGCCATGACCCAACAACAACCACACCACATTTATCAGCTCCTCAATCAAGTCTGCAGTATTTTTTATATACTTTCCATTAAGAGATAATGCCTCATGTGTGGAGATGGCTTCTCCAGTGAGTGTGCTATCTTTGTTTGTTATGTGGTTGTAGAAATTGACAACACATTGCAGTGGTGATGTCCCTGGTCCAATGTATTCAGCACCACAAGTCTGCTCACATGCAAAAAGTACAATTAATTTATTGGTTTTGGTTTTAAAAATCATGCTGACAATACCAATAAGTATTACAGAAAAGCTTCAGAGGTCCGCAAATTGACAAGGACACTGACAAACTGCTCTGAAATGTAATTCTCATGATCTGTGTTTGTTGATACAGAATGATCCCACTAAGTATAGATGCAAAATACCAAATTATCATTTCTATAATAAAGAAAATGGTTTCTTTGAAAACATTTCTTGTTGCTATGGCAACCCTGGGATACAAAAACCTACACAGTGATCAAACGCAAAAATCCAGCATCACTTCTGGCTTTCACCACCTCAAACTTTCTCGGCTTGAAAAAAAAATGTGCAACACTTTTTGCAAGGAAGCGTTAAAGAAATAGCACTGGGAAACAAACTTTCAGGCTGAGAAGCTCTGATGAGAGCAATTATCAGATTCTTGTCCATACGCTGTGTACAAAGCTTCACTTTTCAGCGACTGGTTGTATGCGGAAACAGCACATGTACACCACGTTCGACCACTGTGAAACCAAGACCTCTTCATGCAGGCCCATTTATTCAAGTAAGAATTACATCACATGTACCTACCTCTGGGATTCTCAAATTTGGATCTGCCCCTTGAAAGAGTAAACCAAAAAAATTAATAACTCTTATAGCGATGTTTCTCGTGACGTCAGCTATTGCTATTAATATGCCTACCAGAACCGAACTGGCAGTTAAAACAAGGACTTCTTTTGTTCTGTGGTTGGCAAATTTGAATATCAAAAGACATGCACTATACATGTAGACACATCCATGTATTTTAAAATTATATTTCTTAAATCTAAAATGACTACCTAAAGAAAAAAATTCATAAGACTGTAAGCTTTTAATGCATTACAAGCTTAAATCAACATGTACATGTTTTTATCTGCACCCCCACCCCGCCTTCCCTAAACTTTTTGTCGCCGCCCATTGAAAAATGAAATCCAACGGGTTTATTTTCTTGTCAGTGCCTTTGAAAAACTGTGCTACGGATCCAAATTTTGTCGGCTTCTTTGAATAAAATACCCGAACCCCCTTAAACAAAAATCCGTCATCCTTAGCGGGGGTGTGGGTGGGGGGGGGGGGGGTGGGGTTGTCGACTAAAAAATGGAATGTCCAATGATGATTTCAGATTTATTGCTCTCTAACTTCAGTGTTATCTCTACAAGTGAATTTAATCATACCTAAAAATCTTACCTTTCTCTATCAATCGTCGTGCAATTTTCAAGTGAATTGGCATAGCTTCGCCATCAACTGTAGAATTTTCTCCAGAAAGAACGATATAGAGCGGAATCCTTTGATAAAATCCTTCATCCAGGCACATTCCATAACGACTGTTGATATATTCTAATGCTTCGTCAAAACGTCTGGTCTCCAGTGCGTGGGTTAAAGGAGTTTCATTAACTCCAAAAACAACGTTGAACGATACTGGTGCGGCCATGTTTGTTTTTGGCAACTTGGAATGACCCAGCTCCCATAATCCCACACTGCATATCGGGAAGGCCTGGGTGATCGAAGAGTTCATCTGATCGAACAGGGAGAAGTTTTTCAGAGTTTTTTGTTTTGGTCACCGGTGGAAGAAAGCGGTTTTCATGGATAACAATTTGCTGAGGGATAAATTAAGTTTTCACTGTGTAGTAAAGTATTTCCTTTTTGCTACTAATACCATATTATGGGTAAGTGATCTTGTTGCTTTAAATAGGAAGATTAACCAGTACATATACATGTACAAATATTAAATACGTACGTACATGAGTATGAAATCTGATAAAGTGAGACTTTAATGCAGCACGAAATTTGCAGTTAAGTCAGTTAAGTTCATTAATGCCAACGAATTTGTCCATAACATGAAAAGATCACTGAATTATGTTACAAGTTAGTTGGTGAAATTTCAGTTTCAGAAAGTTCAACTTCATCAATTTAATACTCGTTATAAATATTGTTTTTAATTATCCTTTGTACATACCATGCAGATCATCAGCATTATACTTACTGGAGTGGGAGCTTGGGCACATGACGAAAAGAATGAGTACAGTGACCTTGATAGTCTGGCTTTTGACCCTTCCATTCTCCTTATTGTTGTTGGCTGCTTGATGTTTGTAGTCACATTCTGTGGCTGCATTGGAGCTCTCAGGGAGAACAAAATCTTACTACAGATAGTGAGTGAAACTATTTAGAAAACTGTAGTGCAGGCATTTTGGTCCAGGCGTGTACTTTTGGTCCAGGCGTGTACTTGCATGTACATTCGCTTTTCAGTTTGACTTCCACTCCGTTATCCATTCTACTTTCCCCATCAAAGGAATATTCAGCACTCTATCATCCAAAATATACCTTTGCTAGTACAGGTTCCTATATTAACAGAAAACATATTGCATGCAGGTATTTAATATATACAACTAGCTACAACTGTCCCCGTTAGCTGAGAGATCTATGATTTTGTAGGTGTTATTTATTTATTGTTGGAGAAAGTGTTTCGGACATACAATTAAAAAAAACTGAACTTTTAACTTTTATTGGTAATCCAAATGTCTGAATACAGTTTTCTTATTGACTCAGTTGAGTTGCTATCAAATGTACAGGAAATTATGAAAAGGTAATGTTTAGGAGTCAACAACAAGATTCGTGAATTTAAAACGCTGGAATGCTGTTTCGCCAACTGACAAATTATGGCCTGCTTTCCACGTACTACTGATTGTCTACGATCGTGGTTGCAGATCGAGTCTGTCGATCCTGGTGTTTAATGTGATTTGTGTCTGACAAATCGATCACGTTTAGATCGAGTCTGTCTATCCTTGTTTTGTGATTGTGTCTGACAAATCGCCCTGAAATCAGGCTAAACTATATTTCTGTGTCTAGGTAATAAAGCGACTGCGATGATATCTAATTATGTGAAAATATCTTAGCTCACCTTTTCAAGACAAGATGGCGGACCTCAAATGACCTCAAGTTGAATGCCTTCCCGGCACCACTCAGCACGCTTTTTTTCCCAGAGAGTACCATGCGCGCCTAGCTGTTCGATTGAGATTTTTTCCAGGTATACAAATATAATCTGACCAAATTAATATACACGCGTGGACTCCTATTAATGCCTCCTCGAGTTTGGCCTCTGGGCCAAACCCTGCAGCGGCGATAAACCCAATTATGGACACAACCCTCCAAGTTGGGACCATTTTAGTCACCATGGCGACCAAAATTTTGTAGCTGGCGACTAAATTGAGAAGAAGGACTGAGCGCTTGAGCTAACTTTAGCAACTAAAATTCTTCACTAGCGACCAAACTTAAATAGGCAGTGGCCAAATGGCCACTAAGAAAAAAAATAAATTTGATCGACATATTTTGATTGTTTCCTACCTATGATCTTTTAAAGGACAGACACACTGATCACGTTTATATTTTGTTTGTTTATTATATAAGACAGATATATTCAATGTTGCTGTGCATCTGTTCAGTAATAGATCACAGAAGACGGCAAAATGTGGTAAGACCATCAGTGACACAATCGGCTATCACCTTGTGTGCCACTTTTTACTTTTGTTCTTATCGCATTTTGAGGTCATTAGTGATCAAGTACTGAACAGATGCATGGCAACATAGAATCTATTTGTTAATTAGATCACCTCATTGATCAAGTTGTGGGAAGTAGCTGTGTAAAAGGACTTCTTTATCATGTTTTTGCCTTCTAAATGTGTGCTTGTTTTTCCAGTTCATGGGATCTTTGACTGTTATCTTTATTTTGGAACTGATCACAGGCTTTATTGCATTCTTTTTTGTTGACAAGGTAAGACCATGCTTAAAACCGCCAGTTAAGTCCGTCTGTGCAATGGCTCCCCAAAGCTTGTTCTGGTGTCTCGCAGGTTGGTGATTGGACAAATTCTTGCAGGCATCTATTTCAAGCAAGAGTACAAAAGGGGTTGACAGATGTTTGACTGTTACAGTTTCACTCCCATAGTTTCAAAGTGACATAATTTGTAGGAAATTCATCATTGAAAAGAAAGAATGAGAAATGAATACACAGGTGCTTGCAAACCTGCGGGCTATCAGAACAAGCTTTTGGGAGCCATTGTGAAGACAGACTGCACCAAGGATTGGGTGTCAAGTCCAGCTGCACAACAGGCTAAGGTTTATGGAATACACCACAAACATAAACTGTGAAGATGTCTTTCTTCCGTAAATACAAGATAATTTAGTTCATAGATCTGCATTAAAGATCAAGTGTAGTAATTTAAGGCAAGGATCCCAAAAATGCAACCATTTTTAATGAATCCACTGTTTTTTCCAATCACTGAATGTGAGGGTAACTAATTTAAAGCTGGAGGTAACCCTGTGGTGGACTAACGGCCCATCAGGATAAGCTCCAGGCTGATGGGTCATTCCCTTAATATGTGCAGATAGTAACATAGCTCTGTAGACCTAGTACAAATTGCGTAGTTCCATAAATTATCCATACCTCCTCCACAGAAGGGATTTTTCCTAAGTCCCCCTACTCCTTAGGCTCGATTACCAGCTGCTGTGTGGGAATCGGAGCCTGCGCTCCTCCCCAAAGAAATGAAGACTGGATTTGACAGAGTGGTGGAAATCAAGCCTATCTACCCCTCTGGAAATTCAAATTAAGCTTCATACAGTGGCCCCACCCACAGGAATTTCCAGTCCCTTCTGTGGGGCACGGGGGGGGGGGGGGGGAGTATGAATATTTTCTGGAACTACACTTTGCAGACTTTTGATACTAAGGTTGTTCCACTAGAATTTTCTTGTATTTGTTTGAATACCATTGCATAAATGAAAGGGATGTTGTTCATTTGCCCTTGCATGGAAATAACAGTGGAGTAAAAACCAGTTCTTTGATTTGTTATGTTTGAAAGTTGGATTCAAGATGATATGGTTGCCATCTCTCATTCCTCTGGATCGAAAGCTTCCATCTCACACCAGTTCATGCCCACAAGCCAATTTCTCACACATCTTGCTGAAAATTTTGAGCTATTCTGGCCTCAACGGACACAGTTTATAAAAATATGTAGACTCAAAGTGCCCAGTGGAACAGTTCATAACATCTTTGGTAATCCTTGGACGACTTTGAGTATGGCCAAGTCATCTTCGAAAACCCTGATAAAAATTTCATGCATTAAACTCGGAAAAAATCTTGTTATCATCCTTCTTTATCCTCAGACTCGTAATAAAGTCAAAGAGGCAACACACAATGTGATTATACGTTATCGGGATGACCCTGACCTGCAGAATGCAATCGATGGGATACAGAAAGGTTTGAAGTGTTGTGGAGGGTTCTCATATCACGACTGGGAGCTCAATGAACATTTCAACTGTTCTGCTAACACTGTGCAAGCATGTGGTGTACCCTTCTCTTGTTGTCGTGAGGTACGGACAGTTGTTTTTGCTAAGAGCATATGTTCTCCACTAATATAGTTTCACAGCCCAAAGCATGAGCCAATTGTTTGATAATGTTGCCGGTGGAAATGTGCACACTATCAGCCGTATGCACTGTTTGATTATGGTGCACACTCTTCGGGGGGGTCGGTGGTACTACCTTAAATTTCGGATAGGTGTGTGCCGCGAAGGTTCTGTTAAAAACCCTGACCCCATTTAAGGATAGAGAAAACGGAATTTGATACCGTATTTAAGGACCAAACCCAAAAAATGACACCCTTTTCAAGGAAAAAACAAAAACTAAGAAGGGTGTAAATGGGTCAACTTTTTGTCGTTCCGTAACGTTTTAACTTTGACAGACCGTTTCTTCTTCGTTTAGCGTGTTGTTTACACCGTGACACTGCAAATTGCAAAATAGCTAAATAATACAATTTAGGTACCCTATCGAAGAGTCACACCGTGAAGAATGCCAAAAGAAGCAAAAATGATACCCTATTTAAGGACCAAGAACGTCAAAAAACCATACCCTACCCCGCGGCAGATACCCATATAGCCCAAATATGGGAGTACTCCCACCATCCCCCCAGCCGGGTGCATACTTGGGTATACTGAATTTGATTGCTAGCTTTGTTATCCAGGTGTTATCCTGTATTTTGCTCACTTTGCTTTTCGTTTGGTGAACAGGATCTTGTTAATACGCACTGTGGATTTTCAGTAAGGAAAGAGAAACTGGTGAGTCACTCCAAAGGCTGGGTCTCTGTATAGCCCTGAGAGACCTGGGAACGAGGTTGTGTATAGCCCGCAGTTGCTAGGTTTGTGACATACCAACTTATCACGCAATCTGTTCTGCGTGACGAGACCCTGTCTTCTGGCGAAGTATCTGCTCGGCTCGGCGCTGGGTGTAAAATACATACCCAGCTGGGATCTTTGTCAGAGAAAGTGTACCGTTATTCATTTCTCCGTTGGTAATTATAACATTTCTACTATGTGTATTTATAGTTCATATCAAGGATAGCAAAGCATCGATACAACCACAAATAGTTTACTTTGTTACTGACAGAATTTAAAGCAATTAGATCTTGCGACCTTGTTTCAGCTGAGGGTTTTGATGCCGCGCCTAAGTGCTACCAAAAAACAAGATCGCCAAGACCCGCATACTACTGCTAACGTTTTAACCTTAGTTTTGAGTTTACGGGTAAACTAAGCTCGATGCTAATAGGTTTTTACAATATACAAGCTACATATCGAAAAGCTTTGTTTGTGCCTTAGGAAACAGAAGCATCGTCGCTTATTTACACTAGAGGGTGCATTGACAGTTTGTCAGACTGGATTAACAACAATCTTCACATCGTTGG
>OX393564.1:24480554-24493054 GCA_947652115.1 Blastomussa wellsi
AGTGCGCCACAACGTACCCGCATGCATGATGTCCTGTGGGGCCCTTTGCGGGGCTCCCTCAGGGTCTGTCACTCGGGCCTTGTTTTGTTTTTTCCATTGGTGGTACACCTTGAGTCGGCGATGAAATTCCTGCCGGCAAGCGTCCAAAAGCTCAATATCTGGAATGAACACAAACGACAACAATTAGTAAGATATTCCATGATCAGGGTCACGTAATGAGCTGCCTGGGAAACCTGTGAACAAGTTGGTTAGACTGGACAGACTGTGAAAAGGATGGGGGGAGGAGTGACATGGCTTTAAAGACTCACCACATGAAGTATTAATAGTGTCACGCAACTCAGCGTATTTCCAAGACGTCAAGTCGTGCTTCTTCTTCTCTCGGGTTGGCAGTGCTCTGCAAAAACGAAGTGGATTCTGACTAAAATGACTTTAAGCCTGAGTAGCTATGGATTTAGCTGGGTTAGTTGGGGTGATGCGCAAGAGAGAGGCTTAGCCGTCGGGACGCTGGCAGTTTAGTTGAGGTACATTCGCGGCTTCGTCGCTTGCTCTCGCGCGCTCCCCCAACTAATGAAAACACCCAAACAGAGAAAGGCTTTTGTGAATGTAGACCAGTTTCTATGGCGGAGTAAATAATTTCCACCGAGTGCTTGGAACGTATTGAATCCCTGTCAGTTCTTAACATCAATGCAGCAGTTTCTCCCTCTTCTGCTTTCCTGAAGCGTGTGAACGGTTCAAATAATAACGTTTCTGGAAGCTGATAATTCAAGGCCCTCCTTCTCCTAAACGAACACGGTGATCCCCTTTTTATTTCGAAATTTAATTTCGCTGATACAAACAACCAATCGACAAGTTTGGAAGAAAATCTATGGGCAGTTTTATCTGCGCAATACATGTATACCAGGTCCACAGATGAAAATTTTGCAGACTTCAAATTCTGCGGAAATAATTTCACATCAAATTCCGAGTTTTTCCTCCTACAATCGATGTTTCACAGCATTTTTCTCCCCTGAAAGTCATGTTCATGTTAGTCAGTTACTCACCTCTGTAATGGCAACTGGGGTACCTGTTGCGCTTCTGTGTCCAAAGCATCAGGGTCCTGTGCAAGTCGCAAAGCCAGTTCCCGGTCCCTGCGCTCCTGTTCAATCATGGCCAGCCTGGAAACAAACCACAAGTGGACAAAAAGTGGACTGGATTCAACAGTGATCAATTTAAATTTTCTTTCAATAAATTCCATTACAAAATCAAATTGATAGCTCATCAGAATGAGGTAGCTGTACGTTGGTAAACATCTAGACCTACAACAAAATTCTCCCTTGAAGAAAAATTGTAGAGAATGTTGTCTATACTTCGCGTTTCTCTGAACAGTTTGATAAACAGCAAGGACAATCTAGCCATTGAGTAAAGTGCTATAAGACAGAGACCTAACAATGAGCGACCCATCTGGATTTTTTGCAATGACATCTGCAAATGGTTAGATGTTCTAGTCTTCTCGGATAAGGAAGAAAAACCGTACGTCCCATCTCCTGCATCTTCAGTGTTAGCTAGTGTTACGGTGAGCAGGGGATGTCAAAGAACCCACGCCCTTCTCGCAAAGAGGTTCCCGGTGTTGTGGTTTCACGGGTTGGTGCTTAACATACGGATAACCTCACGACACCTTTCCCCCTTGGACGGACATGTCCAAGAGAAATTGAGTATGAGTATCAAACTTCGTGTGATAAACTGGAAACGAGTGTTAATCCAAATCTTCCACATGATGACGAGAACCACTTTGCTGAGGTTTCTTCCGAATCTGTGTGTGAAACTAATTGCTGTTTCCATTGTTGCCGGGTCTCATTTTGCGCCCCTCCACATTCAAATGGTACACAATCTTTAATGGAGCCGAAATCAATTGTGGAATTACAAGCATTTTAGGCATCCTACTGATGAGCGGTTATGGCAATTAGATATTTATTACAGGAGCCAACATTGAGATTGTGGTCTGTCGCCTTTGAATTATCGTAGTTACGTCACCAGGACGGGTCCTTTCAGACCTACCTTTGCCGCTCCTCTTCCCTTGCCTTTTGCTCTTCTGCAGCTCTCAAAGCCTACAGATCAGTTAATAACAAAAGGAGCAAATCACAACGAAATATCACATGACAAGTGTGTATTAACATGCAAAAGGCTGTGCAATCTTGGGAGCTTTACAAACATACGAAATCAATAGAAAAAGAATTGAGGTGCGCTAGGTGCTTGTCTGACTGACTCACTGTCTGTCGGTCTGTCTGCTCATTTAGCTTACTTGTCTGTCTGTCTGCCTGTGTTTATTTGTCTGTCTGGCAATAATGTATCTCTCCACCTTACTGTATAATATCTATCTTTGTCTGTCTGCCTGTATGTATGTGTGTCTGTCTGCCTGTCTGTTTGACTGTCTGTCTGTCTGCCTGCCCACCTGCAACTGTCTGTCAGCCTGTCTGTAAGTGTGTCTGTCTGCCTGTCTGTTTGACTGTCTGTCTGTCAGCCTGTCTGTCTGTATGTGTGTCTGCCTGCCTGTCTGTTTGTCTGTCTGCCTGCCCACCTGCAACTGTCTGCCTGCCTGTCTGTATGTGTGTCTGTCTACCTGTCTGTTTGACTGTCTGTATGTGTGCCTGTCTGCCTGTCTGTTTGACTGTCTGTCTGTCTGCCTGTCTGTATGTGTGTCTGTCTGCCTGCCCACCTGCAACTGTCTGTCAGCCTCTTCTTGTTCTCTTCTCTTTCTTTCCTCTTCTTCCCGCTTGCGTTGTTCTTCTTCTTCCAGTTTCCGTCTCGCCTCCATTTCCATTCTCCTGTGCGCAAAAATAAATAATATACGGTAGTTTCTATGACAGTAAATCCCACAAAATATCGATATCAAGGACTAAAACATCTCCAAAATATAATAATTTCCCCTTGCAGTAGCTCTCACGCATCATAGACGCTATTCGTTTGGTTAAGTAACGACTATCACTAATCCTCCTGATCCAGGAGGATTAGTCAAGTGACGAAATAGTGTTTGTAAGACAAATCAAAAGTACGGCAAGGCCAGTTCAAACAGCATATATAATGACCATTCTTTTACTTTCCGTCCTCAAGCATCTGCTGCTCGATCGTGTTTCGATTCGCATCCGCGTTCGTTTTTTGCGTCACATGCTAGGAAAACAAAGAGTGCCGCACAGTCTACCACCTACCTCGTCCCCAGGCGCCGGTCGGTCAAGGCGGTAAGGCGGGAAATCAGGAGCGTGGGGATTTCAGTCCCGCGCAAAATCAATCCCAAAAGGCAAAGCGCACCCAGTACGACCAGGAGCGACGCCTGGGTCTACCACCATTACTACTCACATTTTTTTCTCCTCTTCTTCTTGTCTTCTCTTCCGTTCTTCTTCTTCCCTTCTCTTTCTTTCCAGTTCCATTTGTTCCTGTATTTTTCTCAGCCGTTCTTGTTCCTCTTCGATCTTCTGTTGTTCCACTCGCTGTTCCACGTCCTTCAGTTGTTTGTTCAACTTACCAACGAGATCGAAGTACAGTGCATCGATGGCTTCTCGCTTCATCATAGTGTTCTGTAGTGGAGGAGAGATCTCTTTGAACATGGCAAGTTTGATTTTTGAGTAACTTGAACCAACTCAGTCAGGGGACAAGTACCAGTCGATGACAAAATCCCGCATCCGAGACTAAATTGAGCCCACGATGTTCGTCCCTGAAGTTGCTAAGTAACATGACGTGTTTGCTTGCGCGATTACTTTCGGTGTATTCGCGAGTTCTCGCGCTAGTTTTTGATTTCTGTCCTATAAAAATATTTACTTAGTTATAATAATTCTTCGTAAGAAAATATAATGAAAAATTAGCTATCTAGTTAATATCTTTGAATAATATAATGTAAATGAAATGTGAATAAAGTTGTTGTTGTTGTTGTTGTTTGTTTGCTGGAAACGGCCAGTGTCATATGATACAACATTGAGCGGCAGACATTGCGTAATGCAAGATATTATTTCATCTTTGATCACGGTAAAAAAAGCTTGTATAAAAAGTCGAACGATATGATCGTTTGTCATCCTTGCATCCCATAAAGCGACTCCATACGTGGCTTTCGAGAAATAAGCAATTTGGAGTTCCCTTCTAATTTCAAATCGAGGCCTGGTGCAAACCTTTCGTATAGCCTCCCCAAACAAATGCTCTATTTTCGTCGCGTTGTTTAAAATGCGGCTTCACTTGTAAGATCAACGATATACGACGAAGGGCTAACGCTCGAAACGTCAGCTCTCGAATTACATTGATATAGCAACTGATTCGAGCATAGTAACAATTCTATCTTAAAGAATAAAGAAAAACAAGAAAATAAGTCGAATGCCCAACATTGCTGATGGTGTACCTTGACTTTAATCACAGCACCGTTAATGGCTTGTCTAAGTCCTTCTACGTTTTTAGCCAACACAGTCTGGTCTTTCTTAAGAGATCCCACTAACGAGGGAAAACATATGTAAATTAATCAGATTGTACACCCCTTGGTGGCCTTATGGCACACGTGGCTACCTGAACATTGTAAGACAAAGTGACCTCCTGGTAATAAGCCAATCAGAACTGGAAACAAAAGCCGGGGAAAATGTAACCAGTTGCAAACACGAGAAAACCTGACAAAAAGCAAAGCGCGGGAAAATGTTTAACTGCTCGTTACTATGTTTTTAAATCAACGATAACACAGCAAACGGCAGACCAAACAAAGCTCATAGTTACTTTGAAAGGAATTACCGAACACGTCAATACCTCAGTTCAGATACAAATAATTATCCTCTATAATATTCAAAAGCTGACGTATCACAGCCTTACCTAGTTTTCCCAATGTTTCAAGTTGAACCTGTAGTCTTCGGATTTTGATAATACCTTGATAACTAAAACAAGTAAGAGAATAATGTCAACATTCTCAAAAACCACCTCTTGAACGAGTTAGAAGAGGTAGTTTAATTGACTGGCTACCAACAAAGTGAAATTGCGAAGACGTCAAATGGAGGAATGGAACTGAATCAAGTGTATTTTCTTAACAATGGCAAAATTCCATTTTTGCCGTCTGACATTTTCCCCAGAAAATGGCTTTGACCGCGAGAATTTTTAATCTTTTCTGACATAAATTCGCTACTTCGCGGAAAGACAAACAGAATCAACAACAAACTGGCGAGTGCCCATTTAAAAAGTCACACGCTCAGAGAATTTTAAATTTGTTCTTAATTCGAGATTACTGGCTGAAAGAGATCTATAGTACCATTTGCTAACGTTTAATAAAGTGACCACGTTTATGAATACGTACCGAGGTCTGTGGCGACATATTGCTAAAAACATTTTAACAGTTTTCTGAATGCGAATGATAGCTGCTGCCCGGAATTCAATCTTCTTCATCACTAAAGTAAAGCAATAAATACAATGAAGAAATTAATATAACTACACGAACACACACGTAATTCCTTGCTTAGACTGAAAAGTACTCCCCTTCTTTTACCTTAACAGAAAGACAGAATTTATGATACTTATTATCCTGTGAAAACTGCAGCGATCACTCTCGAAGATTATCGCCTTCGCCGACTACAACACGACAAGCCAGTATGGGCTAAAGAAACTTCAAGCCAGAGTTAATCTTTCTCCGTTTTACTATGCAGTAAAGTCACCAGATTCAGCTCGCTTAACTCTGATTTCTGTAGCATGAATTCAAAGCGACAAGGAGTATTTACACTCTCCCAGGATGAATGCTAGTCCATCGCAGGTAACTCCGAGCACTTTTCCAGGTAGGCCAAACAGATCACTGGATCGCCCTTACAACAAATGTACATTGTACAAAAACTACCTTAACAGTCCAAGTTACAACAAAAGAAAATCGCCAAGGAGGAAATAACAAACCAAAAGGAACAAGGATGGTTAAGATTCAGATGGATCTCGAACCACAAATTTCAGTGTTGTACTGAGACACGCTTACATTTAATGACGGACAGTGTTCCCCATATGGCTCGTCTCCATCGTGTTCTGATCAGCCATGTGAGAACTCTCGAGATGACATTTTTCAAACTCTCGGGGTCAGAATGCATGATCTCGTCAAACTCTGCAAACTTAAGATAAAAAATACTTCAAACCGCAATCACCATCTGTCGCCTGTGTATCTTGCTCTCGCTCTGCTGCGCACATTACAAATTTTTCCAGCCCGGCATTTCTCCTCCTCGCTCTCCCATCTCCCACATTCTTTTTTCTCTCGCCTCAATTCAAGACATGAGTGACATGTGTGTGGCCTACTTCAGGCAATATTTTGCCAGTTTAACTTGTATTGTAGACTTTCAATAAGTCCTTGCAAAGCTCGCTTTTCTCGCTAAGCTATTCTAGCGCGAGACTAATGAGGTCGACTAGTGGCAAGTCTTCTTGCGTCGCAAGAAACTTACCTTGCCAGGGCGAAAAAAGATTTTGGAAAGACCAAACTTGTAATCTTTGTCATCCATCCCAAGGGCGTGAAATAGCGCCTGTAAACAAACAAACGAGTAATCAAGGGCAAAATGTTCTCAAGCAGCCTAGCTACTATAGAGATCACAGAATCGAAGCATGAATTACAAACCTTGCAGAACATCCTTGGATCGAGTCGTGCAAGTCGAGGAGGTAGATAATCTTTGTACCTGAAAAAGGTATTACTGCATTAGTTGATTTGCTTCAACTCGTCAAAGACAAAGCAAGCCCTTTGCAAGTCCTATCACACATTTCGTAAGCACATCGCTCATCCAGGAAACAAAATGCTAGCTTCTTTAAGGCATGTTTAT
Organism: Blastomussa wellsi; assembly: GCA_947652115.1. NCBI lineage: Eukaryota > Metazoa > Cnidaria > Anthozoa > Scleractinia > Plerogyridae > Blastomussa > Blastomussa wellsi. The sequence goes on from OX393564.1 coordinate 24,487,325, forward strand.
AATATTAATGGTATTTTTAATAACTCTTCTTGGAGAAAACTGCTTTGTCACCATCATTATAAATAAAGTCTTACTTACTACTTATTTGCTTGCTTTCCTGGGTTTGATTTCAGAGGGCGGAAAGCTCGAGTTAACCTGAGCTATAGAATAACTACTTTTGCATTTTCGCAACCTTGCTTGAGAATTGGCACCAATTTATGTTACAGGTATATTCAATACAATAATTAGGTGGCACGTTTCTACTTCTTCTACAAGACTCAAGGTCTCCAATTAGGGTATGCACTGTAAATGTTATTCTAAAAACATCAATGCCGACCAAAAAACACCAACTTGGTGCTCTAAAGCACCAAGGACCGTGACTGTTTCTCTCTCCTTCTTAGATAAACGTACTTCATATTGCAGCTGCCTACGCTCCACACTATAACCCCTATCGTGTACTCAACTTTATCCTTTATTTAGTTGCTTGCACAGCTCTCTACTCACATTTGATAAAGATCTTTAAACGGCGCCCGAGATGGCCAACCATCCTGCATCAAGGTCAATACAGACACCATTCCAGCGCATTCCAATTGACTCAAGATTGAGCCACCTTCAAAATCCCGCGCGCACATCTTTCCATTTGGCTTGATACACCGAATGAAACTTGCACCCTGGGAACAGATCGATCCAACAAGTGTTTAACTATACACAATATTCTAAATAGACTTGCCCCAAGTCGCTCGTTTTTTCTATATATCGAAAGACACGGTAGAGTTATTTGAAGAAGATAGTTTTGAAATCGTGCGCGCATAAACAAATCGCTTGGAAATCAAGCGCGAGAAACATCGCGGAACGCGCGAATGGCTCGGTCGGAACGAGCGACGCTTATTCCGCGCCGCCATTTTGATTTTCAAGCTGGCGCGCGCCCTCCATATCTAGCGGTCTCCCTCGCCAACTTCATTCAGACTCCCGCGAGCAAGTCTATATTCTAAACATTTTCAAACTTGACTAAAAATAGAATCATACTTACGGTGTTGCTGAGTTTTTCCATCAGTTGATTCAATTGTGTCTGTTAGCAAAACAAAACAAACTCAAATCAACTTCCACACGTTAATTAAATAAATACTAAAGTGAAGAATAAACATTAAAATTGATGGTGTGGCCAAAGTTACCCTAAACTTGCTCCCAACGCTAACAAATCCAAGTTTCTTGCTGCTGGCCCTGTTGATGGGACCACCAAAAGACAGTGACCCAATGTCATTATTCTTAAGTGCTACACCTGGAAACAGACTCTTGAGGAAGGTATCTTTACTGTCCTGTATCAGTTCCTCTAGATCACTGTGCAGAGCATCATTATCCTTCTCTATAAACTCTGCCTGTAAAATAACCACATCACATCGCGATATTTTGAGTCAGTTATAGCGTCATAAAGAATTGTCTTTAAAAAGAAGGAAACATTGATATTAATAATAGTTTTCTAATGAAGACAAACACGGGACGTAAAAATAAACCAAAAGGAACTAAGAAGGTTAAGAATGTTTAACATAAAGGGTGTTCTGTCACATCTTTAAAAATTTGGCGTAAAATTTACTAGTTGGTCAATATATTATAATCCTTCTCAATCTTCCTTTAAATGGCATTCAAAGCCATCCTTGTTTTGTCTTAGTTTATTTTTACAGGCTTTGGTGTTTTCTACCTTGTTGAACTATTAGTTCAAGGTTTTCTTAGACTGGAAGTCAGTTTTTTATATTACCAAAGGTGACTACATCAACATGGATTGCAGATGACAAACTTGACAAGTTTAGAGCGGCAAGACCTCTAGTCACGGCCATGTTTCCACTTTTCTCACTTCGATGGACTAAGAAAAACAAGGACTTACTGTCTGATAGCAGACGGCTCCAGCAAAATGTCTAACAAGAAATCCTTCATCATCCCGCATTTTCTTGTGGTACATTAGATGAGATTTTCTCGGGATCTGATAAAAAAAAGACAAGAACATTCTAAATATAACTGTACTCATTTGCAAAATACAGTCGCACAATGCTTGATAATTACAAGACTCCATTTGTCCGACTGAACACACAAAGCTCTAAGAAAAGGTAGCATTGGATTTACTTCAAAACTGCACCTACTTAAGAAGGAGAAAATACTGCAGTCTCACTTACCGCCAACCTGAAGTGGTTCTTGTGTTTTTGGTGAAGCTCTCGAGTGAAATGCTGTGCTGTTGGTTTAGGAAGCTTCCTCTCTTCATCCAAAATGTCTATAATTCCTGTCTTTTTTGCTTCAATCAGGTCTGCAATCCAAGATACGTACAGTTGATAAGACTGTAAAGCTTGTACAGTAATTTGGATAGAGCACCGGATGCAATGCAAAGATGAGAAGGGGTTGAATGGGTGAATGCAAACCTTCCAATCCGTTCTATCTTTTAGAGGGGGTAAGTTTCTAAAGAAACTGCGGTGCTGCGTCGGTGGGAAGTATCTTTTGCCTAGCTTATTCTCAGGTTGTCCTAACAATTCGCTGGTACCTATTTCCACTCTTGGATGGAGAGAGGCACCGTGGGAGTAAACAGCCTTCCTGGCCCAAGAACAGAATGCAATGTGTGCTCTAGAGGGGAGGGATGGATTTGTTGGAGTGTATTATGCTCACCAATACAATCTTGATTGTCAACGAATGTAACGGTTTTCACTCCCAGGCCTTCTCTGTCATATAACTCTTGCTCCTGTCATTGGTAAGAGAGAAGAGAAATTGGTTCAAATTGACGAGCATACAAAACTTTAAATGTGGCGAAATGTAATGTAGGTGAGGTTAAACTTGGGACAATGCTGGCCAGTGCTCTCATTCATGAATCTGTAGTGTCCTGAGGCTTTGCTGGGACTCAGATCAAGCCATTTTGCTCAAGTTGCGCATTGCTAGCTGGGACATTGCTCACTCTTTGCTCACGTCACTCCCATCCCTCTTGGTGCAAGTATGAAGAAGTTTGATGATTTCTTTCCACTGAGTTTTCACACAGTGTGTTCGGTGCTTGGTGTTTGCCATGGTTACCATTCAGTCGCAAACTGGCAGCTACCACAGAGATTTCAGCAGCTTTTCCCCACACTCATCTATTGGTGATGAGTGCAATTAACAATTTTATAGCACTCAATCTAAACACAAAGCAACAATGACAATGCTGAAAAGGCAAGTAATACCAACCAAATCAAATAAAATGGACATTACTACACTGTAAGCACAAAGCCACTTGCCAGTAGCACTTACTTGTTTAAGAATTCTATCATTAAAAAGCTGTTGGAGCTTTTCATTGCAGTAATTGATACAAAATTGTTCAAAGCTGTTGAATTCATAATATTCTGTACAAAGAGAAAATAAATGACATCACAGATGATTACAGTGTAATGCGCATATTCACCAACCACACAATGAAGTGACACCCAAGCTGAAATTGATATACATGTATATAGCAATATTATTGACACAACTCACCAAAGCCGGCAATGTCCAAGACACCAATAAATGTGAAAGAATTCTTAAAAGGGAAGCACTGGTTGATCTGGCTGACAATGTGATCAAACAGCTTGATGTAAAGGGCTTTGGCCAAGGCATCCCTGGCAGCACAAGCCTGCTCTGGTTTCAGTGGCACTCTGCACAGCATAAGCAAGAGCAAAAACAACAAAGGGAAGCTATCAGTATCAAATACCGTACTAGCAAATCAAACCCAGACCATCAGATATAAGAGTCCAGCACACTGGAAGGTGTGGGTTAAAGCCTTGGCAAGATCAAGACTTGAACCTGCACCGGACTGGTGTACTGGCCATAAAAAAACATTATGCCATGGGCATACTTTTGTTAAACTGAATGCATTTTAAGGATGCCTTTAAATTTCTAAACAAGGGTTTGTCTTTAAGAAATGTTATGCTTGCAAATGTGTAACGTGCCAGCCCTAAACCAAAGAAACCATAATTACATTTTTCTAATTTCTGTAGGTTATTAGGATTAATAATTAGTACAAGTTAGTACTTTTGAAACTTGAAATATTAAAATTACAAACTGTTTATAGTCAGAGTAGTAGTGAAAGGTTGAAAGTTATTTAAAGCAGTTAGAGAATTAGGGGTAAATGTGACTTTAATAGATTGAAAGGTAATTCATTGACCCTAAAATGAAAATTACTCCCTGCATTTAAAGTGGTTAATATAATGGATTAATGGTGATGGCTTAATACATTGCTTTTCATTAGTGGTTAGAAATTAAAAGCAAAGTTGGAATAATACAGACAATATTTGGTGTTGACGTTGCCCAGACCTCATGTCAGACCCGCCAGCTGACATCATCCTTCTAGTTAACGACATCTTCAGCTCCTCAGGTGACACATCCAACAGCTGTGCAGCAATGTTCAAAGAGTTTATGCTTTTAGATGACACCACTGAGCCACCTTTAAAACAAATATCTTTTTAATAAATAAACAAATAAAAATTTTGGTTGTTCAACAGGTCAATGCCCTGTTCACTCCTGATCCCCAGCCTGAACAATAGATATCCTAAACCCAGCCTTGCAATACCTTGTCTACACCATATAATTTATGTATGTACAGAACTAGATACAGAAACTAAAAAGTTCCCTGACTTTTCACTAACCTTTGAACAATTTTCCCTGACCTTATATTAGGTAAATAACAATAAAGAACAACTGAAACTGCTGGCCAAAAATACTGCTTCTGTACACGCTACTGGAACAGTATCAAAATAAATTGTTTTACACCATGTTGTTCTGAAAGGAAATACATTCCTTGACTTTTCCCTGACCTTGAAAAATTATTGAGTTTCCCTGACTTTACCCTAACCGTGGCAACCCTGAAGATGTGGTGAACAATTTAACTCTTTAATCTGAGATGGGTAAGCCATTTTGAGCTTTTGTTTGGCCTGAGATGAGGTTTCTAGATAGAGCATTCCCCTCCAGATTCTAAACTTGTTTTACAAAATTGAGTATTAATTAAACAAAGTATCAATCAATGTCAGTGATAATTTAGATAATTATGTTCATGTACCTTCTGTGTCTCCACTGTCCTCAAAAGTAATATTTCCAACATGAAGCACAGCAGCAACCACTTTGAAAATATTTGCTTTCTCTTGTGCTGAAAAACCCACCCTGTTCATGGACTCCTCCATTCTGCGATAGTCTGATGCATCGTCAAGATTTGGGTCTTTGATGGAACCCTGTTTCAAGTACTATGAGAAAAATAATTTCTTTCTTTTATGATTTTTTAAGCATACAATCCCATTAGGGATAAAAAGTTATTAGTGAAAATTCAATGCACAAGTTTCTCATGTAAATACAGAAGTGTTGTCTTTTCAATAATCCTGTACCACTCTTGTATGTAGGTTTAATGATTTTTCAGCTTACCAAAAAATCTTCTGCTTTTGTTATTCCAAGTTTTGATTTCATTTGTTGAGGTGCTCCTGCACAGAGCCTGTAAAACACATGGTAATTTCTTTCTCCTTTGCTTTGTTTGCAAATGCGAGACTTCTCCAAAAGATAGTGTGAAATGAACCCACCAACAACTGTGACCTGATAAATAAATCAGGAAAAACACAAACTCTCTTATATCAGGAAATACATTAGCGTAATTTATGCATTAGGTTCGGCACATGTAAAGACCGACGTATGAAACGAAGTCGATCTTTTGCCGTTCTATTCGACAAGCCATGTCGAATAGAACGGCAGGTCGACCCAAATACAAATCTGTCGAACCTAATTGAT
>OX393564.1:24503054-24555554 GCA_947652115.1 Blastomussa wellsi
TTTTGTTAAATTAAAACATAGTCACTTGACTTACTACCTTCTAACAACTACGTAAAAAATTCTAATTTAAAGAAAATCATTTTAAAATGGATATTGAAACTTTTAACTGCTTGCTGAGGCGTTATACTACATTTTGCTTATGTTTATTGTTTAAAGTGGTAAATAGTAACTGTTTTCAATTCCTTTTTTTTAAATCGAAGCAAAACTTCCATGATGACGTCATATTCGCTCTGATAGTGAGGCACCAAAAGGGTTAAAAGACAAAGAATTTTTAATAACCCCTTCGATCTTGGAGATGATTTTTGAGTCAAGATCATCAGATGAAACGACTTTTAGCACGCGTTCCTTTGATCCTAATGCTATTTTGACCAGCTCTGATTTGCTAACTTTAGCGCTTATTCCAACTGCGATGATATTCGATGTGTAATTCTATAAAATAAGAAAGTACAAGCGTTAAATGAACAACAAATCCTATTGCCAACAAATACGATGTGCTCCAACACGTTACATTGGAGGAAGTAAATTAATTATCAAGCTATAGAAGGTTACCAAATTGAAAGATATGAAACATTTCATTCCGATATTTTATCGACGTTTTGGTAGCAATGATAAACAGAGGAAGGATGTTGTTATAATTATAAAAAATGAAATTTAAGGTAAGGATCTCTGTCACGGATGACATACTTTGAAAAGTTTAGCCTTGAGTTTTCAAGTTTGTTAATTACCGCCAATCTTCATCATCAAAAGGCATCCTTGTTCCTCTCGGCCAGTTGTTTTTCTATCCCTAGAAAACTATTTTTCAAGGTTTCCTTTGATTTAAAGACAATTTTCTATATTACCTAAAGAGTGACATTTTTCATGGTGACTATGTCCCTTTAAGCAAAGGCCGATACTATTTCCAAACTGAAGACCGAGATGCAACAGTGGACAGAAAATCCACGGCGAACCAATACTATGTTTCAATTAAACAAATTTTATAAAAGCCTTTCTGTTCGCTTCTTAACCTATCCGTTAACAGGACTTATTGCTTACCTTCATTATAGGAGAAACAAAGCTGTATGGAAGAGATTCTGCATCAGCGTCCTCAGAGGTGAAAACTATCATTACATTGTCCTGGTTCTGGCGGTCCTCGCATCCCTCGGGACAGAACAGCTTACGGGTTGCGTACAACATGGCGAGATCGGTACGCTGACCCCTCGGGGCGTACTTCAGCCCTTGGATACTCGATTTTAAATTGACGTGTTCCACCTTCTGCAGGCTCATAACAAGTTTGGGTTTGTCACTATAGACGATGATTCCAATATGAACGTCCGTGAAATGCTCATCGATCGAAATGACCAACTGTAATACAAAGGACTTCAGGCGCTCGAATTGGTCAGCGGTTACACCATAGGAGCTGTCAATCAATATTCCTATGTCCATTCCTCTTCTCTTGCCATTTCGTGCTGGTGTAGTTGGTGGTGGACTCACTGAGAGAGGGAGTGTGAAAGCTTTTTCCTGGACTGTTGAAGTCAGTTCACTTTCAGCGCCTATAACGTTGAGAACAAACTATTTAAGCGCCTTAGTTATGTAATGTAGAATTCAATATAATTGGCCAATGTTGGAAAACACCAAAGCTAAGAAGTAACAATGGACTGACAAGCAAGAAAGGACGGCTTTAAATGAGGAAAATTGAGATGGATTGTAATTGACAAACTTGTAAAATTTAGGCTAAACATTTCAAGATTTGTCATCTATAACAGAGCTGCTTTAAAAACGTTTCATACAATTCAGCATTGCGTTTCTCTCGCTTAGGGATAGATGAACGCTTGTTCGTTGTTTGAAGGTTTAAAAGTTGTATTCTTTCAGAAATACGCGAATCTGATTGGTCCTCTTACTGTTTTCTATTCGCCTACAGAAAACGGTCGCGGGCGCGTTTATCTTTGAAGGCGAGATTTGTCTTTATTTTTAACTTAAAATTACACAAAACGGTAGCTTTTTGAATACAATCCCTTAGAGATTCTACTAAAACAATTAGACTACTCGCCCTCATTGCGCCTCGTTGGCTATTTGCTCATAGAAAACTCGAGCTCGTAGTTCTAATTGTTAAATACAACGTTAATGCTAATACAATAAAAAACAGATACAGCTAACGGTTGGATTGGTTTTCCAAAAACAGATTAAATCACACAATTTTAAGAAAAATAATTGTCTTTCTCCTGATTTCAGTTTCAGTCGTTCAGTAACGCCTTTCCAATGATAAAACATTTAGAGAAAATTAATGTCTCCTTAATGTTAAAGTTATAAACAATAAAGCCATTTGATTTTTCCCCTCCTTAATAAACAGAAGCGTTCATTATATTTCTCTTACCTGCTGGAAATGGCGCCTTGAGAGGTCTTTCTGTAAATGCAAAAAAATAAAACGACAAGCTAGCGCATACTAGAAAATTATTTTTTAGGTATATTGTTTAGGAGACGATCGTATGAATGATGCTCTAAAGCGTTGCCATCTGACTCCTCCCCTATGGAACTCTCCACCCACCCCGACGGGGCCATGAACTTACAAAGCTGAAAAATACAGGCTAGAAACTTCTTCTACTGCTCGCACCAGTACTAAGGGTATTGCAGTTTTATATCAGTAATACAAATAGCTCTGATTGCATGACATGAATGTGTACCTTTTCCATACAATTCAGCTCTCATACAAATCCATCCCGAATATTGCATTGGGTAGATACGAATATATGCGGCTTCTACAGGAACTGGTAAAACTTGTTTGGATGTCGATTTTGAATCGTCGTTGCCCTTGAACACCTGGGTTTTACAAATGAATAGAAATTTACATCAAAATATATTCTACTGTGTCTTATATGTAGAAAGCGTTACAAAAAGTTTACATTGTACGGTAATACTGACAGCGCTATATTGGATCAATTTAGCGTGGTGTTTTTTCTCCGAGAATACCATCGGTAGACGTCAGGGATCTTAGACACATTTATTTCCACTCAAACGTAAAATTCATATCTTCTTGTCATCGCGTAATAGAGCGATTTTCAGTTGAGTGTCGTAAAACCAAAACCAAAGTAATCACTCTGACCAATCAAAGTAAGCGAGGAAAATTCAATAGACCAATCAAAACTCCAATAAAAGACATGTAGCCGTGCAAAGCGCGGGAAAGCGTGCGCGCGTGGGTCACGATTGGTTTTGACTTTACTTCTGATTGGTTGAAAAAGTGACTCAAGATTTTTAAACCAATCAGTGAGCGTAGTAATGCAAACCACAAGTCATACGCGAATTATTTTGGACACTCGAGTGAAAGCCGCTCTATCCTATATTTATCTTATCTATCCATAGATTGCCTCTTCTGCGTTTACATAATGGTCATTGTGAACTCGGTTGTCGTAGCCTTCTACGTCCTCACCAATTGCCAAGCAAACCACGATGGCAACGTCGACGAGAACATTTCTAAACAAAAGATTTAATGCACTGGCCCCGGTTGTCCAAAGAGTGGATAACGCTATCCACCAGATAAATCACTATCCAGTGGATAGTGCAGTTTGTTTTGCCAACACTTATCCACTGGATAGTGATTTATCTGGCCCCGGTTGTTCAAAGGGTGGATAATGCTATCCACCGGATAAATCACTATCCAGTGGATAAGTGTTGGCAAAACAAAGTACGCTATCCACTCTTTGAACGGCCGGGACCACGTGTGTCATAAATCTTTATACATTTCTACACCGTCCTCTGCAAAACAAGAACATGAAATGACCATGTTCTGAGTATTTTGGAGAACCTGAACTACGCCGGCTAAATTTCAGTTTTTCTGTTTGAAAATAAACTCTGTTCTCATATTTTCTGCCAGAGCTACGTTTGAAAACGAGAGATGCACTGAATACACCAAGATAATTGTGATATTCGCAAGTAAAAATATAATTAGTAATGACATAAGCTCCCTAATTATCCACCACCACCACTATCATCACCATCATCATCATCATCATCGGTAACAACAACAACGACAACAAACTACCTTCAATTTTCCACCTTCCTCTAATGCTTGCCACTGACGACCATCCTCGGAGATCTCCAAGTAATAATCTCTGACATAATCTGTGCTTTTGATGTAACCACTCCCTTGGATCGCAATAGCGCAAATCTCTTCCGCTTCCGGAACATGAATCTGTAGAAATTCTTCACCAACAGAAGTTCCCAGGGAACACCAGGCCAGTGGACCGTTTAACCGACCATTGGCAGGCACGAATTCGGCGAAACTCGAGGAGGAAGCGAAACTCAAGCTTGGCAATCTTCCTCCTGCTGCAGCCCCGAGGGCAATGCCCTCGCATGGACTTTCTTAAAAGGGAAACAAATATTAATTAAAATTAAAATGTTCCACACTTTATACTTACGTCTCTAAAGGGAAATAGTGCATCATTATAGGGAGCTTAAGCAATGACGATGGCGACGGCTAGGACGACGCCTGCTCAAAAATGAATTTATACTTGACGCACGAATCTCGCAATTGTCTTGATGTATTCGGTGCATCTATGGCTTTCAAACGCAGTTCTTGTAGAAAATAAAAGGACGGAGCTTATTTTCAAACAGAAAAACGAAAATTAAGCCGTCGAGGTTCACGTTCTCCAAAGTACTCAGAATTTGGTCATTTCACGTTGTTGCTTTGCAGAGGACGGCAGAGAAATGTACAAAAAATTATAACGCACGTGCAGAGCTATTGTACTGCTCATTAAATCTTTTATTTTGCGACGTTCTCGTTGACGTTGCCGTCGTGGTTTGCTTAAGCTCCCTAATTACGGATCGCTTACGTCTGTCCACACGAGAGTGAAAAAATAAATAAACCATTTTCGATCGAAAAAACGAGTCTAAATACGAAATCACTCATTCGCCACTTTCACATCTCTCATAATACACTTTGTTTGCTCCCCCACCCCTAACATTTTTCATAAGCATTGTTTTCACAAGTGGGAGTTTCTCTTGGGACGACTGTAACACCCAGGAGAAAAGTGAAACAAAGGTTATTTATGCAAAATTTTGGGGAACAAACAAGGTTATGGTAAATGTGTAAATAGTCAATATGAAAATGTCTTTCACATTTTCATTTGAATGGCATCGCAAAAGGCAACTCAGAAATGGCTTCTTGTAAAAGCTCAAATATCTAGCAGACGCCTTGATACGCTCGCAGTGAGCACATACGTACAATTACAAGTGATACGCTTACTAATGTCGTCAAAGAGTTCCTAAACGTATAAGCATAATAATCTGCTCACACAGCCGACTTTGAATGGCTACTACTTATTCTTCAGAGGTTGGTCGAGCAAGCTGACTGGTGCATTTACTAAGGATTGAATAGATACTCCCAAAAATGAAACGGAATGATAATTGAATATCAGCAATTTTCTCGAGTTTGAGACCTAAACTTTTTAAACCAATCTATGTTAATATTTTATACATGTAGACCTTCAAAACTACAGAATTTGAAGAACAGCCTATATAAAAAAATCTATTATCGCAAGTGTTGAATATTTTGTGGCAAACTTTCAAGTTAGACGCTCTGCCAATTTGTTTATGACAATGATCTTTTTACAGATCGAAACAGTCTTCGCCGTATTTCATACCAGTGGCACAGAAATACATGCCTTGAAGGCATTATTTTGAAAATCAAGTTGTAACGCGTAACAGTTTTACGCCTACTGTTTCCTATCTGTTGCCGGCTCGTGGGTGGGAATTACTTCACCCCTTCCTACATAAAAAATAAAATCAGGCGTTACTGTACTTGCCTGGTAGCAACTGAAACTTGATAGCGTTCAAGTTATTAAAGTGCGCTAGTCAGCCACACCTTTGTTATTGTTTACATACGAGAATTTTAGAATTATATTTTACGCGGATCGAGTCGAAAAGAAATCCCTTAAGAAACTTGTTAAACGCAATTTAAACACTTCCAGTAAAATAACCTACAGCAATGCAATACGTTTTTGCTCCACCATACAATTTCCATAATTTCGATGCCATAGAAAATGGCGGAGGCTGGCTAGGTCTCTTTAATACTAGAATTCATATAAATGAATTTTGTTCGTATAGGTGGTTTTCACTGTCACGCCATCAAAATATAAACTTGAAACAATGCAATTAAAAAATCTGATAAATTCAAATGTTATAAAATATTAATAGGTAAACAACATCTCCAAGTCTCAGGTCTGTGCGGTACACCATTCGTGAGTTATTTGCAGAAGCATTTCTCTCAAATTTATAGAGCTCAGTATGGAAACGCCATGTTGGTGCTCCGCTTGATGGGCACAACATGGCGGCCGGAAGTCAAAGAAACCATCTGGCACTGACTTTTGCCATAAAAGCGACTGCTCATTCCTCACTATCTAGTGTATATGCACATACACATCTTTCCTGATACTTGAACTGTTTAAACTGCAAAACGTTTGCGAAAAGACCTTTTCTTAGAGCACGACAACTTTGCCACGGTGCCATCGTGAGGTCACGTACGGCGGAAATCTCGAAAATTCAACATGCTGTATTTCAAACACAAACGACACTATTTAGCTGAAAACTTGTGAATATGTGTATTTTTAGGATTTCTTTCACGTGGTGACAATGAAAATCACGCAGGCCCAGTGAATTTTGTTTTTTAAATTTTATGACGTCACGTGAAGAGTAATTTATCTTGTCTTTCATTGCCTTTCAAGCCTACACTAATTTTCCTATTCTAAATAATCAAATACAGTTATATCGCTCTCACTGAATCATGGAGGAAAATAAGTCTGATGCTATGACGTCACTTGCTCAAAATTCAAATCGATCATCACACTTTTGGTACCCACTTCTTCCAAATCGAAAGTAAGGATTACAAGAAACAGTCATCCCGTCTAAATAAAAATAAAATTTCATATTGGCACTGGCTTACCTTTGACTGGGCCGTTGAGTTCTAAAATAGAGAAAATTATATTAAATGAGAAGGTCAAAATCCTTAACACTATTCTGTAAACATTTCTAAGGCCCTGTTTACAAGGCGGTAGGGTAACCCTAGCAAGAGGGTTACCCTAGTGTTGTGTCCCGAACTAGTCGGTGATGGAAAGGATTCAGCAGGATTTAACCAAACAACAACGATGACTTTTATTCGGCCATGATGGCTCGTGCTCGACTATCCATCCGAGAAGGTCTGGGTCCTAATGTATTACAACACTGAGAGGGGATCTGGGTCTAAATACACTACACCTAGAACTAGCACATTTCGTCTTTTTTCAATGAAGCGTTTACAAGGCAGCTGGGGTTACCCCAGCGCTAGGGTAACCGGCCTAGCTGCGCGCGCTCAAATTTGGTCAAAAATAAGGCATGCCAAGAACCAATCGGATTCGAGAATTTTGTTATAGCTGTGATCAAGTAAGTTACTTGAATAACAACTGTCTTCCCTGGTAGTTTCTGTGAATAAACTAAAAACGAAAATGACTCAAAGCATCTAAAAAGGCAGACGTACCTCACTCTGCTGCTGATAATAACTTACAAAATCTGAAAAATACAGGCTAGAAACTTCTTCTACTGCTCGCACCAGTACTAAGGGTATTGCAGTTTTATAGCAGTAATGTAAATAGATCTGATTGCATGACATGAATGTCTACCTTTTCCATACAATTCAGCTCTCATACAAATCCATCCCGAATATTGCATTGGGTAGATACGAATATACGCGGCTTCTACAGGAACTGGTAAAACTTGTTTGGATGTTGATTTTGAGTCGTCGTTGCCCTGGAACACCTGGGTTTAACAAATGAAGAGAAATTTACATCAAAATATATTCAGCTGTAATACCATCGGTAGATATCAGGGAAGTTAATACACATTTCTTTCCACTCAAACGTAAAATTCATATCTTCTTGCCGTCGCGTAATACAGCGATTTTTGAGTGTCGTAAACCAAATCATCGGCAACAACAACAAAGTACCTTCAATTTTCCATCTTCCTCTAATGCTTGCCACTGACGACCATCCTCGGAGATCTCCAAGTAATAATCTCTGACATAATCTGTGCTTTCGATGTAACCACTCCCTTGGATCGCAATAGCGCAAATCTCTTCCGCTTCCGGAACATGAATCTGTAGGAATTCTTCACCAACAGAAGTTCCCATGGAACACCAGGCCAGTGGACCGTTTAACCGACCATTGGCAGGCACGAATTCGGGGAAACTCGAGGAGGAAGCGAAATTCAAGCTTGGTAATCTTCCTCCTGCTGCAGCTCCGAGGGCATTGTCCTTGCATGGAATTTCTTAAAAGGGAAACAAATATTGAAATAAAAGGATCCACACTTAAGTCTCTAAAGGGAAATAGTGCAGTGATCATTTACGGATCGCTTACGTCTGTCCACACGAGAGCGATAAAATAAATAAACCATTTTCGAGTTACGAAAAAACGGATCTAAATACGAAATCACTCATTCGCCACTTTCACATCTCCCATATTACACTTTGTTTGCTGCCCCCACCCCCAACATTTTTCATAAGCATTGTTTTCACAAGTGGGAGTTTCTCTTGGATCGACTGTAATACCCAGGAGAAATTAAAAGTGAAACAAAGGTTAATTATGCAAAATTTTGGCGGACAAACAAGGTGTATTATGGTAGATGTGTAAATAGTCAACATGAAAATGCATTTCACCTGCACTGCCATTTCCTCAAAGTCATTTTCATTAGAATGGCAACGCAAAAGGCAACTCAGAAATGGCTTCTTGTAGAAGGTCAAATATGTAGAAAACGCCTGGATACGCCCGCAGTGTACAAGTGATACCCTAACTATGGTTTCTAATGTCGTCTAAACGTATAAGTATAATAATCTGCGTTTATTTAAGGATGCTTTTCTTGATTTTCCACTCAAGCGCGCACAGCCGACTTTGAATGGCTACTACTAATACTTATCATTCACTTTTTCCATCCTTTTCATTTGCTCAAACCCTACCACGTGACCTACACTGAAATAAGTGCCTACGAATAATGGTCTTCTCATGCGCATTAGAAGCGAACAGTGATTTTGCTACAAATGATAGTCTGCTCATGCGTAGTTGTGTCCAATTCCAGGAAAAAAAGGCAGCTTGTTTTCCAGAGTTGTGAGAGAAGTTGCCTAGTAAACTCTAGAAAATAATAATAATAATAATAATAATAATAATAATAATAATAATAATAATATTTATTGAGCTCATATAGATGTATACATCGATTTTAACACTCTTGTTAAGGCGTACAAATAAAAAGGAATACAACGCCATTGCCTGAAAGAAGGAGAATTTGGTAAAGACTAACTCGTATATATTACGATCGAATGTGAAGTTATGGTTTTTTTTCTGTATTACTTCATCAAGAAAGCAGCCGGTTGAAAGTTGCAGATGGTAATTGTACAAAACTAAAACAAATTAAGATAATTTGGTTTTATCAACTGGGTTGATAATGTGAATTGGCCACGGTAAAGAGATTCGAGAGCTGACGTTTCGAGCGTTAGCCCTTCGTCGGAGCGAATCGAGGAATTGCGGGTCGTGTGTGGTTTATATACAGAAAGATGGAGCTACGCTATTGGTTGGTGCCTGGTAACGTGAACAACAACAGAAAAAATTAGTTGAATGAAAAGCGTTCGTTAATACCGTGAGGATTAAGAGTGCCGATTTCAAAAATAATTTTTTGTTCTAGAGTCTTGCGGCTTTCCGTGTTTCCTTGGTGAAGGGAAAGGCCACAGACTGCTATATGTTGCTTATAATGATTGGGGAGAATAAAGTGTCTCGCGACCGGTTTAGATACATTATTGTCGTCTTTCTCTACTTAACGAAGGTGTTTTCGGAATCGCTCGCCTAGTCGTCACCCTGTTTCGCCGATTTATAACTTTTTGCAAAGGGTGGAAGTTATGCAGTAGATGACATTGGCTGAGGTACAGGTGAAATGATCAGTGATCTTGGTCGATCGCTTGGGTCCTGATATTTTATCAGCGTTGCGAATGAAAGGAAATGTTTTGCATCGTGCGCGAGCGCATTTTAAAGTTCCGAGTTGATCACTTGTTTGGAATGCACTTCTGACTAAAAAGTTACCAATGTTTTTGCCGCGTTTGAATGAAATTAATGGAGGTCTCGAAAAGATTCTACCAGTATTGGGATCATTTAGAAAAAATTTAAAGTTTTTTAGAATAATGGATTTTACTGCGTGAGGGTAAAATGTGAGGGTGAATGGAATTCTATCGTTGTTTTCTCTCTGTGACGTTTGTAGTGCTGATATAATTTGTGGAAAAACGACCAAATTCGTCGTTATTCAGAATATCGGAATTTGGTTTAAAGTTATTTTACCTTACATTTAAACGTTACATTGAAGTACTCAGCATGCTATAGTGCCCTGTGAGAGAGCATATTCTATAATCCATCGCTACGTTGTTTTCTTTCACATTGAATTTCAGTTGCGCGAAAGCATTTATTCATTTCTTGACTCTCTGTATAGTTACAGAATTAAGTGTTGATTATGACGGGGATTTCAAAATACAGGGGTTATAGTAATAATTTTTCCCGCCATCGTTCGCTAAAGCAAAATCCTAATAACCGTGTTCTGCTGTAGCTATCTCACGCGTTAGAAATGGAAAAGTATGAACGATAAAACCTGATTATAAGTACTTCAAAAGGTAACATTGTATATCTTACCAACTGTAGTAGTTGCCGCTTGCGCTAGAAAATTGAGAAAAGGAAGAAAAGGAAAAGATAATACTTTCAATCAACAATAATATTAAACTTGCCATCTACAAGAATGTCGAGTAAATTTAGATAATACCATTAGTAGTGGTTATCTCTGGCTCTGGGAAAAGGGCAAAGAATAATAGATTGAACTTGTAGGATTAAAATATGAGCATTAAATACTAAAACTTAAATTAAAATAAGGAAACTGAAACATTATCACGTAGGTTTTACACTTACCATCTGTAGCATTTTTTGCTGGTACTGGAAAATATTTAATAAAAAAGCAATAAGGATAAGATTGCTGAAATTCCAAAAAAAATGACAAAAACATCTCAAACAATCTCAGTCTCACCACGTGTGGTAGAAATCGCCGGTGCTGCAAATAAAAAAGGTGTGATCAATAAATTATAAAAAAAATTGTTATGAAATAAAATGGAAGCCGATTCAAACAACTGCGGTGAAAGTTAAGTTTAGTCTTCGAATCTGTGGAAGTTATCCGTGATGCTGACAGTTAAAAAAGACATGAAAGATAAGGTTTCAAAAATATCAATTAACTTACAACGACCAAACCATAAACATTAACTGTCTAGGACATCAAATTTATATTTACCAGTTGTAGTAGTTACAGCAGGTGCTGGAAATACGAATGAATGAAAGGTAATGTTAGAAAACATAGAAACAACCCAAGGACGACAAAAATAAATATTCCAATGGCAACTGAAAAACCTGAACGCAAAATCAGCGCGTTAAACTCACCATCTCTAGTAGTTTTCTCTGGTGCTGGAAATCAAAAAGAGAGCATGAAAGATAAGATTTTACATGTACAAAATAGCAATTAACCTCGTGAGCCGCCCAAAATTTGACAATGTGATGTTCAAGAAATTCGTGGTCGATTAGAGGACGTTCCACAACAAGCTCACGTCTATTTGTTAAATAGAACACAGAAGGTAGACCTACCATCTGTTGTAGTTCTCTCTGGTGCTAAAATAACAATAATAACAATAAGACTCTAAGCATACGGTAACAGCTTCAAAAAATCTAAAACAATTTAATCGTAGAAATATCATAGAAAAACTTACCTTCTGTAGTAGTTACTTCTGGTTCTGTAAAAGAAGAAGCTTGAGTATTAAAAACAATAGTCAACAATGTTTGATAGTTACTTGTGCTACTGGAAGAAGTATTTAAAAAGACTCTAAGAAATGGAACCAAACTAAGAACTTCCAAAACGTCAAAAAAAGTATTAGAATTTGATAATGTTATACTGCTCATTTGTTAATCAAAAAGTATCAAATATAACATTTCAAGACATAGAGAAAAATGTAAACAAGAAAACTCTAAAGCTATAGCGTTGGACTGACCAGCTGATGTAGTTACTTCTGGTACTGAAAATGAAAAAGAATGAAAGATACGATTAAAACCAATTGCGACAAAAGTAGAACGACAAAAATTTAAGACTATTGTTACAACTTAGAGTTGTCACCTTTTGTAGTTACTTCTAGTGCTGGAAAAGAAAAAGTACGAGAGATTAGATTGAAAAAAAAATAGCAAAAAACAATGAAAAACTTAGAGCAAAAAAATAGTAATAATTTCAATGTTACACTTACCAACTGAAGTAGTTACTTCTGGCGCTGGAAATGAAGAAGTATGAAAGAGAACATTAAAAGGCAACATTATAACACAGAATGCCAAAACTCAAAAACTATCGAAATATAGAACAGAAGTAGTTACTTTTGGTCCTGGAAATGATGAAGTATGAAATATTAAGTGAAAAGGTCGCCAACACTTAGAACGACAAACTAAGGATATATCTACATTGTTAAACTTACCCTCTGTAGAAGTTACTTCTTGTGCTGGAAAATAAAATACAAAAGGTAAGATAGAAACAAATAGCGGCAAAACTCTAAAACTGTAGTTATGTTTTTAGGATTTTTATAGTTATTTTAATTCTATTTTTAGTTTTCCAGGACACCCCTTGATAACAGCATTTGCTGACGGGTTTACCCTGATTAAATATGTTTATATTATTATTATTATTAAATATCGATGTCAGACATACCATCTTTAGTAGTTACTTATGAAAATGGAAATTAAAAGATACAAAAGATAAGGTCAATCATCAACATCATATCCTTTATTTAAACACGATAAGGTTTAAAGCATACGGCTTGTGGGGTCGTGTGAGAATAATTACAATATAAGCCGATGTCAAAATAGGGATAAAATTACTTACACAACTACCATGGTAAAAGTAAAAGAATACATGAACGTTCAATTAATTCCTAAGAAGAGAAATATTTAAATAAGTTCGCGTATTTACCTCTAAGTAAACTGGCTACAAAAATTTGAGCGAGAAAAAACTATAAAAAAACTGTACTCTAAATAGCGAGTAAAACTATGATATCGATTGTAAAACTAAAATATGGACTGTAAAACAAAACTATCGATTTTAAGTAGTAGTTACTTCTGGTCCTGGAATTTAAACCATACAAAATGTAACAATGAAGGAAACTACAACAAAACTAAAGCAATTTAGAACGATAGAGCTCAAAAACTGTAGTAGGCTTACCATCTGTAGCAGGAATTGGTGCTGGAAATAAAAAAATTGAAAAAATCAAGATTGAAAGAAATTGTAACAACGCTATAATAACAAAACTCTAAAATTATAGTCCAAATGTCGATGTAAAACTTACCATCTGCAGTAGTTACTTTTGGTTCTGGAAATTGAAAGGAAATTAAAGGAAATTTCAACAGAGAGAGAACGAGAAAAATAAGATCTAAAATATCGATTTTAAGACTAACCCTTTCTAGTAGTTACTTCTGGTGCTAAAACATACAAAAAGTTATCATTAAAGAAAATTGCGACAAAACTCTTTTGGTGCTGGATATTAAAACGTACAAAATGTTAAAGATTAAAAGACAAAACTCTAAAACTGTAGTCGAAATATTGATGTTAGACCAACCTTCTGTTGTAGTTACTTCTGGGACTGGAAATTAAAACATACAAAATGTAAGATTAAACTGAGGAAATTGCAACAAAACTCTAAAACTGTACTCGAAATATCTACGAAAGACTTACCATCTTTTGTAGTTAGTTCTGGTGCTGCAAAGTAAAAGGAACAAATGTTACATTGAAATAAATAGAAACGAAGTTAGTAACAACGGCAAAGTATCAATTTTAGACTAATCATCCATATCAGTTTCGTCTGGTGTGCTAAATGAAATGGGATATGTAAAGATGAGGAAAGTATTTAAGAATTTAATGAAATGAACTTCACAAAATGCTAACTGGTCAACTTCAGGATCTCACCTTATCATCTGTAGTAGCATTCACAAGTGCTTCAATTGAAAATGTTACGAATGAAAATGGAATTCAGAAGAAACTGAGTGACATAGCACAGGAAAACAGCAAAATGCTTAGAATAAATTAAATATAAACAATAATCATAAAATTAATGTTATACTCACAACCTGTAATAGTTACGACTGGTGCTGAAAAGGAAATATTATAAACGATTACATTTTAAGAAACTACAAAACATACAAAATGTAAGATTGGAAAAAATTACAATTCAACAAACGCTATTCGAACTATCGATGTTAAACGTACCAACTGTAGTAGTCACTTCTGGTGCTGAAAATTAAAAGATGCAAAATGTAAGATTGGAAGAAATTGAAACAAACTTCGAACGATAAAACTCTAAAATTGCGGTAATGGAACTCTCGATGTTAAACGTACCAACTGTAGTAGTTACTTCTGGTGCTGGAAGGTAAAACATACAAAACTTAATACAGAAAGACATTGCAACAAAGCTAGAACGAGAATATTGTACAAATGTAGTAGAAATAACAATGTAACACTTACCATCTGTAGTAGTCACTTCGGGTGCTAGAAAATTAAAAGATGAAAAATGTAAGACTGAAAGAAATTGAAACAAAGCTAGAATGACAATGCTCTCAAAATATCATAAAATTATCGATGCAAGACTTACCATCTGTAGTAGTCACTTCTGGTGCTGAAAATTAAAAGATGAAAAATGTAAGACTGAAAGAAATTGAAGCAAACCTTGAACGACAATTCTCCCAAACTGTCATATAAAAATCAATGCAAGACTTACCATCTGTAGCAGTCACTTCCGGTGCTAGAAAATTAAAAGATGAAAAATGTCAGATTGAAAGAAAGTGCAAAAAAGCTAGAACGACATTGCTCTCAAACTGTCATAAAAATAACGATGCAAGACTTACCATCGGTAGTAGTCACTTCTGGTGCTGAAAATTAAAAGATGCAAAATTTAAAATTGGAAGAAATTGAAACAAAGTTGGAACGATAAAACTCTAAAACTGCGGTAGTCGAACTATCGATGTTAAACGTACCAACTCTAGTAGTTGCTTCAGGTACTAGACGTTAAAACATACAAAAGTTAAGACAGAAAGACATCGCAAAAAAAGACAGAACGAGAATATCTTACAAATGTAGTCGAAATAACAATGTAACACTTACCATCTGTAGTAGTCAATTCTGGTGCTAGAAAATTAAAAGATTAAAAATTTAAGATTGAAAGAAAGTGCAACAAAGCTAGAACTACAATTCTCTAAAACTATCATAAAAATATCGATGCAAGACTTACCATCTGTAGTAGTCACTTCTGGTGCTACAAAATTTAAAGATGAAAAATGTCAGATTGAAAGAAAGTGCAAAAAAGCTAGAACGACAATGCTCTAAATTGTCATAAAAATAACGATGCAAGACTTACCATCGGTAGTAGTCACTTCTGGTGCTGAAAATTAAAAGATGCAAAACTTAACATTGGAAGAAATTGAAACAAAGTTGGAACGATAAAACTCTAAAACTGTGGTAGTCGAACTATCGATGTTAAACGTACCAACTGTAGTAGTTGTTTCTGGTGCTAGAAGTTAAAACATACCAAAGTTAAGACAGAAAGACATCGCAAAAAAAGACAGAACGACAATATCTTACAAATGCAGTCGAAATAACAATGTAGCACTTACCATCTGTAGTAGTCAATTCTGGTCCTAGAAAATTAAAAGATGAAAAATTTAAGATTGAAAGAAAGTGCAACAAAGCTAAAACGACAATTCTCTCAAACTATCATAAAAATATGGGTGAAAGACTTACCATCTGTTGTAGTCACTTCTGGTGCTGAAAATTAAAAGATGCAAAATGTAAGGCTGAAAGAAATTGCAACAAAGTTACAACAACAATATTCTGCTGTGACAAATGTAGTCGAAATATTAATGTATGACATACTATCCTAAGTACTTACTTATGGTGATAGAAAATTAAAAGATAACAAATAAAAATTAAGAAATTGCAACAAAGCTAGAATGACAATGCTCTAAAACTGCCATAAAAATATCGATGCAAGACTTACCATCTGTTGTAGTCGCTTCTGGTGCTGAAAATTAAAAGATGCAAAATGTAAGATTGGAAGAGATTGAAACAAATTTCGAAAGATAAAACTCTAAAACTGCGGTAATGGAACTATCGATGTTAAACGTACCAACTGTAGTAGTTGCTTCTGGTGCTAGAAGTAAAAACATACAAAAGTTAAGACAGAAAGACCTCGCAAAAAAGACAGAACGAGAATATCTTACAAATGTAGTCGAAATAACAATGTAACACTTACCATCTGTAGTAGTCACTTCTGGTCCTAGAAAATTAAAAGATGAAAAATTTAAGATTGAAAGAAAGTGCAACAAAGCTAGAACGAAAATTCTCTCAAACTATCATAAAAATATCGATGCAAGACTTACCATCTGTTGTAGTCACTTCTGGTGCTGAAAATTAAAAGATGCAAAATGTAAGTCTGAAAGAAATTGCAACAAAGCTACAACAACAATCTTCTGCTGTGACAAATGTAGTCGAAATATTAATGTATGACATACTATCTGAAGTACTTACTTATGGTGATGGAAAATTAAAAGATAACAAATAAAAATTAAGAAATTGCAACAAAGCTAGAATGACAATGCTCTTAAACTGCCATAAAAATATCGATGCAAGACTTACCATCTGTTGTAGTCGCTTCTGGTAATGAAAATTAAAAGATGCAAAATGTAAGATTGGAAGAGATTGAAACAAATTTTGAAAGATAAAACTCTAAAACTGCGGTAATGGAACTATCGATGTTAAACGTACCAACTGTAGTAGTTACTTCTGGTGCTGGAAGTTAAAACATGCAAAAGTTAAGACAAAGACATCGGGACAAAAACAGAAAGAGAATACTCTACGAATGCAGTCGAAATAACAATGTAAGATTTACCATCTGTTGTAGTCTCTTCTGGTGCTAGAAAATTAGATGATGAAAAATGTAAGATTGAAAGAAAGTGCAAAAAGCTACAACGACAATGCTCCAAACTGTCATAAGAATAACGATGCAAGACTTACCATCTGTAGTAGTCACTTCTGGTGCTAGAAAATTAAAAGACTAAAAACGTCAGATTGAAAGAAAGTGCAAAAAGGCTACAACGACAATGCTCCCAAACTGTCATAAAAATAACGATGCAAGACTTACCATCGGTAGTAGTCACTTCTGGTGCTGAAAATTAAAAGATGCAAAATTTAAGATTGGAAGAAATTAAAACAAAGTTGGAACGATAAAACTCTATAACTGTGGTAGTCGAACTATCGATGTTAAACGTACCAACTGTAGTAGTTGTTTCTGGTGCTAGAAGTTAAAACATACAAAAGTTAAGACAGAAAGACATCGCAAAAAGAGACTGAAAAGAAATATCTTACAAATGTAGTCGAAATAACAATGTAACACTTACCATCTGTAGTAGTCACATCTGGTGCTAGAAAATTAGAAAATGAAAAATTTAAGATTGAAAGAAAGTGCAACAAAGCTAGAACGACAATTCTCTCAAACTATCATAAAAATATCGATGCAAGAATTACCATCTGTTGTAGTCACTTCTGGTGCTGAAAATTAAAAGATGCAAAATGTAAGGCTGAAAGAAATTGCAACAAAGTTACAACAACAATATTCTGCTGTGACAAATGTAGTCGAAATATTAATGTATGACATTCTATCCTAAGTACTTACTTATGGTGATAGAAAATTAAAAGATAACAAATAAAAATTAAGAAATTGCAACAAAGCTAGAATGACAATGCTCTGAAACTGCCATAAAAATAACGATGCAAGACTTACCATCTGTAGTAGTCGCTTCTGGTGCTGAAAATTAAAAGATGCAAAATGTAAGATTGGAAGAGATTGAAACAAATTTGGAAAGATAAAACTCTAAATTTGCGGTAATGGAACTATCGATGTTAAACGTACACACTGCAGTAGTTACTTCTGGTGCTGGAAGTTAAAACATACAAAAGTTAAGACAAAGACATCGGGACAAAGACAGAAAGAGAATACTCTACGAATGCAGTCGAAATAACAATGTAAGATTTACCATCTGTTGTAGTCTCTTCTGGTGCTAGAAAATTAAATGATGAAAAATGTAAGATTAAAAGAAAGCGCAATAAAGCTAGAACGACAATGCTCCCAAACTGTCATAAGAATAACGATGCAAGACTTACCATCTGTAGTAGTCACTTCTGGTGCTAGAAAATTAAAAGATGAAAAATGTCAGATTGAAAGAAAGTGCAAAAACGCTAAAACGACAATGCTCTCAAACTGTCATAAAAATAACGATGCAAGACTTACCATCGGTAGTAGTCACTTCTGGTGCTGAAAATTAAAAGATGCAAAATTTAAGATTGGAAGAAATTGAAACAAAGTTGGAACGAATAAACTCTAAAACTGTTGTAGTCGAACTATCGATGTTAAACGTACCAACTGTAGTAGTTGCTTCTCGTGCTAGAAGTTAAAACATACAAAAGTTAAGACAGAAAGACATCGCAAAAAAAGACAGAACGAGAATATCTTACAAATGTAGACGAAATAACAATGTAACACTTATTATAAGTAGTAGTAACTTCTTGTGCTAGAAAATTAAAAGATGAAAAATTTAAGATTGAAAGAAAGTGCAACAAAGCTAGAACGACAATTCTCTCAAACTATCATAAAAATATCGATGCAAGACTTACCATCTGTTGTAGTCACTTCTGGTGCTTAAAATTAAAAGATGCAAAATATAAGACTGAAAGAAATTGTAACAAAGCTACAACAACAATATTCTGCTGTTAAAAAAGAAGTCGAAATATTAATGTATGACATACTATCTGAAGTACTTACTTATGACGATAGAAAATTAAAAGATAACAAATAAAAATTAAGAAATTGCAACAAAGCTAGAATGACAATGCTCTCAAACTGCCATAAAAATAACGATGCAAGACTTACCATCTGTAGTAGTCGCTTCTGGTGCTGAAAATGTAAAGATGCAAAATGTAAGATTGGAAGAGATCGAAACAAATTTGGAAAGATAAAACTCTAAAACTGCGGTAATGGAACTATCGATGTTAAACGTACCAACTGTAGTAGTTGTTTCTGGTGCTAGAAGTTAAAACATACAAAAGTTAAGACAGAAAGACATCGCAAAAAAAGACAGAACAAGAATATCTTACAAATGTAGTCGAAATAACAATGTAACACTTACCATCTGTAGTAGTCAATTCTGGTGCTAGAAAATTAAAAGATGAAAAATGTAAGATTGAAAGAAAGTGCAACAAAGCTACAACAACAATCTTCTGCTGTGACAAATGTAGTCGAAATATTAATGTATGACATACTATTTGAAGTACTTACTTATGGTGATAGAAAATTAAAAGATAACAAATAAAAATTAAGAATATGCAACAAAGCTAGAATGACAATGCTCTCAAACTGCCATAAAAATAACCATGCAAGACTTACCATCTGTAGTAGCCACTTCTGGTGCTAGAAAATTAAAAGATGCAAAATGTAAGATTGGAAGAGATTCAAACAAATTTGGAACGATAAAACTCTAAAACTGCGGTAATGGAACTATCGATGTTAAACGTACCAACTGTAGTAGTTACTTCTGGTGCTGGAAGTTAAAACATACAAAAGTTAAGACAAAGACATCGGGACAAAGACAGAAAGCGAATACTCTACGAATGCAGTCGAAATAAGAATGTAAGATTTACCATCTGTTGTAGTCTCTTCTGGTGCTAGAAAATTAAATGATGAAAAATGTAAGATTGAAAGAAAGTGCAAAAAAGCTAGAACGACAATGCTCCCAAACTGTCATAAGAATAACGATGCAAGACTTACCATCTGTAGTAGTCACTTCTGGTGCAAGAAAATTAAAAGATGAAAAATGTCAGATTGAAAGAAAGTGCAAAAAAGCTAGAACGACAAAGCTCTCAAAGAAAGCTCTGGAAGAAATTGAAACAAAATTTGGAAAGATAATATTCTAAAACTGCATTAATCGAACTATCGATGATGTTAAACTTACCAACTGTAGTAGTTACTTCTGGTGCTGGAAGTTAAAACATACAAAAATTAAGACAAAGACATCGGGACAAAGAAAAAAAGAGAATACTCTACGAATACAGTCGAAATAACAATGTAAGATTTACCATCTGTTGTAGTCTCTTTTGGTGCTAGAAAATTAAATGATGAAAAATGTAAGATTGAAAGAAAGTGCAAAAAAGCTAGAACGACAATGCTCCCAAACTGTCATAAGAATAACGATGCAAGACTTACCATCGGTAGTAGTCACTTCTGGTGCTGAAAATTAAAAGATTCAAAATTTAAGATTGGAAGAAATTGAAACAAAGTTGGAACGATAAAACTCTAAAACTGTGGTAGTCGAACTATCGATGTTAAACGTACCAACCGTAGTAGATGCTTCTGGTGCTACAAGTTAAAACATACAACAGTTAAGACAGAAAGACATCGCAAAAAAAGACAGAACGAGAATATCTTACAAATGTAGTCGAAATAACAATGTAACACTTACCATCTGTAGTAGTCACTTCTGGTCCTAGAAAATTAAAAGATGAAAAATTTAAGATTGAAAGAAAGTGCAACAAAGCTAAAACGAAAATTCTCTCAAACTATCATAAAAATATCGATGCAAGACTTACCATCTGTTGTAGTCACTTCTGGTGCTGAAAATTAAAAGATGCAAAATGTAAGTCTGAAAGAAATTGCAACAAAGCTACAACAACAATCTTCTGCTGTGACAAATGTAGTCGAAATATTAATGTATGACATACTATCTGAAGTACTTACTTATGGTGATAGAAAATTAAAAGATAACAAATAAAAATTAAGAAATTGCAACAAAGCTAGAATGACAATGCTCTCAAACTGCCATAAAAATATCGATGCAAGACTTACCATCTGTTGTAGTCGCTTCTGGTGCTGAAAATTAAAAGATGCAAAATGTAAGATTGGAAGAGATTGAAACAAATTTCGAAAGATAAAACTCTAAAACTGCGGTAATGGAACTATCGATGTTAAACGTACCAACTGTAGTAGTTGCTTCTGGTGCTAGAAGTTAAAACATACAAAAGTTAAGACAGAAAGACCTCGCAAAAAAGACAGAACGAGAATATCTTACAAATGTAGTCGAAATAACAATGTAACACTTACCATCTGTAGTAGTCACTTCTGGTGCTAGAAAATTAAAAGATGAAAAATTTAAGATTCAAAGAAAGTGCAACAAAGCTAGAACGAAAATTCTCTCAAACTATCATAAAATATCGAAGCAAGACTTACCATCTGTTGTAGTCACTTCTGGTGCTGAAAATTAAAAGATGCAAAATGTAAGTCTGAAAGAAATTGCAACAAAGCTACAACAACAATCTTCTGCTGTGACGAATGTAGTCGAAATATTAATGTATGACATACTATTTGAAGTACTTACTTATGGTGATAGAAAATTTAAAGATAACAAATAAAAATTAAGAATATGCAAGAAAGCTAGAATGACAATGCTCTCAAACTGCCATAAAAATAACGATGCAAGACTTACCATCTGTAGTAGCCACTTCTGGTGCTAGAAAATTAAAAGATGAAAAATGTCAGATTGAAAGAAAGTTCAAAAAAGCTAGAACTACAATGCTCTCAAACTGCAATAAAAATAACGATACAAGACTTACCATCTGTAGTAGTCGCTTCTGGTGTTGAAAATTAAAAGATGCAAAATGTAAGATTGGAAGAGATTGAAACAAATTTGGAAAGATAAAACTCTAAAACTGCGGTAATGGAACTATCGATGTTAAACGTACCAACTGTAGTAGTTACTTCTGGTGCTGGAAGTTGAAACATACAAAAGTTAAGACAAAGACATCGGGACAAAGACAGAAAGAGAATACTCTACGAATGCAGTCGAAATAACAATGTAAGATTTACCATCTGTTGTAGTCTCTTCTGGTGCTAGAAAATTAAATGTCGAAAAATGTAAGATTGAAAGAAAGTGCAAAAAAGCTAGAACGACAATGCTCCCAAACTGTCATAAGAATAACGATGCAAGACTTACCATCTGTAGTAGTCACTTCTGGTGCTAGAAAATTAAAAGATGAAAAATTTAAGATTGAAAGAAAGTGCAACAAAGCTACAACGACAATTCTCTCAAACTATCATAAAAATAACGATGCAAGACTTACCATCGGTAGTAGTCACTTCTGGTGCTGAAAATTAAAAGATGCAAAATTTAAGATTGGAAGAAATTGAAACAAAGTTGGAACGAATAAACTCTAAAACTTTTGTAGTCGAACTATCGATGTTAAACGTACCAACTGTAGTAGTTGCTTCTGGTGCTAGAAGTTAAAACATACAAAAGTTAAGACAGAAAGACATCGCAAAAAAAGACAGAACGAGAATATCTTACAAATGTAGACGAAATAACAATATAACACTTATCATAAGTAGTAGTAACTTCTTGTGCTAGAAAATTAAAAGATGAAAAATTTAAGATTGAAAGAAAGTGCAACAAAGCTAGAACGACAATTCTCTCAAACTATCATAAAAATATCGATGCAAGACTTACCATCTGTTGTAGTCACTTCTGGTGCTTAAAATTAAAAGATGCAAAATATAAGACTGAAAGAAATTGTAACAAAGCTACAACAACAATATTCTGCTGTTAAAAAAGAAGTCGAAATATTAATGTATGACATACTATCTGAAGTACTTACTTATGACGATAGAAAATTAAAAGATAACAAATAAAAATTAAGAAATTGCAACGAGGCTAGAATGACAATGCTCTCAAACTGCCATAAAAATAACGATGCAAGACTTACCATCTGTAGTAGTCGCTTCTGGTGCTGAAAATGTAAAGATGCAAAATGTAAGATTGGAAGAGATCGAAACAAATTTGGAAAGATAAAACTCTAAAACTACGGTAATGGAACTATCGATGTTAAACGTACCAACTGTAGTAGTTGTTTCTGGTGCTAGAAGTTAAAACATACAAAAGTTAAGACAGAAAGACATCGCAAAAAAAGACAGAACAAGAATATCTTACAAATGTAGTCGAAATAACAATGTAACACTTACCATCTGTAGTAGTCAATTCTGGTGCTAGAAAATTAAAAGATGAAAAATGTAAGATTGAAAGAAAGTGCAACAAAGCTACAACAACAATCTTCTGCTGTGACAAATGTAGTCGAAATATTAATGTATGACATACTATTTGAAGTACTTACTTATGGTGATAGAAAATTTAAAGATAACAAATAAAAATTAAGAATATGCAACAAAGCTAGAATGACAATGCTCTCAAACTGCCATAAAAATAACGATGCAAGACTTACCATCTGTAGTAGCCACTTCTGGTGCTAGAAAATTAAAAGATGCAAAATGTAAGATTGGAAGAGATTAAAACAAATTTGGAACGATAAAACTCTAAAACTGCGGTAATGGAACTATCGATGTTAAACGTACCAACTGTAGTAGTTACTTCTGGTGCTGGAAGTTAAAACATACAAAAGTTAAGACAAAGACATCGGGACAAAGACAGAAAGCGAATACTCTACGAATGCAGTCGAAATAAGAATGTAAGATTTACCATCTGTTGTAGTCTCTTCTGGTGCTAGAAAATTAAATGATGAAAAATGTAAGATTGAAAGAAAGTGCAAAAAAGCTAGAACGACAATGCTCTCAAAGAAAGCTCTGGAAGAAATTGAAACAAAATTTGGAAAGATAATATTCTAAAACTGCATTAATCGAACTATCGATGATGTTAAACTTACCAACTGTAGTAGTTACTTCTGGTGCTGGAAGTTAAAACATACAAAAATTAAGACAAAGACATCAGGACAAAGAAAAACAGAGAATACTCTAAGAATACAGTCGAAATAACAATGTAAGATTTACCATCTGTTGTAGTCTCTTTTGGTGCTAGAAAATTAAATGATGAAAAATGTAAGATTGAAAGAAAGTGCAAAAAAGCTAGAACGACAATGCTCCCAAACTGTCATAAGAATAACGATGCAAGACTTACCATCGGTAGTAGTCACTTCTGGTGCTGAAAATTAAAAGATTCAAAATTTAAGATTGGAAGAAATTGAAACAAAGTTGGAACGATAAAACTCTAAAACTGTGGTAGTCGAACTATCGATGTTAAACGTACCAACTGTAGTAGATGCTTCTGGTGCTACAAGTTAAAACATACAACAGTTAAGACAGAAAGACATCGCAAAAAAAGACAGAACGAGAATATCTTACAAATGTAGTCGAAATAACAATGTAACACTTACCATCTGTAGTAGTCAATTCTGGTCCTAGAAAATTAAAAGATGAAAAATTTAAGATTGAAAGAAAGTGCAACAAAGCTAGAACGAAAATTCTCTCAAA
This sequence comes from Blastomussa wellsi, assembly GCA_947652115.1. Taxonomy (NCBI): domain Eukaryota; kingdom Metazoa; phylum Cnidaria; class Anthozoa; order Scleractinia; family Plerogyridae; genus Blastomussa; species Blastomussa wellsi. The sequence continues at coordinate 24,527,500 of OX393564.1, forward strand.
CTATCATAAAAATATCGATGCAAGACTTACCATCTGTTGTAGTCACTTCTGGTGCTGAAAATTAAAAGATGCAAAATGTAAGTCTGAAAGAAATTGCAACAAAGCTACAACAACAATCTTCTGCTGTGACAAATGTAGTCGAAATATTAATGTATGACATACTATCTGAAGTACTTACTTATGGTGATAGAAAATTAAAAGATAACAAATAAAAATTAAGAAATTGCAACAAAGCTAGAATGACAATGCTCTCAAACTGCCATAAAAATATCGATGCAAGACTTACCATCTGTTGTAGTCGCTTCTGGTGCTGAAAATTAAAAGATGCAAAATGTAAGATTGGAAGAGATTGAAACAAATTTGGAAAGATAAAACTCTAAAACTGCGGTAATGGAACTATCGATGTTAAACGTACCAACTGTAGTAGTTGCTTCTGGTGCTAGAAGTTAAAACATACAAAAGTTAAGACAGAAAGACCTCGCAAAAAAGACAGAACGAGAATATCTTACAAATGTAGTCGAAATAACAATGTAACACTTACCATCTGTAGTAGTCACTTCTGGTGCTAGAAAATTAAAAGATGAAAAATTTAAGATTCAAAGAAAGTGCAACAAAGCTAGAACGACAATTCTCTCAAACTATCATAAAATATCGAAGCAAGACTTACCATCTGTTGTAGTCACTTCTGGTGCTGAAAATTAAAAGATGCAAAATGTAAGTCTGAAAGAAATTGCAACAACGCTACAACAACAATCTTCTGCTGTGACGAATGTCGTCGAAATATTAATGTATGACATACTATTTGAAGTACTTACTTATGGTGATAGAAAATTTAAAGATAACAAACAAAAATTAAGAATATGCAAGAAAGCTAGAATGACAATGCTCTCAAACTGCCATAAAAATAACGATGCAAGACTTACCATCTGTAGTAGCCACTTCTGGTGCTAGAAAATTAAAAGATGAAAAATGTCAGATTGAAAGAAAGTGCAAAAAAGCTAGAACTACAATGCTCTCAAACTGCAATAAAAATAACGATACAAGACTTACCATCTGTAGTAGTCGCTTCTGGTGATGAAAATTAAAAGATGCAAAATGTAAGATTGGAAGAGATTGAAACAAATTTGGAAAGATAAAACTCTAAAACTGCGGTAATGGAACTATCGATGTTAAACGTACCAACTGTAGTAGTTACTTCTGGTGCTGGAAGTTGAAACATACAAAAGTTAAGACAAAGACATCGGGACAAAGACAGAAAGAGAATACTCTACGAATGCAGTCGAAATAACAATGTAAGATTTACCATCTGTTGTAGTCTCTTCTGGTGCAAGAAAATTAAATAATGAAAAATGTAAGATTGAAAGAAAGTGCAAAAAAGCTAGAACGACAATGCTCCCAAACTGTCATAAGAATAACGATGCAAGACTTACCATCTGTAGTAGTCACTTCTGGTGCTAGAAAATTAAAAGATGAAAAATTTAAGATTGAAAGAAAGTGCAACAAAGCTACAACGACAATTCTCTCAAACTATCATAAAAATATCGATGCAAGACTTACCATCGGTAGTAGTCACTTCTGGTGCTGAAAATTAAAAGATTCAAAATTTAAGATTGGAAGAAATTGAAACAAAGTTGGAACGATAAAACTCTAAAACTGTGGTAGTCGAACTATCGATGTTAAACGTACCAACTGTAGTAGATGCTTCTGGTGCTACAAGTTAAAACATACAACAGTTAAGACAGAAAGACATCGCAAAAAAAGACAGAACGAGAATATCTTACAAATGTAGTCGAAATAACAATGTAACACTTACCATCTGTAGTAGTCACTTCTGGTCCTAGAAAATTAAAAGATGAAAAATTTAAGATTGAAAGAATGTGCAACAAAGCTAGAACGAAAATTCTCTCAAACTATCATAAAAATATCGATGCAAGACTTACCATCTGTTGTAGTCACTTCTGGTGCTGAAAATTAAAAGATGCAAAATGTAAGTCTGAAAGAAATTGCAACAAAGCTACAACAACAATCTTCTGCTGTGACAAATGTAGTCGAAATATTAATGTATGACATACTATCTGAAGTACTTACTTATGGTGATAGAAAATTTAAAGATAACAAACAAAAATTAAGAATATGCAAGAAAGCTAGAATGACAATGCTCTCAAACTGCCATTAAAAAAACGATGCAAGACTTACCATCTGTAGTAGCCACTTCTGGTGCTAGAAAATTAAAAGATAAAAAATGTCAGATTGAAAGAAAGTGCAAAAAAGCTAGAACTACAATGCTCTCAAACTGCAATAAAAATAACGATACAAGACTTACCATCTGTAGTAGTCGCTTCTGGTGATGAAAATTAAAAGATGCAAAATGTAAGATTGGAAGAGATTGAAACAAATTTGGAAAGATAAAACTCTAAAACTGCGGTAATGGAACTATCGATGTTAAACGTACCAACTGTAGTAGTTACTTCTGGTGCTGGAAGTTGAAACATACAAAAGTTAAGACAAAGACATCGGGACAAAGACAGAAAGAGAATACTCTACGAATGCAGTCGAAATAACAATGTAAGATTTACCATCTGTTGTAGTCTCTTCTGGTGCTAGAAAATTAAATGATGAAAAATGTAAGATTGAAAGAAAGTGCAAAAAAGCTAGAACGACAATGCTCCCAAACTGTCATAAGAATAACGATGCAAGACTTACCATCTGTAGTAGTCACTTCTGGTCCTAGAAAATTAAAAGATGAAAAATTTAAGATTGAAAGAAAGTGCAACAAAGCTAGAACGACAATTCTCTCAAACTATCATAAAAATATCGATGCAAGACTTACCATCTGTTGTAGTCACTTCTGGTGCTGAAAATTAAAGGATGCAAAATGTAAGTCTGAAAGAAATTGCAACAAAGCTACAACAACAATCTTCTGCTGTGACAAATGTAGTCGAAATATTAATGTATGACATACTATCTGAAGTACTTAATTATGGTGAAAGAAAATTAAAAGATAAAAAATAAAAATTAAGAATATGCAACAAAGCGAGAATGACAATGCTCTCAAACTGCCATAAAAATAACAATGTAACACTTACCATCTGTAGTAGCCACTTCTGGTGCTAGAAAATTAAAAGATAAAAAATAAAAATTAAGAAATTGCAGCAAAGCTAGAACGACACTGCTGTCAAACTGTCATAAAAATATCGATGCAAGACTTACCATCTGTAGTAGTCACTTCTGGTGCTGAAAATTAAAAGAACAAAATTTAAGATTCGAAGAATTTGAAACAAACTTGGAAAGATAAAACTCTAAAACTGCGGTGATGGAACTATCGATGTTAAACGTACCAACTGTAGTAGTTACTTCTGGTGCTGGAAGTTAAAACATACAAAAGTTAAAACAAAGACATCGCAGCAAAGACAGAACCAGAATACTCTACGAATGCCGTCGAAATAACAATGTAAGACTTACCATCTGTTGTAGTCTCTTCTGGTGCTAGAAAATTATAAAACTAAAATTTAAGATTGAACGAAATTGCAACAAACCTGGAGCGACAATGCTCCCAAACTGTCATAAAAATATCAATGCAAGTCTTACCATCCGCTGTAGTCTCCTCTGGTGCTACAAAATTAAAAGATGAAAAATGTAAGATTGGGAGAAAGTGCAAAAAAGCTAGAATGACAATGCTCTCAAACTGTCATAAAAATAACGATGCAAGACTTACCATCTGTAGTAGTCACTTCTGGTGCTGAAAATTAAAAGATGAACAATTTAAGATTGAAAGAAAGTGCAACAAAGCTACAACGACAATTCTCTCAAACTATCATAAAAATATCGATGCAAGACTTACCATCTGTTGTAGTCACTTCTGGTGCTGAAAATTAAAGGATGCAAAATGTAAGTCTGAAAGAAATTGCAACAAAGCTACAACAACAATCTTCTGCTGTGACAAATGTAGTCCAAATATTAATGTATGACATACTATCTGAAGTACTTACTTATGGTGATAGCAAATTAAACGATAAAAAATAAAAATTAAGAATATGCAACAAAGCTAGAACGACAATGCTCCCAAACTGTCATAAGAATAACGATGCAAGACTTACCATCTGTAGTAGTCACTTCTTGTTCTAGAAAATTAAAAGAACAAAATTTAAGATTCGAAGAATTTGAAACCAACTTGGAAAGATAAAACTCTAAAACTGCGGTAATGGTACTATCTATGTTAAACGTACCAACTGTAGTAGTTACTTCTGGTGCTGGAAGTTAAAACATACAAAAGTTAAAACAAAGACATCGCAGCAAAGACAGAACCAGAATACTCTACGAATGCCGTCGAAATAACAATGTGAGATTTACCATTTGTTGTAGTCTCTTCTGGTGCTAGAAAATTATAAAACTAAAATTTAAGATTGAACGAAATTGCAACAAACCTGGAGCGACAATGCTCCCAAACTGTCATAAAAATATCAATGCAAGTCTTACCATCCGCTGTAGTCTCCTCTGGTGCTACAAAATTAAAAGATGAAAAATGTAAGATTGGGAGAAAGTGCAAAAAAGCTAGAATGACAATGCTATCAAACTGTCATAAAAATAACGATGCCAGACTTACCATCGGTAGTAGTCACTTCTGGTGCTGAAAATTAAAAGATGCAAAATGTAAGATTGGAAGAAATTGAAACAAATTTGGAAAGATAATATTCTAAAACTGCATTAATCGAACTATCGATGATGTTACACTTACCAACTGTGGTAGTTACTTCTGGTGCTGGAAGTTAAAACATACAAAAGTTAAGACAGAAAGACATCGCAACAAACACAGAACGAGAACACTCTACGAATGTAGTCGAAACATCAATGCTAGATTTACCATCTGTTGTAGTCTCTTCCGGTGCTAGAAAATTAAAAGATGAAAAATGTAAGATTGAAAGAAAGTGCAAAAAAGCTCGAACGACAATGCTTTAAAACTGTCATAAGAATAACGATGCAAGACTTACCATCGGTAGTAGTCACTTCTGGTGCTGAAAATTAAAAGATGCAAAATGTAAGACTGAAAGAAATTGCAACAAAGCTACAACGACAATATTCTACTGTGACAAATGTAGTCGAAATATTAATGTATGACATACTATCTGAAGTACTTACTACTGGTGATAGAAAATTAAAAGATAACAAATAAAAATTAAGAAATGGCAACATAGCTAGAACGACACTGCTCTCAAACTGTCATAAAAATATCGATGCAAGACTTACCATCTGTAGTAGTCACTTCTGGTGCTTAAAATTAAAAGATGCAAAATGTGAGATTGGAAGAATTTGAAACAAACTTGGAAAGATCAAACTCTAAAACTGCGGTAATGGAACTATCGATGTTAAACGTGCCAACTGTAGTAGTTGTTTCTGGTGCTAGAAGTTAAAACATACAAAAGTTAAGACAGAAAGACATCGCAAAAAAAGACAGAAAGATAATACTCTACGAATGTAGTCGAAATTAAATATCAGTGCTAGATTTTTACCATCTGTTGTAGTCTCTTCTGGTAATAGAAAATTAAAAGATTAAAAATGTAAGATTGAAAGAAAGTGCAACAAAGCTAGAACGGCAATGCTCTCGAACTGTAATAAAACTATCGATGCAAGACTAAAGTTAAGATAAAACATTTTAAAGTTAAGATAAAAAGACATTGCCACAAAGCTAGAACGAGAATACTCTACGAAAGTAGTCGAAATGACAATGTAAGACTTACCATCTGTGGTAGTCACTTCTGGTGCTAGAAAATTAGAAGATTAAAAATGTAAGATTTGAAGAATTTGAAACAAACTTGGAAAGATAAAACTCTAAAACTGTGGTAATGGAACTATCTATGTTAAACGTACCAACTGTAGTAGTTGCTTCTGGTGCTGGAAGTTAAAACATACAAAAGTTAAGACAGAAAGACATCGCAACAAAGACAGAACGAGAATACTCTACGAATGTAGTCGAAAAATCAATGCTAGATTTACCATATGTTGTAGTCTCTTCTGGTGCTAGAAAATTAAAAGATGAAAAATTTAAGATTGAAAGAAAGTGCAAAATGCTCTCAAACTGTCATAAGAATAACGATACAAGACTTACCATCTGCAGTAGTCACTTCTGGAGCTGAAAATTAAAAGATGAAAAATTTAAGATTGAAAGAAAGTGCAAAATGCTCTCAAACTGTCATAAGAATAACGATGCAAGATTTACCATCTGTAGTAGTCACTTCTGGTGCTAAAAAATTAAAAGATAACAAATAAAAATTAAGAAATTGCAACAAAGCTAGAACGACACTGCTGTCAAACTGTCATAAAAATATCGATGCAAGATTTACCATCTGTTGTAGTCACTTCTGGTGCTGAAAATTAAAAGATGCAAAATGTAAGACTGAAAGAAATTGCAACAAAGCTACAACGACAATATTCTACTGTGACCAATGTAGTCGAAATATTAATGTATGACAAACTATCTGAAGTACTTACTACTGGTGATTGGTTTAAAAGATTACAAATAAAAATTAAGAAATGGCAACAAAGCTAGAACGACACTGCTCTCAAACTGTCATAAAAATATCGATGCAAGACTTACCATCTGTTGTAGTCTCTTCTGGTGCTAGAAAATTATATAATGAAAATGTAAGATTGAACGAAATGCAAGAAACATGGAACGACAATGCTCCCAAACTGTCATAAAAATATCAATGCAAGACTTACCATCCGTTGTAGTCTCCTCTGGTGCTAGAAAATTAAAAGATGAAAAACGTAAAATTTAAAGAAAGTGCAAAAAAGCTAGAATGACAATGCACTCAGACTGTCATAAAAATAACGATGCAAGACTTACCATCGGTAGTAGTCACTTCTGGTGCTGAAAATTAAAAGATGCAAAATTTAAGATTGTAAGAAATTGACACAAAGTTTGAATGATAATACTCTAAAACTACGGTAATGGAACTATCGATGTTAAACGTACCAACTGTACTAGTTACTTTTGGTCCTGGAAGTTAAAACATACAAAACTTAACACAAAGACATCGCAACAAAAACAGAACCAAAATACTCTACGAATGCAGTCGAAATAACCATGTAAGATTTACCATCTGTTGTAGTCTCTTCTGGTGCTAGAAAATTATAAAATGAAAATGTAAGATTGAACGAAATTGCAACAAACCTGGAGCGACAATGCTCCCAAACTGTCATAAAAATATCGATGCAAGACTTACCATCTGTAGTAGTCACTTCTGGTGCTGAAAATTAAAAGATACAAAATGTAAGATATAAAGAAAGTCAAGAAAAGCTCGAACGAGAATGCTCTAAAACTGTCATAAGAATAATGATGCAAGACTTACCATCGGTAGTAGTCACCACTGGTACTAGAAAATTAAAAGATGAAAAATGTAAGATTGGAAGAATTTGAAACAAACTTGGAAAGATAAAACTCTAAAACTGTGGTAGTCGAACTATCGATGTTAAACGTACCAACGGTAGTAGTTACTTCCGGTGCTGGAAGTTAAAACATACAAAATTTAAGACAGAAAGACATCGCAACAAAGACAGAACGAGAATACTCTACGAATGTAGTCGAAAAATCAATGCTAGATTTACCATATGTTGTAGTCTCTTCTGGTGCTAGAAAATTAAAAGATGAAAAATTTAAGATTGAAAGAAAGTGCAAAATGCTCTCAAACTGTCATAAGAATAACGATGCACGATTTACCATCTGTAGTAGTCACTTCTGGTGCTAGAAAATTAAAAGATAACAAATAAAAATTAAGAAATTGCAACAAAGCTAGAACGACACTGTTGTCAAACTGTCATAAAAATATCGATGCAAGATTTACCATCTGTTGTAGTCACTTCTGGTGCTGAAAATTAAAAGATGCAAAATGTAAGACTGAACGAAATTGCAACAAAGCTACAACGACAATATTCTACTGTGACAAATGTAGTCGAAATATTAATGTATGACAAACTATCTGAAGTACTTACTACTGGTGATTGGTGTAAAAGATTACAAATAAAAATTAAGAAATGGCAACAAAGCTAGAACGACACTGCTCTCAAACTGTCATAAAAATATCGATGCAAGACTTACCATCTGTTTTAGTCTCTTCTGGTGCTAGAAAATTAAAAGATGCAAAATGTGAGATTGGAAGAATTTGAAACAAACTTGGAAAGATCAAACTCTAAAACTGCGGTAATGGAACTATCTATGTTAAACGTACCAACTGTAGTAGTTACTTCTTGAGCTGGAAGTCAAAAAATAGAAAAGTTTAGACAAAGACATCGCAACAAAGACAGAAGGAGAATACTCTACGAATGTAGTCGAAATATCAGTGCTAGATTTGCCATCTGTTCTAGTCTCTTCTGGTATTAGAAAATTAAAAGATGAAAGAAAGTGCACAACGCTAGAACGGCAATGCTCTCAAACTGTCGATGCAAGACTTACCATCTGTAATAGTCACGTCTGGTGCTGAAAATTAAATGAACGAAATTTAAGATTGGAAGAAATTGAAACAAAGTTGGAACGGTAAAACTCTAAAACTACTGTAATGGAACTATCGATGTTAAACGTACCAACTGTAGTGGTTATTTCTGGTGCTGGAAGTTAAAACATAAAAAAGTTAAGACAAAAGAAATCGCAACAAAGACAGAACGAGAATACTCTACCAATGCAGTCGAAATGACAATGTAAGATTTACCATCTGTTGTAGTCTCTTCTGGTGCTAGAAAATTATAAATTGAAAATGTAAGATTGAACGAAATTGCAACAAACCTAAAGCGACAATGCTCCCAAACTGTCATAAAAATATCAATGCAAGTCCTACCATCCGTTGTAGTCTCCTCTGGTGCTAGAAAATTAAAAGATGAAAAATGTAAGATTGAAAGAAAGTTTAGATTTAAAGAAATGCCACAAAATTTAAAACGTAAGAAACCCAAACTTAAGTTTTGTCATTAATGTTATACTTACCATCTGTAGTAGTTACGTCTGGTGCTGGAAAGAGAAAACATAAAAGTTATGATTCCTGTAGTAGGTATTTGTGGCTCCTAGTAATTAGATTATATCGAGCTCGCTAAAACAATGACAAGTAATCTGAATTTTTTCAGACTTACCATCCGTCGTAGTTTTCTCTGGTACTGGAAATGAAACCACACAAAATGAAATGTAAAGCCGTCAATTTAAAATGAAATACAAATGCTTAAAAATTTCAAATGTTGATAAACATACCATCTGTAGTAGCTTTTATTTGAGCTGCAACTGAAAATGTTACGAATGATAACATTAATTGAGAGGTGCGTTTGGCAAAGACAATAAATTTACAAAACTTTAAGGGGCACTTTTGTAAAGCGGCTTGCCATCTGTGCTAGGTATCTCTGTATAAAGAAGGACTAACTTACAAAATTACCATCTCTAGTAGCTATAGCAATATAGCTTGCAATATCTGTAATGTAAAATCTGATTGATCGCAGTAGATGTAAGTGAGTGTCGAAGAAGTTAGTTACTAAGTTTTAATTAGTTATAGATTCCTTTTTATTCACTTAACGTTTTTGTGTTTTGGAAGTTGGACCCTTCTGTAAAGTACTTTGGAGTGAAGTAGGCATCCTCAATAAACATTTGCTATTAACACTTACAAGTCATACTTGTGTTAGACTTACCATCTGTTTTAGATATCTCTGGAAGTGAAAGAAAACCGAAATAGTAAGATTCAGGCAAATAGGATGTGGCAAAAATTCTTGTTAAAACGTAATTAACGTACCGACTGTTCGTGTTGTTATTTGCGCCTTTTCTGCTAAAAATGAAACATCATAACAGGTCAGTTTTAAGGAGGAGGAAAATTGAAAGGACGAATAAAAAGTTCTAAGTGACTCACCTACTGTAGTAGTTATCTCAGGTGCTGGAAAATAAAAAAGCTTGAAAGAATTAGATTCAGGTAATATCAATAAAATAGGAAGGAAAATAAAACAATTCTTTATAAAATAACCAATGAACTTACCGTGTGTGGTACTTATTTTTTCTCCTAAAACTGAAATATCAAAAAGCATAAGTTCAAAAACAAGATACCATAAAACAAGGGCATCAACAACTGAAACAGTTTTAAATAACAACGACGTTACACATACCATCTGTAGTAGTTACTTCTGGTGCTGGAAATTAAAACGTATAGAGAATTAGCAACGGTAAGAAAATCAAATGTAAAACTATGATAAGTCGAAGCTACAATTATCATCTGTAGTAAGTATTTCTGGTGCTACAAAAATGAAAAAGTTTAAAAGACTCAATTTAAAAATCGACCGTCGTTACTTACCAACTGTAACGGTTATTTCTGGCGCTGTAAAGAAAAAGGCATGAGAGAGACGATTGAAAGAAAAGGTAATCTTAGAACGACAAAAACTAAAATTACATCATCAGTATTACACATACCATCTGTAGTAATCTCTGGTGCTGGAAAAATAAGAAAGATGGAAAAAAAAGATAAAATAAAAACGGAAATAGGAACGATTTCAAACGCTAACAGTGTTTTCAAGATTTCCCCACCTGCGTCGATCAAAGTCTGCTTGGAAAATATTAATGCAATAGAAACGAGTACAAATAACAGATTTAAAAGAGCTTACCATCCAGGAGTTAGAGAAAGATTTTAAATATATAATTTTGAATGTTTAAATCCAGACACATTTGACGTTTTAAAGCAACTGCTAAAACTACGCGCTAAATTAGTAGCAAAATTTTCATGATAAAGAAACGTATATCTAGACGCATTAAAGAAAAACGTACCAGCTGTAGTAGCAATTTCTAAAATAATTATGTTTTCATCAATTTTATACTTACAATTTATAGTAGTTATTTCTAGCATTAAATTAATAGCAATAAAAATAAAATATGAAAAAAACCTAAATCTATTTCTAATAAAATTGCAATTATACAACATACCACCTGTTGTAGAAACCTCCGGTGCTGTAAAAAAGGTAAGTAGGATTAAATAGAATTGTAATAATTACCCAAGTAACAAAATATTAGTAGTTATAATTTTCTCGACTGGAAAAAAATAGACAAAATATATAAGGTCATAAGAAAAAACAGTAAATAAGTACAATAGATCTAAAACAAAGCCGGTAACATAACATAGAGGTTGCACTTACATTCTGCAGTAGTTGTTTCTGGTGCTGGAAAAAGAGCAAGAAATAAATAATGAAGATAATAGCAATAAAATTAAAGCCAAGTAACCACAACAGTTTAAAGAAACGTTAACGGTAAATTCTAACCATCTGTAGTACTAACAAGGCATAAAAAAGAAAAATAATAGTAGATATAATAGTAGAATAATAGTAGATATTTCGGTTGCTGGAAAAGTAAAAGTCGCCAAGTAAACGTTTTACATCAAGGATAATAGCATTAATAACAGTAGCATTAACAACGAGAAAACTTAAAAAGTTCGAATAACATCAACATCGTTCTTACCAACTGTAGAAGGTATTGCTGGTGCTTGGAAATAAGTAAATAAAAGGCAAGAAAGATGAGAAAAATACAATTTTAGAAACGTTAACATTATAATCAGTATCTATAGTAGTTATTTTAATTGATGAAAAAGGAAAGTAATAGCCATAAAATTTTGAGAGAATGCCTTAAACTAATCAATGTTACGTTGGACTTACCAGGTCCTGGGAGAAATCAAATATAAGATGGAAATAATAGCACAGAATTTGAATGAAAAAACTTAATCTATTACTAGTAGAACTAAAGATAAACTTACCATCTGTGGTAGTTATTTCTGGTTCTGTATAAGAAAAAGTACGAACTATTAGTAATATAAAAAAGAATGGGAAATCAAATAGCTCTTTAGTTGCATAAGTGATTTCTGTTAACATTAAAAATACACCTACCATCGGTAGTTGTGATCTCCGGTGCTGCGAATGAAAAAGTAAAACAATTAGATAAAACATATTTCAATAAAGGCAATAAGTTTCCATGGAAGTCCATCAAACGCAGTTTCTAGCACAATTAATGTTAAACTTGCCATATGTAGTATTTGCTTCTGGTGATGGAAACCAGATACAAAAACTTTTATTAGAGTAAAAACAATAAAATTTGAATAAGGATAAAAAAACTCGGGTATTTACCAGCTGCTAGTTATCTCTTGTGCTGACGCTATTTCAATTCTAGTGACATCAGTGCTATACTTACATTCTGTAGTAGTCTTTTTTGGAGCTGAGAGAGAAAACATATGAAAAATAAGACAATTATTCTAATAACAGCAACACAAGGAAAGCTAAAAAACTAATGAAAACTATTTCAAGTAATATTTTAGGTTGCGCTTATTGCATGACGTATTTATTTCTATTTCTGTTTCTTGGAATAACAAAAAGTATAAAAGATAAAATTTGAAAACAAAACTAGAAAATCTGTAGTAGCTACTACAAAAAATAGCTAGAAAATAACAAAAAGATTCAAATAAGGAAAACGATAGACTTGATGGAAATTGGAAAGAAAAATTCACCAGACAGGTTATTGACGTTTCCATGGCGACAGTTTTTTGCTAGGTGTAATTTTCCCAATTAGGAATTTTCATGTTTTTATTAATTTAAGTTACTTTTATTGCAGTTACTTTTACATCTTTTCTTCATTTTAACTACTTTTCGGTAGTTCGGTAGAAAAAGTCAAGAAATCTCAGATGGCTGTTTGGTTATCATGACGTAATTATCGCGTAATATCATCCCACGTCGCCTATCTCAAAAGACAGATTTTTGGACGTAATGTATATCCTCTACGTTTTATTGCCTAAAGTAAGATAAACTGCACTAACCATCAGTAGTGGTTACTTCTTGTGCTGGAAAGGAAAAACAATAACAAAAAATAAGTAAAAGAGCACTAAAACAAGACAAAAATACACGAGCGAAATACACAACTGTTTCAAGTAACATAATCATAAACTCACCAACTGTAGTTGGTACTTGTGGTGCTGGAAATGATACACAATAAAACACAAGATCAACAGAAATCATTTATGAGAACGAAAAACAAGAAAGGTTTAATTAAGATAAACGATAGACTTACCATCTGTAGTTGTTACTTCTGGTGCTGAAAAACAAAAAAAAGGGTAAAATAAGAACAAAACACAAAAAAGTTCCATGTAAGATGCGACAAACTTATCATCACTAGTTGTTACTTCTGGTGCTGATAAACAAATTAAAATAGAAATAAAATAAGAACAAAATTATACAAAAAATCCATTTAAGATAAACGACAAACTTACGATCAGTAGTGGTTACTTCTGGTGCTTGAAAGGAAGTAAAAAGTCATAAAGTAGTAACGAAATACGAGAAAGTATCAAGTAAGATAAAGTCGATAAACGAAACATCGGTTACCATCTAGTTTGGTTACTTTCGGTAGTGGAAATGAATAACGATAAACGACAAGATAAAGAAAAATGTAATTAAAATAAGAACAAGCTGCAAAAAGGTTTCAAAAAAAGAGAAACTACGTACTTACCATATGTTGTGGTTTTTTCTGGTGCTGGAAAAGAAAAAATAAAAAACAAGATAAACAAAACCAACATTAACATAAGAACGAGTTACAAAAATGGTGCAAGTAACAGAAATAACAGACTTACCATCTTTAGCAGTTACTATTGGTGCTGAAAATGATAAAAATGATATTAAAATAAGAGCGAAATACAAATAACTGATAGTAAGATAACTGATAGACTTACCATATGTAGTGGTTTCTTGTGGTGCTGAAAAAGAAAAAAATTAAGAAAACCAACATTAAAACAAGAAGTTGGGAGCTTCTCGGCTAATTTATGTTAGTGTTTTCTTTTTTTCAAGGAAAGAAATGGAAGACCTTTGCATAATTTTTAGGTCATATATTTTTCTTCATAAGTAGCTATTTAAGTTTCTTTAAGGGAATTAACTGGGCATCGGCATGTCGGTATGTGTCATTGTCTAGTTTAGTATTAAAAACGAAAGAGTAATTTTTTATTGTAAATAGTGTAATTAGTCGTAGTACCGTATTGTTAATAGTGTAATGTAGCTTGTAGTAATGTATAAGTAGTGTAAGTGGTGTTTGTGAATTGCAAATAAAAAAAATAAAAAAAAACCTTAAAACGAGAACGAGATACAAAAAAGTTAAAGGTATTAAATAATAATCGTTATAATAATAATAACAATAACGATAATAATATAATAATAATAATAATAATAATAATAATCTTTTTACTTTGTAGAGCGCGTAGTGTTTGACGTAATGATCTACGTGCTTCACATAGAGTGGATAAAAAACATAAATGACATACTTAAGATAAACGATAAGATTACCTTCTGTGGTAATTACTTCTGGTGCTGGAAATTAAAAAACAATAAACGAGAATATAATAGAAATATCATTAACACTAATACAAAATACAAAAAAGTATCAGTAGTTATTTTTGGTACTGGAAGAGAAAAGCAATAAAAGACAAGCTAAACAAGATGAGTGCTAAAAATTCAAGTAATCTATATTATAGACTTGCCATCTGTAGTGGTTAATTCTGGTGCTGGAAATGAAAAACAGTGAAACAAAATATAAACAAAACTAACATAAGACTAAGAAAGAAATGCTTCAAGTACAATACAATACAATACAATAGTTTATTAAACTCTTCCCAGAGGGGCTTTTCAGAGCTTAAGTATCTAACTAAAAATCTATCTAATAATTACAATGCAATGTAAAATATAGAATAAAATTTACAATGAGTTAAAACAAATTAATGTATCAAAAATTACAAGACATGTTAAGTAATTATAAGACATGTTAAGTAATTATAAGATAAGGGGTAGTCTTACCATTTGTAGTTATTTCTGGTGCTGGAAATAAAAAACAATAGAACACAAAATAAACGAAATAGCATTCAAAGACGAACGAAACACAAAAAGGTTACAAGTACGATAAATGATAGAGTTACCATCAGTTGTAGGTACTTCAGGTGCTGGAGATGAAAAACAATAAAAGGCATGATAAATATAACAATGAAATAAAAATGAAAATCAAGAAAATGTCAAGTGATATAAATAATAGACTTACCATCTGTAAACGTTATTTCTGGTACTGGAAATAAAAAACAATAAAAGAAAAGATAAACAAAAACAGCACAAAAATAAGACAAAATAAAATAAACATTTGTAGTCGTTACTTCTGGTGCTAAAAATGAAAAACCAAAACAGACCAGATAAACAAAAATAGCAGAAAATTGAGAACGAAATGCAAAAAAGTTTTAAGTTAGATAGACGGTAGACGTACCTTGTGTAGTAGTTATTTCCGGTGCTGAAAAAGATGGAATAGAAAACAAACGAAAACAGTATTAAACTAACAACGAAGCAAAAACGTATCAAATAAGATAAACGATAGACTTACCATCAGTTGTGGGTACTTCAGGTGCTGAAAATGAAAACAAATAAAATACAAGATAATCAATAAGCATTAAAACAACACTAAAATCAAAGAAGTTTCAGGTAACATAAACGATAGACTTACTTTCTGTAACGGTTACTTCCTCTGGTGCTGGAATTGAAAAACAATTAAAGACAAGATAAATAATACCTCTGGAATAATAACGAAATACCAAAAAGTGTTCTGTGAAATAAGCTATAGACTTATCATTTGTAGTAGTTACTTCGATTTCTGTTGCTTGAAAAGATAATCAATAAAAAATAAACAAAAATAGCAGAAAATTAAAAGTGGAATGCAAAAACGTTTCAATTGAGATAGACTTACCTTGAGTAGTAGTTATTTCTGGCGCTGAAAAGACAATTTACGAAAACAGTATTAAACTAAGAACCAAGCAAAAACGTTTCAAGTACGATCAACGATAGTCTTACCATCAGTTGTCGGTACTTCAGGTGTTGGAATTGAAATTGTAGTAATCACTTCTGTTGCTGGAAATGATAACCAAAAAATTAACGAAAATGCTTTAAAATAAGAACGAAAAACATGAAAGTTTCAAGCAATATAAACTATAGGCTTACCATCTCTAGTGGTTACTTCAAGTGCTGAAAATGGAAAAATAATAAAAGACAGCGGGGAAAATTAGCACTAAAATAAGAACTAAGAAAAACAAAGTTTCAAGTAAGATACACGAAAGGCTTACCATCTGTAGTAGTTACTTCTTTCGCTGAAAAAAAAACAATAACAGACACGATAAACAAAAATAAGCTAAAATTAACGACGAAATGCAAAACAACGTTTCAAATAAGTTAAACGGTAGACTTCTAACGTGCAGTAGTTATTTCTGGTGCAGGCAATTAAAAACAATAGAACATAAATAGACGAAAATAACATTCAAACAATAAAATACATTCATACAATAAAGTTTCAAGTAATAGTGGTAGTAGTTACTTCCGGTGCTGGAAGTAAAAATAACATATTAAACAGACAAGATAAACAAAATAGCAGAAAAATAAGAATAAAATGCAACGAGCAAGTGAGATATTTGGTAGACTTACCTTTTGTTGTAGTTATTTCTAGTGGTAAAAATAAGAACGAAACAGAAATGTTTCAGGTAAGATAAACGATAGACGTACCATCAGTTGTGGGTACTTCAAGTGCTGGAAATAAAAAATACAAGATAAACAGTAAGCATTAAAACTGCACTAAAATATAAAAAGGTTTCAAGAACATAAACGATAGACTTACCAGTTGTAGTGGTTACATCTGGTGCTAGAAATGGAAAACAATAAAACACAAGGTAAACAGAAATAGTATTCAAACAGGAACGAAATATAAAAGAATTTCAAGTAACATAAACAACAAACTTACTTTCTGTAGTGGTTACTTCTTCTGGTGCTGGAAATGAAAAACAATAACAAAAAGATAAATAAAAGCAATAAAATAATAATGAAATACAAAGAAGTTTTATGACTGAAAAACATAGACCCACCATATGTAGTAGTGACTTCTGGCGCTGGAAATGATAAACGAGTGAAACAAAACATAATAAAAAATAGAATTAAAATTAAATTAATTTTAATTAGAATTAAAAAATAAGAACGAGATACAAAAAAAATTGAAGTAAGAATAACTGAAGGCTAACCATCTTTAGTTGTTACGTGAAGTGCTGGAAAAGGAAAAAGATAAAAGACAAGATAAGCATAAAGAGTATGCACAAAAATAAGAACAAAATACAAAAATGTCTCAGTATGATAACCAATAAACTTACCCTCTGCAGTAGGTACGTGGAGTGCTGGAAATGGAAAGAAATGAAACACAAGAAAAACAAAAAGAGCATTAGATTCAGAACGAAATATAAGAAAGTTCGAAGAAAGATATACTACAGACTTACTGTCTATAGTAGGTACTTTTGGTGCTGGAAATGATAAACAACAAAAAGAGATTAACAAAAACTTGATTAAAATAAGAACGAATAACATGAAAGTTTCAAGTAACATAAACAATGGACTTACCGTCTGTAGTGGTTACTTGATCAAGTGCTGAAAATGGAAAAGAATAAAATTCAACGGGTAAAAAATAGCAGTAAAATAAGAACTAAGACGAACAAAGTTTCACGTCAGATAAACTATAGGCTTGCCATCTGTAGTAGTTACTTCTGGTGCTGGAAATGATAAACAATAAAACACGAGATAAACCAAAAAAGTGATTAATATAAGAAAGAAAAAGGTGAAAGTTTGAAGTAAGATAAACAATATACTTACCATCTGTGGTGGTTACTTCAAGTGCTGAAAATGGAAAAGAATAAAAGACAACGGGTAAAAATAGCAGTAAAATAAGAACTAAGTAGTAAAAAGTTTCAAGTAAGATAAATTATAGGCTTACCATCTGTAGTAGTTACTTCTGCTGCTGAAATATAAAAAACAGTAACAGAGGAGATAAACAAAAATTGCATAAAATTTCAGAACGAAGTGCAAAAAAGTTATAAATGTGCAGTAGTTATTTCTAATGCTGGTAATTAAAACAAAAAATAAACGAAACTAGCATTCTTTCTTCTTTTAGATGCAATAAATGAAACTATAATAATTTAGGAATTGTCAATGCTAGGCTTGCCATCCTAAGTACTTAACTCTGGTGCTGGAAAATGATAAGGTAGGAAAGATAAGGAATAGATTATTTTAATAACATTAAAATGAAATACAAACTCTAAAGCAATTAGAATTAATATTGATATCACTTACCTCCTGTAGTAGATATCTTTAGTGCTGGAAATAAAGTCAAGCAAATAGTCAATCAATCAATCCATTAACTAGTTAGTTATTTAATTAAATACTCAATCAATCAGTTAATCAATTAATTGAAAGGGCAGTCACATAATCAGTCACACATGCAGTTACTCAGTTCAACCTATATTCAGCACGTGAATTACTCTCAGACTTAATCACTCATGATCAGTCAGTGAATCAGTCAGTCAGTTATAGTCAGTTTTTCAATCGGTCGGTTAGTCAGTAAGTGAGACGTCAGTCAGTCAGTTATTCAGTCAGTGAGTCATTCAGTCATTCATTCAGTCAGTCAGTTATTCAGTCAATCAGTAAGTCAGTTAGTGAGTCAGTCAGTCAATCAGTCAGTCAGTGAGCCAGTCAGTCAGTCAGTTAGCTACTCAGTCAGTCGGTCATTTAGCCAGTTAGTCAGTCAGAGAGTCAGTCAAGGAGTCAGTTAATAATCAGTCAGTCAGTCAGCCCGTGAGTCAGTCAGGGAATCGGTTAATTTCACTATGGATATTACATCTCTTTACACCGTCATCCCAAATGGCGAAGGTCTTCTAGCCCTCAAACATTTTTTTGATTTACGCACTGTTAAGGAACCAAGCTCGGAAACACTACTCCGCCTGGCTGAGTTAGTGTTAACACTCAACTGTTTTTCATTCGCGAACAATTATTACAAACAAATCAATGGCGTGGCCATGGGTACCAAAATGGGACCCAGCTACGCCAATCTTTTCGTAGGCTACATTGAACACCAATTTTTCAATCAATACAACGGCCCAAAACCTGAACTCTATCGTCGCTATATTGACGACTGTATCGGCGCTACCTCTTCTACCAGAGAGGATCTTAATCAATTTATAACCGCTGTTAATTCGTTTCATCCTGCCCTTAAATATACCTGGGAAATTTCCGATACTTCCTCAGCATTCCTGGATATCAAAGTTTCTATCGAAGGCAACAGTTTATGCACCAGTGTGCACTACAAACCCACAGATTCTCATAGCTATTTGTTGTATTCATCTTCACATCCATCACATGTCAAGAATTCCATTCCTCATTCTCAGTTTCTTAGACTTCGCCGTCTTTGTCATCATCATCATCATATCCTTTATTTAAACACGATAAAATTTAAAGCTAAAGCTTGTGGGGTCGTGTAAAAAATAGTTACAATATGAAACGATGTTAAAATATGGATAAAGTTACTCATACAACTAACATGAATATACAACTAATTCCTACAAAGAGTAATATTTAAATAAGTTCGCGTAACTACATCTAAATAAAAATAACTGCTAAAATTAAGACATAAAATATTTAAAAGCAATTAAAATCCTGGTAGTGCCTTGGCAGCGACTGAACCGACTGGGCACTAAAATCAAGCTCTTTAAAATAAAAGTCTTTCTTTACTTTACGATAAAAATCAGTAAACTGCCCCGTAAAATAAGTCGAGACAGCGTTCCAAAGGATAGCGCCTCTGTAGCTAACAGAGTTTTTAAGAAACTTCGAATTAAAACGCGGGACGATTATGTTATTACTCCTTCTAAAACTGTATGCAGTGCAAGGTTTATTTGCCAAATACGAAAGAGCCGCTGGTGCTTCGCCTATAAACACGCTATGAAATAATTTAATTAATCGTAGTTTATAGTAAAATGCTAAAGTGTTCCAATTCGACTGACGGTATACTTCATTAGTATGCATATCGTAGGGTAAGTTATATATTATTCTGGCTGCCCTTCGGTGAAGTATTTCCAATGATTGTAGAAGGTCTGTATTTGAACAGCCACCCCAAACTACCAGACCATACAAAACGGATGGCAATATTATCTTAAAGTACAAGTCCAATTGGGCGTTTCGGCTTAAAAACGAACTCCTTTTCAAGAGATTCAGTTTGTTAACAAAGCTCTTTTTTGCATCTGTAAGGCGGTTGACCCAGGAAAGCCTGTCGTCGAGAGTAATGCCCAGAAGACGAGTATGTTTTGCCCACTCGATCCGTTCCTCTCCAATAGTCACTGGAATTAGCGGGCCGATATATGGTTTATTCATCAAAAGCATAACTTCGCACTTAGCCGAATGAGGGGTTAGAGAGTTCTCTAGGCACCAGCTATTCAGTTCGGATAAAGCTCTATTTAAAGAAGTAACAGTGTTATCGACAGTGTCACCAATACAATAAACGGTGGTGTCATCCGCGTACATATAGATAGAGCCAGAGGTGACAGCATTTGGGAGATCATTAGTATACAAAGCGAACAACGTGGGGCCGAGCACTGACCCTTGGGGAATCCCGCAGGTAACGTCAAGCACAGTTGAGTGATGGCCATTTACTACCGAAAATTGAGTTCTTTCGGTTAGATAATCAGTCAGCCATGATAGTAGGGAACCCTGAACTCCGAATTGAGAATTCAACTTATGCAGTAGCATGGCATGAGATACACAGTCAAAAGCTTTTTTGAAGTCAACAAAGGCCACAGCAACCACCTTATTGGCATCAATTGCTGTTCTCCAGATTTCCGAAAGATGTACCAGCAGTAGCTCAGTGGAATGCCCCTGGCGGTAGGCCCATTGTCTATCTGTGACAAGGTTATTTTGGAAAACACGTCGGACGACTGCATCGGATACACAAGATTCCATAATCTTGCTAGGAACACTAAGAAGCGATATCGGTCTGTAATTGTTCATATCAGCTTCATCATTTTTCTTGTACACCGGAATCAGGCGAGCTTTCTTCCAATCGTTAAAGGTTTCTCCAAGGTTAGCGCAGAATGAGAATAGACTCGTCAAGGGAGAGGCGATGGCAGGTTCAGCTAGTTTTAATAATTTTGGTGGTATTTCATCTGGACCTGCTGATTTGTTCGGCTTGATAGCTTTTAGTTTGCGTCGGACCAGATTTGTAGTGACGACTCTGATTTTTCCTTAAAATCAGAGGAAATGTGCAATTTCTTCGACAAACGCGGCTGTCCTGCTTCTGTTGTTCAAGCGGGCCATCATCGCGCCCAGCAAATTGATCGACAGTCAGCACTACAAACGTCACAGAGAGAAAACAACGATAGAATTCCATTCACCCTCACATTTCACCCTCACAACCACCCAGTTAAATCCATCATTTTTAAAAAACTTTAAATTACTTCAAAATGATCCCGACACTGGTAGAATCTTTTCGCAACCGCCATTAATTTCATTTAAACGCGCCAAAAACATAGGTAACTTTTTAGTCAGAAGTGCATTCCAAACTAGTGATCAACCCGGAACTTTTAAATGCGCTCGCGCACGATGCAAAACATGCCCTTTCATTCACAACGTTGACAAAATATCGGGACCCAAGCGATCTATCAAAATCACTGATCATTTCACCTGTACCTCAGCCAATGCCATCTACTGTATAACTTGCACTCTTTGCAAAAAGTTATACATCGGCGAAACAGGGAGACGACTTGGCGACCGATTCCGAGAACACCTTCGTGACGTAGAGAAAGACGACAAAAATGTATCGAAACCGATCGCGAGACACTTCAATCTCCCAAATCATTCTAAGCAACATATGGCAGTCTGCGGCCTTTCCCTTCACCAAGGAAACACGGAAAGCCGTAAAACTCTAGAACAAAAATTTATTTTTCAAATCGGCACTCTTAATCCTCACGGTATCAACGAACGCTTTTCATTCAACTAATTTATTCCCAAGTTTTCACGTTACCAGGCACCAGCCAATAGCGAAGCTCCATCTTTCTGTATATAAAGTCACACGACGCACAATTCCTTGATTCGCTCCGACGAAGGGCTAACGCTCGAAACGTCAGCTCTTGAATCTCTTTACGGTGGCCAATTGACATTATCAACCCAGTTGATAAAACCAAATTATATTGTTATACTTCCCACCGACGCAGCACCACAGTTTCTTTAGAAACTTACCCCCTCCATTCATTAATAGTCAGTTAGTCTGTCAATCAGTCAGTGCGTCAGTTATTTAGTCAGTTAGTCATTCAGTCGGTCAGTCAGTCAACAGCCGCCTTGGCGTTTGAATGCCATCCTTCCTTGGCGTTTGACCATAATGCACTTCAACTAAAATACTTCAAGCGGCTGTACGGTCGTGTACCTGAAGTGGGATGGCATTCACACTTGCAAGGCTTCACAAAACATTCCATGAAGTCATGATACTCTCCAGGCTGTGGGCAATTGTCCACTACACACACTCTATCTCGTCTCATTACGCCCTGCCCTTCATCGACACTGCATTCCGACCAGTCGCTCCAGGGACCGTACGGTTCATTGTTCACCTCAAGATTTCCTTTAGATAATCAAGAAAGAGACATATTTTTATCAAAACAGAGAATTATAGGCTTACCATCCTTAGTACTTAACACTGGTGCTGGAAAATGAAAAGTCAGAAAAGATCAGGAATAGATTATTTTACAGTCTTTCCCGTAAAACCGTAATCACCAGAAATGTTTATGGAATGTTATTGTGTTACAAAGAAAAAGCCAATCAGGTGTGAGAAAACCAAACCGCAAACAGCAACGGTCATTAGTTTGTGGTTTTGAGGTTTGTTCGCGTGTCCTGAACTTTGCTGCGATTGGTCACTACACAATAAACATTCCAGAAATTTTTTCTGGTGTTCACGGTTTTACGGGAAAGACTGTAATAACATTACGAGAGTTATTTTTCACAGTTTTGATATGGACGTATTGGGTATTTTTTTTGGTCAGCAAACTAGCCCGATAAAAAAGAACGCTCAATGACCAATTTAGTGTTGGGCCTTTTGCTGACGGCGTGTGCATTTTAAGTAAATGAGCGCAACGCAAAATACGTTTGACTAGCGAATTCATTCACGACGAAACTTTCCTGTCGACCATGAATAATATATCTGTAAAAACTGCAGTAATCAGAAATTGTTTGATAAAACTGGAATGACATGACATGCGCAGTAAAGTGATTAATTAACAATCACTTTACTGCGCATGTCATTCCATTTTTATCAAACAATTTCACAATCTCGTCCCCAGAACCCGCTTTTCTTTTGGTCAGCATCACGAAAAACGGGCTCTGGGGACGAGATTGACAATTTGACTGGTTTCTTGATGCAACCCCAAACTTGATTGGATTGATGTACGTCACTAACTTGGGTGTGACGCCTAAAAGTCTAATTTGATTACTTTGCGGTTACACTTGCCGCAACAAAGTCTGCAGCAATATTTGAGGGATTCCATACCACAAATCTTTAGAAAATGCCAATGCTTTTGAACTCTCTTCTTTAACCCTACTCATTACTACACGGCATTACAATGTTGTGAAGACATACCCACCTACCGCTTGTTGTGACTAAATGCCAATTCTAATTACAGCTGTTACCGATCACACGCGCCCTCCAACAATTTTTTTTTCCGTTTGAAAAATGAGTTTCGATGGACGTCAATCATCTGTTTCCATGACAGTAGTAGATTTCATTCAAGCCGTTGGAGTGACATTCGGCTTTCCGGCAGCTGTTTATCACCCTTTGGAAGGAGAAACAGCACTCAAGTCCTGAATATTGTCGGTGAAATTGCAAAAAAAGAAAAATGATCATGCGTAACGAACGAATTTCATGAAACGAGTCGATATTCAGGTAATTCGTTGTCGACACAGTCGTGTTATATAGCTGCATTAAGAAAGATAGATACTTTCATTCTTCGAACGAACCACTTCGAAAATATTTGGTTTCCATAAGTATTTGGCGTGATGCTTTGGCGAGAGCAGTCGCTTTTTAGCGGCCGGCTTTTTGTTTTGTCGCAATATTACGCAATATTATTCATATTTGCGTGCTCTGTGGAATTCGAGCTACGGCCTTAAATGTTTAGACGCTGTTTTGAAATACTCGTCAAATCATGGAAATAGTCCACAAAAGGTTAGAATATTGTCGTCTTGTTGTTGTATTTGGCGATAAAAGAGCAAATCGAAAGTGGCGCATGCAATCATTCAAGACATAAACACGGATGATTGACGTCCAGCAAAACTTAATTTTCAAACAAGAAAAAAATAGTTGGACGGCGCGTGTGATCGGTAACCGCTGTAACAAAGCTATTTCTACCTGAAAATGAAAAACTCAGAGAATCAAAGGACAGTGCAAAATGCAACACCAAACGTGATTCTTGATAGCGGTAACACGCTACTTTTGTTTATTGCGTTCGACAGAACGCCTTCCTAATGCTGTCGAAATCGAGATTTTTGGGCGATTCATGTATCACACCAATTTGGCAACCCCGAAAAATTCTTCAGGGGCGAATGACGTCATTTCCGTCGACCATGTGCTTCGTACCTGTGCTTCGTTTCTAGCGGAGTCGAGTTTCACGCGTTCTTGTTTCGCGTCTTGGTAGATTGTTGAGTTCTTGACTGTGCTTTTGCGAAGTGTTGTCGAATTCTGGACTGTGCTTCTTCTTTTGTTCGGAGTGTTCTCAGGTAAGTTGCGTTGTATACGTTGTTTTCGAGTCCCTTCGAGTGTTTTTCGATTTTGTCTAACTTTTTTCGCAGTTGTATTGATTTATTTGGGCTATCACTGGCAAAGATGATTGAAGCCACTTAGCAGAACATCAGAAGCCTGCCTACTGCTGGTGTGTTTTCTAGGAAACAGATGCTGCAATTCGCCCAAGCAACCCACTGATCTCATTATAAAACTCGGCTGCTTTTAATTGGAGATCCAACTTCTGTCCGCGTAGTGTTGTGACGCTCTACTGTTCAAATCAGCCTTATTGTTATCCAAGAAGAACCTTGTAGCGAAGATTGTACAACTCCTGGTGCGAATATATAACAGCAGATTTCGATCGGTGCCGTGACAATGTTTGTAATCGTGAATTTTATGTTTGCATTTTAGCTTGCATGTGCGTTTGCTGCGTTAAATTGTTTACATTTGTTGGGCGACAAAGAAATGATATTTGTCATACACAGTCTGCGGTTTCCGAAACACTGACTGCAACTTTGTTATTTGTGAATAGCGGTGTCACGCAATGCAAAAAGCTCCAAATATTGTATTTGTATGAATAAATCGGAAAAATCGTGTTCATCAACCACAGTTATGTTAAGAGTTTCATAATGATTTTTAAAATGTTGATTTCAGTATTAAAGAAAGCTTGAATTTCTGGAAACCGAATCGAAATGAAGCCAAGTGAATCGAAATCGTTGAACGCACTCCTAATCTTTGATTACTACTAGTTTATAATATGATACTTTTGTCTTTCTTCGAAATGTTGAAACATGATACACAAAGCGTCATATTTTGTGATTTATTAAACACGCATCAAAGTATTTTATCGAAAGACAATCAACGGATCAAATGGAAAAATATATCTTTCCAAAGGGCTGGTTGTTACGAAATTTGTGCCGAAAATCCTGGTGAAAGATTTTGCATATTTAATTACGAACGGTTCGTGAAATATTTACCAGAGCTGGTACGTCTGCAATGAAAGCTGTTTCTCCGGAATTACTGTACCCTGCGTTCTTGAGTATGTGGCCACCCTACCTTCAAATTCTTAAATGCCGTATGACATCTACTATGTCCTGAAGCAAAGTCTCTGATCAAGCCTGATCTCTCAGCTCTACTGATTTCAAACAACTCATCTCCGAGAAATAGGAAGCTGCGTACATCCGCAACAAAATTAAAGCTGTCGTTACTTCAGTCAGAAACATTTTAAAATTCAACATGGCTCGTATTCACAACTAACTGCAATCAAAACACAATCCCTCAACCCAAAGCCGCCAAAACAGACTGCTCGCAGCATGTAAATTTCACATCCTCGTACCTTCTTCACCACCATGAAAATTTCCGAACAGTTTTCCGCTTAAAACCCACACACAACGTTGTACACCAGAGCTACATAAACACCGAGTGCTGGAAATAGAGACATCATGCCAACACTGCCCAATAAGGCCAAGTTTATAGCAAAATAAAGATGGCCGTCACTTGAATCCGAAACAAATATTGATACAAAATTAAACGTTAGTATCCTAATTCTGATTGGTGTGAAATACATCGCTCGTCCACCCATCCATCCATCCATTCACTGAATAGCGACATACGTCGGTACGCCGACTAAGAGTTTTTTTTTTTTTTGAAAACAATAACTCAAAAATGAAATACAAATTCTAAAGCAATTAGAATTAATATTGATATCACTTACCTCCTGTAGTAGATATCTTTAGTGCTGGAAATAAGTCAAGCAAATAGTCAATCAATCAATCCATTAACTAGTTAGTCATTTAATTAAAAACTCAATCAATCAATCAATCAGTTAATCAATTAATTGAAAGGGCAGTCACACAATCAGTCATACAGTTACTCAGTTCAACCTACATTTAGCAAGTGAATTACTCTCACACTTAATCACTCATGATAAGTCAGTGAGTCAGTCAGTCAGTTATAGTCAGTTTTTCAGTCAGTCGGTTAGTCAGTTAGTGAGACGTCAGTCAGTCAGTTATTCAGTCAGTCAGTCAGTGAGTCAGCCAGTTAGTCAGTCAGTCAGTCATTTATTCAGTCAGTCAGTGAGTCCGTCAGTGAGTCAGTCAATTAGTCAGTCAGGGAGTCAGTCAATTAGTCAGTCAGTCAGTGAGTCAGTTACTCTGCCAGTCAGTCAGTCAGTCAACAACCGCCTTGGCGTTTGACCATAATGCACTTCAACAGTTCAACTAAAATATTACAAGCGACTCTTTTTATTTATACGGTCGCGTACCTGAAGGGTCTGAGGTGGGATGGCATTCACACTTGCAAGGCTTCACAAAACACGCCATGAAGTCTAGGTACTCTCCAGGCTGTGGGCAATTGTCCACTACACACACTCTTTCTCGTCTCATTACGCCCTGCCCTTCATCGACACTGCATTCCGACCAGTCGCTCCAGGGACCGTACGGTTCACCGTTCACCTCAAGGTTTCCTTTAGATAAACAAGAAAGAAACATTTTTTTTCTAAAAAAAAGAGAATGTTTTAAATAAAATGCTGTGTTGCGTTGGTTGGCACGTGAAATACCTGTTGATTAACAGTTTGAGGGTAGAGAAGAATAATTAACAGATTGGCGTACTTGGAAAGCTGACTATTCGATTGTTAGCTCTTAGTCACAGCCATCGTACGTAGGACATCAGCCTTCTAAATTAGCTTAAACATATTTCTTTTTCAGTTCTGTCACCATGCGAATTGAAATTTAGAGGGTTTTATAAGAAGGATTCTTCGTGGTTTATTTAATTTACAATTGCGTAATTAGGCATGTCCACGAAAATTGCGGCTAAATCTGTGTTCGCTCCTAGTGGTTCATCAGGCCTAGGCTTATCCTAGTCCAATGCAGGATTACCCCCAGTATGAAATTCGCGAGTGAGCATTTCTACACCTAGGTGAAGATAGCTTCTCTGAGAATACAGTATTTTACTAAAGAACGCAATGCCCTGGGCCTCCATGCGTCAAGCGATGTCCACGGGCATTCCCGATAAATTTTTCTGATGTTAAAATTTCGACGTGCAAACTTGTTTTGTAATGTCTTTCAGGTTTCCAGATTAATGCTAACAAACAAACAATGCCAAATGAGACACGTCATTTCAGAATCTTGAAAATCTCCCGCCTCTTTTTAACCAATCAGAAATAAAACAAAAACCAGTCGTGACCCCCGCGCGCATGTTTTCCCGCGCTTTGCGTCGGCTACGTGAAATTCGCTACTTCGAGATTTGATTGCATTGGTTCACTGGATTGTCTCCGTTCTTTATAATTGGCAAAAGTAATTACTGTAGTTTTGGTTTTACGGAACTCATTAGAAACTCTCTCTAGTGTAACAAACGACGTAAATTCGGGAAAATCGACTTTTTTTAGTATGTTGATGGCGTTCTTACCTGCAATACCCAAGACGACGATGCAAAGCAACAACATGATCTC
>OX393564.1:24560554-24569706 GCA_947652115.1 Blastomussa wellsi
TCCAATCTTTAACCATTTTTAAGATCGTGGAAGATTAAGGCGAATTAAATATGACAACAATTTGGGTTAAATACTTCAAGATCCGCCAGTCATGACCCTTTAAAACCTTTTGTAAGAAAAAATGTCTATACGGAGGCTGGTAACGTATTCCGTAATCCAGAAATAGGCGGGAGAATTTTGATTACTGGATCATTATGCTTTTTAACTTTTTAGTACGAGACTTGACAAAACATTAGCAAAAAAACAGACTGAGTTGTGTTGACGAGAAATCGAACCCTTGAACCGGCTTTCGAACAACCGGACGCTGGGTATACTGTGGTACACTTGTACTCGAAACTGTTCAGCCACCACGCGCCGAACACGTGTCGAGCGTCTAGCCATGAATGGGATTTTTTCAATCCAATAAACCTTACGTTTACTGCTTAGGTTGTATTGCGACGTATGTAAGATTCTATTATTTAATAAAAACGATATTATTCGTTTTACAGGAAAGATACAGATGCCTTTCGCTCAGGTTTTCAAAACTTTAATGGTAATGCAATAATTGTATGTTGCATTATTTCATAGCACTGATGGCACAATATATTTTGATTTTAAAATATATATTTATCATCTTTTGTGTCTCAGATTAGTGAACCCAAGCTCAGCAAAGACTAGACAAAATGATCAATATTTTTCCAGACATAAAAGACCTTTATTCTGGATTTATGACTGAAAACCATTCACTATTCATTGCTGGCAAGCGTTAAATTTTTAAGCAAAGCACCCCTGGGGCATCACGCGACCATGTGGTCACGATAGATAGTTCTAAAGATCGCTGTTTAATCATGACCTGTGCGCGCATTGTGTTCTTGGGCAAGACACTTTACTCTCACAGTGCCTCTCTTCACCCAGGTGTATAAAAGGGAACCGGCGAACCTACTGCTGGGGGGTAACCCTGCGATGGACTAGCATCCCATCCAGGGGGACGCTACGTAGCTTCATGCTACGGGATAAGCCCCGGCCTGATGGGCCACTTGGCTCGTATGGAGATTTACCCTTACCTTCGCTGAAAGCATTGACGGTTATAACAGGTTCTCTTGCAAAATATAATCGTTTCAGCAAGGAATTGCGTTACCTCGAAAACTCAAAACTAAAAATAACGTTACCTTTAATTTACTACACATTTGGGTTAGTGAGTTCTGATAGCTATGCAACCTGAAACTTTGTTGGCACATTGAATGTATTATTTCATCCCTACGCAGACACTAACGAAATCCTCCAGTTCCGATCACCTTAATTTGACAAATCGGGGGGGGGGGGGGGGGGGGGGCGGGGTACCACCTTAAATTTCGGATAGGTGTATGCCGCGAAATACATTAAGCCCTGGCTTAAGTTAAGGAAAAAAACAGAACTTTTACCCCAACCCCCAAAATGACAACATGACACCCTATCCCCGACACATACCTATAAAAACCACCCGCCCCCCTTCGCCTCGACCAATTCAGACTGGAGTTGAAAGGACATTTCAGTGTAGCATTTGTAACCATGATTGCATGCAACTCTGTTGAAAGCTTCCAATTCGTGAATTAGATATCAAAGGCAAAAAGAGCAAGAAAAAAATGCCTTATATTACTACTGTGACCTTTAGCCGTTCGAAATTTCTAAAAACTGTAAGATATAATTTACAAAAGTTCCCGTCCTTAATGTTAGGTCCGATTTTTAACTTTGAACCAAAATCTGTATATTCTGGTCTTACCTCAGCTTACTTATTTCTGTCTTTGCGGTCAGAATATAAATCTGATATAAATTAAGAAAAACGTATTAAAGCCCCCGTGGTATCGAACTCGTGAACTGCACACAGCGCGAAATCAATCTATCAATTTCCAGCGCGCATACGATAAAAAACCGTTCGTTAAATTTTAAAGTTTGACATTGCTTTCAAAACTTAGATAAGCCATCATATAGAGGTCAGAGAATTACGCGTTCATAATGATTTCCTTGCAATAAAATTCTTCAGATGACTCCAGTAATGACTCTAGACTCTGCTGCTTTATCTTGTACGAAAGAATTGTACTGTACTGTACTTACGGTGTTGCGCCGTGTTTTTACGTAGCCTTCTATGTATCCCTAGGTTACCGCCAAGTGTTATGTTATTTCAGCTAGCTCACTGCACACGAGACATCGAAGCAAACGATGCAGGCTAACAGAACACTGAGGGTTATTATTTTTAATGTGACGTGTCGTTTGCCGTGATGAGATTACAGTAAGAGTTTTGAATGTCGGAAGTTGCCATATGATGATAAGTACTAAACAACAGACTGACCTTTACAGCAACTACAACAAAAACAGAAACGGGATACAAAAAAACAGTTGAATATACAGATTGTCGGCAAAAAATATACACCCTTTTTCCGAGTTTGGTTTTTAAAACAAACCTTCTGCGGGGCTGCCGTTTAGTGCTAATTATCTCAAGTATTTTGTTGATCTCTGGGTCAAGAGACCCGGCAGTTTGGCGCTGAGGTTATGCGTTTCTTGAGCTTTTTAGTGTAATACGATAACGGTAATTGATGTAGAGAACAGACCAATTCCGTTATATTAAAATTGTAACATGGTGCTGAGGCTTGCGGGAATAAAACAAAAGAAATTATTTATTCAACCCTACGCCTCGATACAAAATCGTTTTTTTTTTCCCCAAGCCGCGGCGACATAGAATATTAATAAATCGGAATTGGTGCGGTGGATATCAGAATAGAACAGAACACATGGGAACCTGGGAACGAATTGAAATTTTCCCGCGGTTTTTGTTCGCGTAAGCGCGAGCGCTTCGTCAGACATTTTTTCTCACGTGAGAAAATTTCTATGAGCAATGTTATAAAAATAGGCTATTTTCCGAGTTCCCTTATCCCTCTGTTTCAAAAAGAAAAAGTTTCAAAAAGTTTGCTCTGTATGAAAAAGCACGTGCAGGTAAATACATTTTCATATGAATGGTTTTCGAACTGGGAGACCTTAGACTCGTCTTGACACAGAGGCAAGAGAGACCATAATCGCAGAACTCTCGCGCGCTCATTGGCTCATATTCACGGTCAGAAAAAAATACAACGAAACACAAAAGAGAGAAAGCCTGGGTTCGAGGTTGCACGCGCATTGAATGAAAAATTTCAAAAACAGCTTCAATCGCTCAAACTGTTTACGGCCTTTGGTGCTGTTAGTTCTCAGAAATAAGCAACATGCATACAAAGGGACTCCTTTAAAGAGGAAATCATCAAATTCGTTTTCAAGATGAATATGGATCGGGATTGAATTAATCCGTGAAGGGAAAACTCAAGTTTGACGTACGTGAAACTCGTTGAATGACAGCCTCGTAAGCTGCACACAAATTTGACAATATGACGAAGAAATTCGTGGTCGATTACAGGACGTACCACAACAAGCAGCTTTCGAGTTGAGCATAAACCAGGCCAAAATCATAAACAATTTTCAAGTTCCAATTCAAGAAAAATCGTGCGTATTCGTGTTCTATCAGCAAATGGTGTGTACAGTCAGTTGGGATGTCTATTGGTGCTCAAAAACTCCACCTAATTGCCCTCTTTCAAGACATCTAACTGGCCCCAAGTCACTTTGTAAAACTGAGTTGTTAGTTGATCTTTCTACACTTCCTTCTTATCAGACATTTTCCCAGGATGCCATGCACTCCATCCACCAAACTGGCGTTCTAGTTGTCTAGCAATAGTGATTGACAGCCTGTCGTTGTTTCTTCCTGCTACAATCTGTACACCCAACGGAAGTCCGTTTTTATCAAGCCCCAGAGGGCATTGCGTGACGGGAAGATGTAACACGTTAAAAATAGAGGTATAGCTGAAATTTAGCGGCGCAAGAGTTGGTCTGTGATGTGTAAGTGCTGTGTTGGGGTGGGAGGGATAAAGCAAGATGCTGTTATCACTAAGAAGAGTTTGAATTTGCTCACGAAGTTTGATGCCCATCTGAACAAAATTCGAGGCAACATCCGGTAGGCAGCCTGGGAGAGGAGCTCGGAGATTCTCAATCCCTGCTACGGCTAGTGTGACGTAATGATACTTGGAACAGCCCAGGAAATACTTGAACATCTCGACAAACGGGTTTATTGCCACTGCTTCGGGTTCATTACTCAGGAACTGTGAGGTGAGCCTGTTATTCTCAGCGGAGAGTACCATGGCTGACCAAATGAGAGGCGAGTATTGAAACAGATTCATGCGAGCGTCTTGAACTGTCGCATCGAAGCGCTCTTGCAAGAAGGTACAAACTTGCTTCAGGGTCATCAGCAGCTCGGGGTCCACAGGCGAGGTCAACAAAGGGTACTCCAAGTCTAATGTGTAAACTTTAAGGGATGATAGGTCCACTTTTTCGTCCAAATGAAGCTCGTAAGCTCGCGGGCCTGCCATGGCCTTCAACATTGGGACCAAATCGTCAGCGTACCTGCACAGTGGTCCCATGACAAGATACTCGTTAAAGGCCTCGCTGGTACCTTGAGGAAAATGTCCTTCATTAGGCACAATAGAGGGACTAGGTTTGTGACCAAATATTCCATTGAAAAACGCTGGCATACGAACACTTCCACCTGAAGGGAAACAAACATTTTGTTTAAATTGTAGCTTTCTGAAGCCTTCACAGTAAAATTAATTAACCTGCTCTTCGACTGTACAAATGATTGCAAAGAGCTTTAGCTATAGCCAGAAGCCTATATAATTTTGGAAATTAAGAAAATATTTTTGTTCTGACAGAAACAATGTTAGTAATATCAATGTGTACGGTCTTTTTCCTATGGCCGACGTAATGCGGGAGCAGGAGGAGGGGAATGTTTCAATTAAGTTAGTTTCGGCATCCTTCTTCACGGTTGCTAGTGTAAAATCCTAGTATATGACGTATATGGCAAATCTAACATTAGACCAATTCGGCTTACGTGTTTACATCCTTGTCGCTACTGATTCATTTGAGAGGTTGTTTACCATGCCGTTTACCATAACCGCAAAAATTCTCGCGCGCTCATTGGCTAGTATTCATCGTCGAAAAATAGATAGAAACAAAAACATGATGACGTCGTATGACGCCATCGAGCGCGCTAGTTGAAAACTTTAGTCTTTAGTGATGTCAGTTCTCAGAGATAGGCAACAAACTGCATCCAAAGGGACTCCTCCAAGGGGAAATCATCAAATTCGATCCGGATTGAATTAATTAATCTGTCAAGGGAAACAACAAATTTGACGCGAAACTCGTTAGTCGTTGAATGGTATCGTTTATTTTTGCCATTTTGCCGTTCTGCCGAGGCACAACGAGTGGACTGAACTTTGTATTAATTCATCTGGCTTTCAAGCATTTTCGAATAGAATAAAGGTTAATTAGTTGTTAAAACTCGATTTCCACATTTTGGTTTTGAGTTACTTGTCGTAATTTGAAGTTTGTGATTCTGTAAGTTTCGGAATCGTTTTTAGAATTTCAGGTTCGCTCGCCCTTTTATTTCGTGAAAGCAAGTCTTCGTCACTTGGCTTTGTTTGTTATGGTAAGAAACAAATAGACGTGCGCTTGTTGTGGTACGGTCCTGTAATCGACCATGAATTTCTTCATCACATTGCTAAATTTGTGTGTAGATTTCTTTTGTTTCTTCATACTCGCGTACGATCACACCAAACGTTGTTACATAAAATGATATGTTTTGTTACTCCTCTTTTCTAAATCATTCATCATAGGACCATTTTTGAGCTTTGTTAATTCTCCTTTTTAATGAATATTCCTGTAGATTATATTTTGCTATTCATTTTAATGACTGCATCACCAGAATCGTTCATTGTAAATAGTTTTGCGCCAGCGTTAATTATCACATAAGTTATTAATAATGAGTTTGTAGCAGTGCGTTTAAGTAACTAGGAGTAATCAGGAATTTGTGTGTAGACTCACTCGGCGGCCTCGCGAGCCTACACCAAATTTGACAATGTGATGGAAAAATTGGCAAAAGTGATGTAAACGCGTTAGCCGAACTGGTCTAATTGACGAGCAAAGCCATGAACGTAGACGTAACGAGAAATCAAGAGGGGCCTGGATGGGAATAGCCTGCGAATACAGCCATTTCTTCTTCGCTCCCGAAAAACGCCCCTCGGGCCGGGGGCGGGGGTGGCATAGGTGGGGGTATTTGGCAGTAGTTATCGTCCCGTAGTAGGGACGTTTGACCGTTTCATTGGCCTTAAAAGCAACATTTTAACGACTTTCAATTTAGTGACTCTTTTGACTATCTACAATTGACCTGGGGCAGGGCAATTGAACCGAAAATCTCAGCTCAGTTCAAATCCCCCACCTAAATTTGAAGTGAATGCTTTCCCTCGTGAAATGTTTTTCATGGATTCTCGTATCTCGGTAAATCATTCCGCTCGGGAGATTTTATTAGCCATCAACGGCGGACACGACATGTCTTGTACATAATTTAACATAAAACGCAGAAAATAACAAATGTTTCGCAATGTAATGAATTTTTAAGCATTTTCTTTGAGGGTTCCACCGCAATTACTTAAAGCTTATATTCGGAATTTGAGCCAAATTTTATGGATGTACGAGTCCTTCGTGAATCGCAAAAAGAGAAACATAGAAAACTTGCTCAGTGTTTAGAAGTTCAGTTTTGAATTCGGATATAGCCGGGATATAGAATTAGAGCATTGATGGTTAGGAAAAAAGTAGCGTTAAAAATTTATACTTGGATTATATTCTACGTCAAGTAGACTAACCAGTCCACGCTTCAGCAAACCTTGAAGTGATAACGGAGCAGTTAATTATACGAGATAAAAGTAAAGATTTCCACGGAAACAAAGATAAGCAAACTGGGATACATGTTGGGATCTGTTTGCCAACAATATTGTGCAACAGCGCACACAGTTGCAGGTTTTTCAGTCGCTTGCGTAGATTATGAAAATTACAAACCAAAAGTATATCGTGAAAAACTGATGAAACAACAACTGCACCGAGTTTTGCCTATTTTGGCGTTGCGAGTCATGGTTGATAATGAAACACATCGTAATTTGAGCTAAACGTAAGCCGAAAATAAGATATAAGGAAGAATTCAGCGGCGATAATCTGTCCACTTACCTACGTCAGAACCAACACCACACACCGACCCGGCAGCAGAAATTATAGCTCCCTCCCCACCAGAACTTCCACCAGCAATTCTGGATGTGTCGTACGGATTACTCGTTCTACCATACACATTGTTCGCTGTCTCCCACCACATGCACAACTCGCTACAGTTCGTGACAGCAATCGGAATCGCGCCTGCTTGCCGAAGATTTTCAACAACACGCGCGTCTTTGGAAGCAATCGTGTCTTTTCGATCCACGAGCCCGGCTGAGTGAGTGAATCCCTCACATGCGAGCGATTCCTTCACCGTTATAGGAACCCCAAGCAAAGATTTATTCAATAAAGCAGATTTTTCTCCAGTTGAATCCGATTCGCCAGAATCGAGGACTGTATCGATGCACCTTGCCTCTTCCAGCGCCTCGGCGAATCGGTCGTCCACAACAGCGTTGAGAAGCGGGTTGACTTCGTGAATTCTGTCGATAAAAGCTTGAATTATCTCTTGGCATTTCAACTTGCGCTGCTTTATGTACTGTGCAAGAACGATAGCTGGTAATTTCAAAACAGGATTTGATGGCCCACGGACTGTAACACCGTGTTTTCCGTAAATAAACTCTGATACTCGGAGACGAAAATCCCACAAAATTCCAATTGTCTCGAGCGTCCTAAGGGCCAGCGAAAACACCGATAAGAATATCTTTATCAAACCCATAGCTGCTTTAGCTTGTTTGTCTGCGTGGCTACACTGAAAATGTGCATGTAGTTAAAGAATCCTTTGTTTGAGTGGCCATGAATATACATGATATACATGAATACTTTAGCATATTTAATTATTTCAGAAAGTTGAGTTAAACGTTTTTATAATTGTCACCAATAAAAGTGGGAAATATTCTCTAATGTGAAACTTCTCCCGTTTCTTTTCCTTTATACCCGTCTAATATTTTCAGACAATCGCGTTGCAAATCGGGTCTCAAGTCACACTATGTCAACCTCGCCGCGCAGAAGAGCCTGGGGACGACCAAACTTTGCACCACCGCGCATGACATCACAATTTATCGAGGTGGTTTCCGGAGTTCTCGTTCTTTGGGTAAGGGATCTCAACCCCTTGCCTACCATAGCCAAACACCCTGACCGACCGGCGGCCATGTTGAATTTTTATGAGAGTTAAGGACAGACAATTAGAAAAGTGATGGGGGGGGGGGGGGGGGGGGGTGAGGGGGTGGGAATTTTCGGATTTACTCGAACCTTTTTTTTCGGAGAGTTTTAGTCGCATGAATTATTTTTACAGCGCAAGTGCTTTTTTCGGAAGGCGTCGGGCTTGCATGAATTTTTTTTTTCTATTTTTTCCTTGCATGAACAAACGCGAAATAGTAGAAGATCGTGCAAAGGGTGTTATAACGATTGACTTGGTTGGACGCCCTCTAAGCAATCAAATGTGACCCAGTGCTACTTAGCATGCTCGTGCAGTCCCAACGGGCGAATAGGTAGCCTGCTAGTATGCTCACTAAATAAAAGGTTGACTGGAATGGATACTTCAAATTAAGGTGGGACGCCTTGTGATGCTTACACAGTGTCCAGAGACACCCTTAATCTACAACCGCAGACAACAGTAGTTGGGAAGGTGGTGAGAATTCAGTCAATTTCAAGGTGGTCTGAAATGTCGCTGTTAGCGAGGCTCCTGAAGTTGTCTTGAGCCCCCCTTTTCCCCCATATCAAAGTCTTGCCGAACATCATGCTTGGCCATATGACGTGATTTTAGTTTTTAGTACAGCACAACACTGAATGAAGGGGAGTATGGCGTTCCATCCCCGCCAAAATTCGAATTGACAATACAACATTCAATCATGCAATGCTATACATGCCCAAGAGCATTACAACATTCCCAAACACTCTGCGCTGTTCTCGATACGACTACGATATGTCATAAGTTACAATACAACGTCTTAAATCGCAATACAACATGTTCACATACATCGTACAACATGTGACAACTGACTTTACAACATGTTGCCGATGAATACTGTTCTTGATTGACTTTTCAACCTTGTATCATCACGAAGCGAACGCCACGTCTCTGTTTA